>OW028717.1:13577500-13867500 GCA_932294345.1 Pandemis cinnamomeana
AGTATTTTAACAACTATTTATTTTACACATATTACATAGGTGTCAATGTATTCAGTAGAAGTCATTGGCACTTCTAAAATTAAGAAATAATAATCTGGAGATCATTGACACTACACTGAATTGACTGTGAGCTTCTAGGCAATTTCTTTAGGAAACTTGTGTTTGTGTCATAAATGTAGATGACATTATAAATATAAAAGATTAGGGTGATAGCCTGGGTCATAAATTTAGAAAAAAAGTGGGGAAATAGGGAGCATAGTATTCTATAATGCTGCTTATCACATAGAGTTGAATAATAATTTGTTAGAATCATAACAAACTGATTTTTTTTGCATTGCTTTATCAGTATGATTGTTTTAGTAGAAATCATCATTAAGTGTTGTTACCCACTGTTATTTCCTGTTAGTTGTTAGGTTTGGGACAGTAGCCAGGTCTACTTGAAATTTAGTTTTTTTTTGTACACATGTAGACAGGATGAGAATACAAGTAGTCACCGAAAATACTGCTAGCAAATCAGCTTGTATTAACAGTTAAAAAAAAACTTTTCCTCTTTCATTCTAAGATTGAGTTAATCACATTTAAAAATAGGTTAATGCAGATACTGACAGAAAAAACGACTATACCTAGTGTAAATGATTTCCTCTTGCAAGATAACTTTGTATAATGTAAACAACCCAAAAAAATAATAAATTTGCAAACTACTATGATAAAATTGTACAAATAGCAGAATAAGCAACCTATTGTCTCTGTGCAACCTAATGACATTGTTATACCTACTTATTCTTTGCAAATAAATATATTCTATTCTATTCTATTCACATTATAATCAGAAGGAAAAATACTATTGACTAAAATTACTATGAGGCATGACAAAACACTAACTGAATTGCTTTTTTTATTGATTCTGCTGACACACTTCCAATGTCCTTCTATCAGAACTTAATAATATATTGTATAATTATACCAACCAGCAAACAGAAGCATTATTTTATAGGTACATATTTCAACCAGGCATCAGTAAATGAAAAATATAAATAAACAGTGTAAGATTGCAAAACTTTTAATTAATTCATTGTTGTTGTGGTGGGTAAAGAATATAAACATGTTGACTTATAACATAGGCTAAGATATCTGTTAAACCATTTAAATTTTCCATAACAAGTTTATATTCAACTTTGTTGCATTTCAAGTGACTTATTTATCAACTATTTAAATAAATAATATCACTTTCATGGCTCAGGAGAACAAACACCTAAAAAAACTGTTGAAAATCCTTAGAATATTTGCAAGTAACATTGAATATATTCAATAATTTTACTGCATAAAAACAGCTACCGGTACTAACCATTTTGATAAATTGGCGAGCCACCACAATCCAACAGCTGCTATCAGCAAGGGGCGACCTTTCTAAACTGGTCCATGGTGACTATGGTGTGCGTGAACTTACCCACATACAGAGCGGCTCCTGCATCATGAAGGTGAGCACGTCAGCCACCTGGTCAGACAAGAAGCGCGAGGAGTTGGTGAGGTCGAGCGGCGGCGCGGGCTGCAGCAGCCGGCCCTCAGCTGCCGCGGCCGCCGCTGCCTCCTGGCGCGCCAGCGTCGCGTTCGCGCGCCAGCTCGGCTGGCTCGTCACGCTCAGCGCGTAGTACACCGCCACCGACAGCACGGACACGCTCGCAGCAGTATAAACCTTGAGATTCGGCAAGGGCAACCGATCTATGAGTGTCACAGGCATATTGCAACTCCACTTTTATATATACTAATGACTTGAAACGTCACACTTCACATCACAATCATGTATTAATGAGTTTTAGTTGTTATTAATGATCGCACGCAATTTTTATCGAACTATTGCGAGCTAACAACACATCATCCAATCGTAAGATAAACAGGAATGACAAGTGCCAAGCGAAGTGCGAGTGAGAGATAAGACTTCTGCCATTCAGGTTAAAATGGTTATTTTTACGTTTCACTTGTTACCGAAGAACTGCGCTTGAACTATTTTTTATATAACAAAAAATAGTTGCTGTTAAAATAGAATAATTAATAAATTATAAAATTGCGTTCAGATCATTTGAACAGACCCACCGTACAATAGCCATTCATTTCAATTAATTTAGAATACAATGAAATGGAACGGAATGGGTCTGGCCGTCAACAAATGAGTAGAAATTGACAAACTACTAATTTAGTTCAGAAATACGTATTAAAGATTCCCTTTAGAAAAATAAAGTCAATGAACCAAGAACAGAACTTCTAAAATCCTGTTGTTTATTGAATTTTGAAGTTATTTTGAGCGAAATTTTGTTTTTTTACAGAATTGTTTGAATTAGCAGGATGAAAATGTTTGAACATTTCGTATTTCTTAACGAAAAGCCACTGTCAAACTGACAATGACATAAGCTTGGGGCTGTCCGTCCGTAGTCGTAGTCATCTGTGTATATTTTTTCGGCGATTTTATTTATTCACATGTCTTAAAACATTGAAAAATCATAAAAAATGTCGGAAAGAGACTACGCTCCATTGAGCATAGCCTGCGTTCGCGGGCTGTGTGATAAACTTTACGAGAAGAGAAAGTTCGCAGGAGTTGAAATAGAGAAGTTTGTTTCTGTTTTGATTGCATGAATTGCTGGTTAAGTAATATAATTCAAAGGTGCAAGAGGGCCTGTATACATGGACGGCTGTATTTTGTGTTGTTAGGATGGTGAAGGACTTCGGCGACGCGAACAACACGTCGCAGATAAAGCGGCTGATTCGAGTGTTGGGGCAAGATCTCATGGCCTCCACCAACCCCAACGTGAAGAACGGTGCGCTCATGGGGCTCTCCTCCGTCGCCGTAGGCCTCGGGAAGGTGAACAAAAATAAACTTTCTCAACCTGCGAACCAATTTGCTTTCTTAGCAAGAAATACAAAATAGTAAAAGATGTTTTATTAGTCTTAATTAGCATAAAACACAGCATACATGGATACCAAGTTAGGACATTGCTCAAATGATGTGCAATTTATATAAAAAAAATTGTAATAGGTGTTGAATTGTTTGGCACTGCCTACCCCGTAAGGGATAAAGACGTAATTTATGTATGTATGTAGTAATAGGTTGTTCCCATTTTATATAAGAAAATATTTTTTAATACAAACTTATTTTTGCTGGCTGTATTTTTCAAGTAAATCTGACAAAGGTTTTGTGAACTTACTAGAAACCACAAGTTGTTGATGATAAAAATGGTCGTCCAGGGCTGCATAGCGTACCTGGCCGAGCTGGTGCACCCCATCGTGGCGTGCTTCAGCGAGGGCGAGTCGCGCGTGCGCTACCAGGCGGCGGAGGCGCTGTTCAACGTGGTGAAGGTGGCGCGCGGCGCCGTGCTGCCGCACTTCCCGCTGCTGTTCGACGCGCTGGCGCGCCTCGCCGCCGACCCCGAGGCGCAGGTCAAGCAGGGCGCCGAGCTGCTCGACCGCCTCGTCAAGGTCACACCACTCAAAATACTACATACAGATTAATCACCTACTATGCTAAATTTTGTAATGTGATGCTCACGCGGCAAAAATGTATTTGCATTAAACTATCACACAACGGCAATGACGTCTCATCACATTTTCGTGTTTCTCTGCTAGCTCTTGGCAAGGGGGATATGATTTTATAGTATAGCTCTTGCAATTCACTTGGCTTTATTTGTTGTAAAACACGCACAAGTGTAGTGAATAAAGCTTTGCCATGAGTTTTCGTTGAATCCCATGCTGTTTTTAATTTTAATACATTTGAATAAGGTTCTTACTTAGAAAACAATTTAATCTGACAATTGCATTGCGACACCACCGGGTGGAATTCAAAGAAATGCCATGGGAAACCTTTATTAACTACTCGTAAGCGTAAAGAAATAAAGTGAAATCTAGCTCGAAAATATCTCCATAAAACGCGCAGCTTGGCACGTTCATTCGCCATCGTGAATTATAAGAGCTATGGAATTAAAGGCTGCACCTCGCAACCTCGCCGCCGCCCTAACCCAGCTGCGGTTCCAGGAGATCGTGACGGAGAGCGAGGAGTTCTCGCTGGAGCAGTTCGTGCCGATGCTGCGCGAGCGCATGTACGCGCGCAACGCGGCGGCGCGCCAGTTCTGCGTGTCGTGGCTGGGCGTGCTGGACTCGGCGCCCGAGCTGCCGCTGGCGCGCCACCTGCCCGACCTGCTGGACCCGCTCTTCTGCATGCTGGACGACCCGCACCCCGAGATACGCCGCATGTCAGTAGCACCCACACGCGCACACCCTCAGCATCACGACTTGATAAACACGCTAGAAGCTTCAAATTGTCTTTTTTTTTGAATATATGAATAGGAAGGCAAACGAGCAAGTGGGTCACCTGATGCAGTGGCGGACTAACAGGGGGGCGGAAGGGGGGGGCCCAAATGCCTCCGCGTTCTCCTGATCAAATCCTAAACAAGACTTTAAAAATGTGCTGAGGGAGGGGATTCCCATCTCTGTGTATGGACAAAACTACATATTTTTTGAAGTTGGGGGGGCCTCATTTAATTTTGTCGTCCCGGGCCTCTGACGGGCTTAGTCCGCCACTGACCTGATGGTAAGTGATCACCACTGCCCATAGACACCCGCAACCCCGGAGGGATTGCAAATGCGTTGCTAACCTAGAGGACTAAGATGAAATGCCTTTTGTGCCCGTAATTTTCCCGGCTGTCTTACTCTCCACACCGGAACACAGCAGTGCAAGCACTGCTACTTAGCGGCAGGATTAGCGAGTAAGATGGTGGTAGCGATCCGGATGGACCTTGCACAAGGCCCTACCATCCGCATAACGTCTACGGATGTATAAGGTCTCTGAGCCTTAAGTTATATTAGTCTATAGTAGAGATGTATAAAGTCTGTCCTATAGTTCTTCCAATCATTTATTTTCTCGATGACAGCTCCCGTAGAATGTAACTGCGCTTTTTACGCAATTGTAATTGTAATCCCATAGAATGTAACTTTATGAAAACGTTTATTGTTTATCGCACTTTAAAAAAATATCACTGCATATATGGACTCAATTTGTTTTAGATGAATATTATATGAGATCAAGGAACAAAATTAGGCAGTTGTCATATTTTTTATACCTCGCATTTAAAAGTTATTTTTTGCGTAAAAAGCGCAGTTACATTCTACGGGAGCTGTCATCGAGAAAATAAATGATTGGAAGAACTATAGTAATTAAAGTAACACAGATTAAACTTGTGTTGTGTGCAGGTGCGAGATCCAGCTGGGCGAGTTCCTGCGCGGCATCAAGAAGGAGCCGGCGCGCGCCGACTTCGCGGCCATGATCAACATCCTCATCACGCACGCGCAGTCGCCCGAGGAGCTGCTGCAGGTGCCCCATCCTCACGCCATCATTATCACTATATTAGCGGCGTCTACTGTTGGACATAAGCTTCCCCCATAGACCTCTGGTTGCCTCGATTGGAAGCGGATAGTATCCATCGTGAACCCGTGACTTTATCCAGGTCATCCGACTTCGTTGGTGGACATCCTGCGCTTGCCGATACATTCTAATAACATTAAATTAAAAAAACTGAGCGGAAATCTGAGGAATCATGTCATATGCGATGCGGCTGGCAATCCATCACTATTTTGATTCCCGTTTTACCTATACGCTCACAATCATGTCAAACGTGGCCTTTATGTGTCGTTACCTTGGGCTCCGTGTACCCCGTATCCTTACTTTATTCCTATAAAGACGTGATTGATGTATGTATGTACTGGGCAGCTGACGGCGATCACGTGGATGAAGGAGTTCGTGGAGCTGTCGGGGCGCGGCATGCTGCCGTTCGCGTCCGGCGTGCTGGGCGCCGCGCTGCCCGCGCTCGCGCTCGCCAACGACTCCAGCCGCGGTATCCTTGTGTATGTACTGGGCAGCTGACGGCGATCACGTGGATGAAGGAGTTCGTGGAGCTGTCGGGGCGCGGCATGCTGCCGTTCGCGTCCGGCGTGCTGGGCGCCGCGCTGCCCGCGCTCGCGCTCGCCAACGACTCCAGCCGCGGTATCCTTGTGTATGTACTGGGCAGCTGACGGCGATCACGTGGATGAAGGAGTTCGTGGAGCTGTCGGGGCGCGGCATGCTGCCGTTCGCGTCCGGCGTGCTGGGCGCCGCGCTGCCCGCGCTCGCGCTCGCCAACGACTCCAGCCGCGGTATCCTTGTGTATGTACTGGGCAGCTGACGGCGATCACGTGGATGAAGGAGTTCGTGGAGCTGTCGGGGCGCGGCATGCTGCCGTTCGCGTCCGGCGTGCTGGGCGCCGCGCTGCCCGCGCTCGCGCTCGCCAACGACTCCAGCCGCGGTATCCTTGTGTATGTACTGGGCAGCTGACGGCGATCACGTGGATGAAGGAGTTCGTGGAGCTGTCGGGGCGCGGCATGCTGCCGTTCGCGTCCGGCGTGCTGGGCGCCGCGCTGCCCGCGCTCGCGCTCGCCAACGACTCCAGCCGCGGTATCCTTGTGTATGTACTGGGCAGCTGACGGCGATCACGTGGATGAAGGAGTTCGTGGAGCTGTCGGGGCGCGGCATGCTGCCGTTCGCGTCCGGCGTGCTGGGCGCCGCGCTGCCCGCGCTCGCGCTCGCCAACGACTCCAGCCGCGGTATCCTTGTGTATGTACTGGGCAGCTGACGGCGATCACGTGGATGAAGGAGTTCGTGGAGCTGTCGGGGCGCGGCATGCTGCCGTTCGCGTCCGGCGTGCTGGGCGCCGCGCTGCCCGCGCTCGCGCTCGCCAACGACTCCAGCCGCGGTATCCTTGTGTATGTACTGGGCAGCTGACGGCGATCACGTGGATGAAGGAGTTCGTGGAGCTGTCGGGGCGCGGCATGCTGCCGTTCGCGTCCGGCGTGCTGGGCGCCGCGCTGCCCGCGCTCGCGCTCGCCAACGACTCCAGCCGCGGTATCCTTGTGTATGTACTGGGCAGCTGACGGCGATCACGTGGATGAAGGAGTTCGTGGAGCTGTCGGGGCGCGGCATGCTGCCGTTCGCGTCCGGCGTGCTGGGCGCCGCGCTGCCCGCGCTCGCGCTCGCCAACGACTCCAGCCGCGGTATCCTTGTGTATGTACTGGGCAGCTGACGGCGATCACGTGGATGAAGGAGTTCGTGGAGCTGTCGGGGCGCGGCATGCTGCCGTTCGCGTCCGGCGTGCTGGGCGCCGCGCTGCCCGCGCTCGCGCTCGCCAACGACTCCAGCCGCGGTATCCTTGTGTATGTACTGGGCAGCTGACGGCGATCACGTGGATGAAGGAGTTCGTGGAGCTGTCGGGGCGCGGCATGCTGCCGTTCGCGTCCGGCGTGCTGGGCGCCGCGCTGCCCGCGCTCGCGCTCGCCAACGACTCCAGCCGCGGTATCCTTGTGTATGTACTGGGCAGCTGACGGCGATCACGTGGATGAAGGAGTTCGTGGAGCTGTCGGGGCGCGGCATGCTGCCGTTCGCGTCCGGCGTGCTGGGCGCCGCGCTGCCCGCGCTCGCGCTCGCCAACGACTCCAGCCGCGGTATCCTTGTGTATGTACTGGGCAGCTGACGGCGATCACGTGGATGAAGGAGTTCGTGGAGCTGTCGGGGCGCGGCATGCTGCCGTTCGCGTCCGGCGTGCTGGGCGCCGCGCTGCCCGCGCTCGCGCTCGCCAACGACTCCAGCCGCGGTATCCTTGTGTATGTACTGGGCAGCTGACGGCGATCACGTGGATGAAGGAGTTCGTGGAGCTGTCGGGGCGCGGCATGCTGCCGTTCGCGTCCGGCGTGCTGGGCGCCGCGCTGCCCGCGCTCGCGCTCGCCAACGACTCCAGCCGCGGTATCCTTGTGTATGTACTGGGCAGCTGACGGCGATCACGTGGATGAAGGAGTTCGTGGAGCTGTCGGGGCGCGGCATGCTGCCGTTCGCGTCCGGCGTGCTGGGCGCCGCGCTGCCCGCGCTCGCGCTCGCCAACGACTCCAGCCGCGGTATCCTTGTGTATGTACTGGGCAGCTGACGGCGATCACGTGGATGAAGGAGTTCGTGGAGCTGTCGGGGCGCGGCATGCTGCCGTTCGCGTCCGGCGTGCTGGGCGCCGCGCTGCCCGCGCTCGCGCTCGCCAACGACTCCAGCCGCGGTATCCTTGTGTATGTACTGGGCAGCTGACGGCGATCACGTGGATGAAGGAGTTCGTGGAGCTGTCGGGGCGCGGCATGCTGCCGTTCGCGTCCGGCGTGCTGGGCGCCGCGCTGCCCGCGCTCGCGCTCGCCAACGACTCCAGCCGCGGTATCCTTGTGTATGTACTGGGCAGCTGACGGCGATCACGTGGATGAAGGAGTTCGTGGAGCTGTCGGGGCGCGGCATGCTGCCGTTCGCGTCCGGCGTGCTGGGCGCCGCGCTGCCCGCGCTCGCGCTCGCCAACGACTCCAGCCGCGGTATCCTTGTGTATGTACTGGGCAGCTGACGGCGATCACGTGGATGAAGGAGTTCGTGGAGCTGTCGGGGCGCGGCATGCTGCCGTTCGCGTCCGGCGTGCTGGGCGCCGCGCTGCCCGCGCTCGCGCTCGCCAACGACTCCAGCCGCGGTATCCTTGTGTATGTACTGGGCAGCTGACGGCGATCACGTGGATGAAGGAGTTCGTGGAGCTGTCGGGGCGCGGCATGCTGCCGTTCGCGTCCGGCGTGCTGGGCGCCGCGCTGCCCGCGCTCGCGCTCGCCAACGACTCCAGCCGCGGTATCCTTGTGTATGTACTGGGCAGCTGACGGCGATCACGTGGATGAAGGAGTTCGTGGAGCTGTCGGGGCGCGGCATGCTGCCGTTCGCGTCCGGCGTGCTGGGCGCCGCGCTGCCCGCGCTCGCGCTCGCCAACGACTCCAGCCGCGGTATCCTTGTGTATGTACTGGGCAGCTGACGGCGATCACGTGGATGAAGGAGTTCGTGGAGCTGTCGGGGCGCGGCATGCTGCCGTTCGCGTCCGGCGTGCTGGGCGCCGCGCTGCCCGCGCTCGCGCTCGCCAACGACTCCAGCCGCGGTATCCTTGTGTATGTACTGGGCAGCTGACGGCGATCACGTGGATGAAGGAGTTCGTGGAGCTGTCGGGGCGCGGCATGCTGCCGTTCGCGTCCGGCGTGCTGGGCGCCGCGCTGCCCGCGCTCGCGCTCGCCAACGACTCCAGCCGCGGTATCCTTGTGTATGTACTGGGCAGCTGACGGCGATCACGTGGATGAAGGAGTTCGTGGAGCTGTCGGGGCGCGGCATGCTGCCGTTCGCGTCCGGCGTGCTGGGCGCCGCGCTGCCCGCGCTCGCGCTCGCCAACGACTCCAGCCGCGGTATCCTTGTGTATGTACTGGGCAGCTGACGGCGATCACGTGGATGAAGGAGTTCGTGGAGCTGTCGGGGCGCGGCATGCTGCCGTTCGCGTCCGGCGTGCTGGGCGCCGCGCTGCCCGCGCTCGCGCTCGCCAACGACTCCAGCCGCGGTATCCTTGTGTATGTACTGGGCAGCTGACGGCGATCACGTGGATGAAGGAGTTCGTGGAGCTGTCGGGGCGCGGCATGCTGCCGTTCGCGTCCGGCGTGCTGGGCGCCGCGCTGCCCGCGCTCGCGCTCGCCAACGACTCCAGCCGCGGTATCCTTGTGTATGTACTGGGCAGCTGACGGCGATCACGTGGATGAAGGAGTTCGTGGAGCTGTCGGGGCGCGGCATGCTGCCGTTCGCGTCCGGCGTGCTGGGCGCCGCGCTGCCCGCGCTCGCGCTCGCCAACGACTCCAGCCGCGGTATCCTTGTGTATGTACTGGGCAGCTGACGGCGATCACGTGGATGAAGGAGTTCGTGGAGCTGTCGGGGCGCGGCATGCTGCCGTTCGCGTCCGGCGTGCTGGGCGCCGCGCTGCCCGCGCTCGCGCTCGCCAACGACTCCAGCCGCGGTATCCTTGTGTATGTACTGGGCAGCTGACGGCGATCACGTGGATGAAGGAGTTCGTGGAGCTGTCGGGGCGCGGCATGCTGCCGTTCGCGTCCGGCGTGCTGGGCGCCGCGCTGCCCGCGCTCGCGCTCGCCAACGACTCCAGCCGCGGTATCCTTGTGTATGTACTGGGCAGCTGACGGCGATCACGTGGATGAAGGAGTTCGTGGAGCTGTCGGGGCGCGGCATGCTGCCGTTCGCGTCCGGCGTGCTGGGCGCCGCGCTGCCCGCGCTCGCGCTCGCCAACGACTCCAGCCGCGGTATCCTTGTGTATGTACTGGGCAGCTGACGGCGATCACGTGGATGAAGGAGTTCGTGGAGCTGTCGGGGCGCGGCATGCTGCCGTTCGCGTCCGGCGTGCTGGGCGCCGCGCTGCCCGCGCTCGCGCTCGCCAACGACTCCAGCCGCGGTATCCTTGTGTATGTACTGGGCAGCTGACGGCGATCACGTGGATGAAGGAGTTCGTGGAGCTGTCGGGGCGCGGCATGCTGCCGTTCGCGTCCGGCGTGCTGGGCGCCGCGCTGCCCGCGCTCGCGCTCGCCAACGACTCCAGCCGCGGTATCCTTGTGTATGTACTGGGCAGCTGACGGCGATCACGTGGATGAAGGAGTTCGTGGAGCTGTCGGGGCGCGGCATGCTGCCGTTCGCGTCCGGCGTGCTGGGCGCCGCGCTGCCCGCGCTCGCGCTCGCCAACGACTCCAGCCGCGGTATCCTTGTGTATGTACTGGGCAGCTGACGGCGATCACGTGGATGAAGGAGTTCGTGGAGCTGTCGGGGCGCGGCATGCTGCCGTTCGCGTCCGGCGTGCTGGGCGCCGCGCTGCCCGCGCTCGCGCTCGCCAACGACTCCAGCCGCGGTATCCTTGTGTATGTACTGGGCAGCTGACGGCGATCACGTGGATGAAGGAGTTCGTGGAGCTGTCGGGGCGCGGCATGCTGCCGTTCGCGTCCGGCGTGCTGGGCGCCGCGCTGCCCGCGCTCGCGCTCGCCAACGACTCCAGCCGCGGTATCCTTGTGTATGTACTGGGCAGCTGACGGCGATCACGTGGATGAAGGAGTTCGTGGAGCTGTCGGGGCGCGGCATGCTGCCGTTCGCGTCCGGCGTGCTGGGCGCCGCGCTGCCCGCGCTCGCGCTCGCCAACGACTCCAGCCGCGGTATCCTTGTGTATGTACTGGGCAGCTGACGGCGATCACGTGGATGAAGGAGTTCGTGGAGCTGTCGGGGCGCGGCATGCTGCCGTTCGCGTCCGGCGTGCTGGGCGCCGCGCTGCCCGCGCTCGCGCTCGCCAACGACTCCAGCCGCGGTATCCTTGTGTATGTACTGGGCAGCTGACGGCGATCACGTGGATGAAGGAGTTCGTGGAGCTGTCGGGGCGCGGCATGCTGCCGTTCGCGTCCGGCGTGCTGGGCGCCGCGCTGCCCGCGCTCGCGCTCGCCAACGACTCCAGCCGCGGTATCCTTGTGTATGTACTGGGCAGCTGACGGCGATCACGTGGATGAAGGAGTTCGTGGAGCTGTCGGGGCGCGGCATGCTGCCGTTCGCGTCCGGCGTGCTGGGCGCCGCGCTGCCCGCGCTCGCGCTCGCCAACGACTCCAGCCGCGGTATCCTTGTGTATGTACTGGGCAGCTGACGGCGATCACGTGGATGAAGGAGTTCGTGGAGCTGTCGGGGCGCGGCATGCTGCCGTTCGCGTCCGGCGTGCTGGGCGCCGCGCTGCCCGCGCTCGCGCTCGCCAACGACTCCAGCCGCGGTATCCTTGTGTATGTACTGGGCAGCTGACGGCGATCACGTGGATGAAGGAGTTCGTGGAGCTGTCGGGGCGCGGCATGCTGCCGTTCGCGTCCGGCGTGCTGGGCGCCGCGCTGCCCGCGCTCGCGCTCGCCAACGACTCCAGCCGCGGTATCCTTGTGTATGTACTGGGCAGCTGACGGCGATCACGTGGATGAAGGAGTTCGTGGAGCTGTCGGGGCGCGGCATGCTGCCGTTCGCGTCCGGCGTGCTGGGCGCCGCGCTGCCCGCGCTCGCGCTCGCCAACGACTCCAGCCGCGGTATCCTTGTGTATGTACTGGGCAGCTGACGGCGATCACGTGGATGAAGGAGTTCGTGGAGCTGTCGGGGCGCGGCATGCTGCCGTTCGCGTCCGGCGTGCTGGGCGCCGCGCTGCCCGCGCTCGCGCTCGCCAACGACTCCAGCCGCGGTATCCTTGTGTATGTACTGGGCAGCTGACGGCGATCACGTGGATGAAGGAGTTCGTGGAGCTGTCGGGGCGCGGCATGCTGCCGTTCGCGTCCGGCGTGCTGGGCGCCGCGCTGCCCGCGCTCGCGCTCGCCAACGACTCCAGCCGCGGTATCCTTGTGTATGTACTGGGCAGCTGACGGCGATCACGTGGATGAAGGAGTTCGTGGAGCTGTCGGGGCGCGGCATGCTGCCGTTCGCGTCCGGCGTGCTGGGCGCCGCGCTGCCCGCGCTCGCGCTCGCCAACGACTCCAGCCGCGGTATCCTTGTGTATGTACTGGGCAGCTGACGGCGATCACGTGGATGAAGGAGTTCGTGGAGCTGTCGGG
Source organism: Pandemis cinnamomeana (assembly GCA_932294345.1). NCBI lineage: Eukaryota > Metazoa > Arthropoda > Insecta > Lepidoptera > Tortricidae > Pandemis > Pandemis cinnamomeana. The sequence goes on from OW028717.1 coordinate 13,590,002, forward strand.
GCGCGGCATGCTGCCGTTCGCGTCCGGCGTGCTGGGCGCCGCGCTGCCCGCGCTCGCGCTCGCCAACGACTCCAGCCGCGGTATCCTTGTGTATGTACTGGGCAGCTGACGGCGATCACGTGGATGAAGGAGTTCGTGGAGCTGTCGGGGCGCGGCATGCTGCCGTTCGCGTCCGGCGTGCTGGGCGCCGCGCTGCCCGCGCTCGCGCTCGCCAACGACTCCAGCCGCGGTATCCTTGTGTATGTACTGGGCAGCTGACGGCGATCACGTGGATGAAGGAGTTCGTGGAGCTGTCGGGGCGCGGCATGCTGCCGTTCGCGTCCGGCGTGCTGGGCGCCGCGCTGCCCGCGCTCGCGCTCGCCAACGACTCCAGCCGCGGTATCCTTGTGTATGTACTGGGCAGCTGACGGCGATCACGTGGATGAAGGAGTTCGTGGAGCTGTCGGGGCGCGGCATGCTGCCGTTCGCGTCCGGCGTGCTGGGCGCCGCGCTGCCCGCGCTCGCGCTCGCCAACGACTCCAGCCGCGGTATCCTTGTGTATGTACTGGGCAGCTGACGGCGATCACGTGGATGAAGGAGTTCGTGGAGCTGTCGGGGCGCGGCATGCTGCCGTTCGCGTCCGGCGTGCTGGGCGCCGCGCTGCCCGCGCTCGCGCTCGCCAACGACTCCAGCCGCGGTATCCTTGTGTATGTACTGGGCAGCTGACGGCGATCACGTGGATGAAGGAGTTCGTGGAGCTGTCGGGGCGCGGCATGCTGCCGTTCGCGTCCGGCGTGCTGGGCGCCGCGCTGCCCGCGCTCGCGCTCGCCAACGACTCCAGCCGCGGTATCCTTGTGTATGTACTGGGCAGCTGACGGCGATCACGTGGATGAAGGAGTTCGTGGAGCTGTCGGGGCGCGGCATGCTGCCGTTCGCGTCCGGCGTGCTGGGCGCCGCGCTGCCCGCGCTCGCGCTCGCCAACGACTCCAGCCGCGGTATCCTTGTGTATGTACTGGGCAGCTGACGGCGATCACGTGGATGAAGGAGTTCGTGGAGCTGTCGGGGCGCGGCATGCTGCCGTTCGCGTCCGGCGTGCTGGGCGCCGCGCTGCCCGCGCTCGCGCTCGCCAACGACTCCAGCCGCGGTATCCTTGTGTATGTACTGGGCAGCTGACGGCGATCACGTGGATGAAGGAGTTCGTGGAGCTGTCGGGGCGCGGCATGCTGCCGTTCGCGTCCGGCGTGCTGGGCGCCGCGCTGCCCGCGCTCGCGCTCGCCAACGACTCCAGCCGCGGTATCCTTGTGTATGTACTGGGCAGCTGACGGCGATCACGTGGATGAAGGAGTTCGTGGAGCTGTCGGGGCGCGGCATGCTGCCGTTCGCGTCCGGCGTGCTGGGCGCCGCGCTGCCCGCGCTCGCGCTCGCCAACGACTCCAGCCGCGGTATCCTTGTGTATGTACTGGGCAGCTGACGGCGATCACGTGGATGAAGGAGTTCGTGGAGCTGTCGGGGCGCGGCATGCTGCCGTTCGCGTCCGGCGTGCTGGGCGCCGCGCTGCCCGCGCTCGCGCTCGCCAACGACTCCAGCCGCGGTATCCTTGTGTATGTACTGGGCAGCTGACGGCGATCACGTGGATGAAGGAGTTCGTGGAGCTGTCGGGGCGCGGCATGCTGCCGTTCGCGTCCGGCGTGCTGGGCGCCGCGCTGCCCGCGCTCGCGCTCGCCAACGACTCCAGCCGCGGTATCCTTGTGTATGTACTGGGCAGCTGACGGCGATCACGTGGATGAAGGAGTTCGTGGAGCTGTCGGGGCGCGGCATGCTGCCGTTCGCGTCCGGCGTGCTGGGCGCCGCGCTGCCCGCGCTCGCGCTCGCCAACGACTCCAGCCGCGGTATCCTTGTGTATGTACTGGGCAGCTGACGGCGATCACGTGGATGAAGGAGTTCGTGGAGCTGTCGGGGCGCGGCATGCTGCCGTTCGCGTCCGGCGTGCTGGGCGCCGCGCTGCCCGCGCTCGCGCTCGCCAACGACTCCAGCCGCGGTATCCTTGTGTATGTACTGGGCAGCTGACGGCGATCACGTGGATGAAGGAGTTCGTGGAGCTGTCGGGGCGCGGCATGCTGCCGTTCGCGTCCGGCGTGCTGGGCGCCGCGCTGCCCGCGCTCGCGCTCGCCAACGACTCCAGCCGCGGTATCCTTGTGTATGTACTGGGCAGCTGACGGCGATCACGTGGATGAAGGAGTTCGTGGAGCTGTCGGGGCGCGGCATGCTGCCGTTCGCGTCCGGCGTGCTGGGCGCCGCGCTGCCCGCGCTCGCGCTCGCCAACGACTCCAGCCGCGGTATCCTTGCCGCAGCCGATACCCTCCTGGAAAATCTCTCGTTCCTAGTTTAAATTTTAATACTTGACATAAAGAATCCCTTCTTCCGTGCCGGTCTGGGAGTAAAGAAAAAGCATAAAATGTATCAATGGCTTTTGTTACCGTTAAATGGTAAAAGCCCATCGAGAGAATGAGTGAAAATCTAAAGAATCATATTACAGGCGATGCGGCCACCGACCCGTCACTATTTTGATTCCCCTTCTGTATACGTCCACAATCATGCTAAACGTGGTCTTTAGATCTTGTTACCTCAGGTTCTGTCTACCCCATAAGGGATAAAAACATGATTTATGTATGTATGTATAAAATTCCGTACACGGTTTCAACTTTCAAAATAACAATGGACAAATTCGCAAAGACCGAAAACGCGCGTAGCCCACCTAGTTCCTAATAATTTTGCTAGGAAACCTGCCCCGGCTTCTCCGTGATACGCCCCGTCTGTGTTAATCTCACGGTAGCTTCAGAACTGTTTAGCTGTTTCTCTCTTTTTTCCACCACTATTGAATTTCCTGAACGACGTAACCCAGGCATAAGAGAGACGGCAGCTATAGTGAACTTCCAACTGACCAAGTTGGTCGTGGCCGAGTCCCCCTCCCCCTCGCCCCCGCCCGCGGACGGGGGGGAGGGCGACGCCGACAAGGAGCGCGCGCCGAGCGAGACGGAAGAGCAGAGGGAGAAGCTGAACCTGGACGCGGTGGTGGGGGTGCTCACGCAGATGCTGCACCACAGCTCCGTGCACACCAAGGTGGCCGTGCTGGACTGGATACTGCATCTTTACAATAAACTACCTACGCAAGTGAGTCCATGTGTTATCATTTATCAAATCAAATACACCGTATTTAACCCAAATCAATTAACATATTTCTTCGACATCATTTATTGTTTTGATATAAATTTTCTCAAGAAAAAATATTTAATATTTATTACAAAGCAATTATTCATCGACTTCCCATTCTGATCTTTGACTATTTTGCGTCGCTTGAGACCGTTTCAATTTTGTAATTTTTTGGCATTGACTTACAGTAAACAACTAGACTCTCAGTCGCTAACAAAGGTTCCTCAAGAAACGTCCGAGTGGCTTTGTCTATGTGTTGTGTGTGTCAACACATCGACTTAGACAGATAACATTAACATATTCGTTCAAATTGACACCTTATTTCGTGGCAGTAATGTTTAATATTAATGGCGTAGGATCGTGAGAAGTAATGACACGATGCCACGCGCTGGAAACCTGCCTGTCTCTTTTTTTCTCAATAGTAAGATTACGGTGCGAAAGAGACATAGGTACATTGTTATCAAAGCGCGGTCGAAACACAACTGAACCAAAACTCTGAACAATAGACGCGTCGTTCAGACTTTTGCTTCGGACAGTTTTTAAGCGTGATTGGGAGTCTAGTTGTTTATTGTACGTCAATGTTTTTTGGTGACAATTTTATTTTAACTTGTGTGTGATGGCGAGTGTTGTAATGTGTGTGGCGCCGCAGATGTCAGCGCAGTCGGGCAAGGTGTTCGTGTCGGCCGTGGCCAGCCTCACCGACCCCGCCGACGACGTGGTGCGCCGCAGCCTGGCCGTCGCCGCCGAGATCTGCACCTGCCCCGGCGCGCCCGGTAACACCCGGCGCCAATATACATGGGGCCCCCCTACTGTCTAAACTGGTTGGGTGTTCGTGTCGGCCGTGGCCAGCCTCACCGACCCCGCCGACGACGTGGTGCGCCGCAGCCTGGCCGTCGCCGCCGAGATCTGCACCTGCCCCGGCGCGCCCGGTAACACCCGGCGCCAATATACATGGGGCCCCCCTACTGTCTAAACTGGTTGGGTGTTCGTGTCGGCCGTGGCCAGCCTCACCGACCCCGCCGACGACGTGGTGCGCCGCAGCCTGGCCGTCGCCGCCGAGATCTGCACCTGCCCCGGCGCGCCCGGTAACACCCGGCGCCAATATACATGGGGCCCCCCTACTGTCTAAACTGGTTGGGTGTTCGTGTCGGCCGTGGCCAGCCTCACCGACCCCGCCGACGACGTGGTGCGCCGCAGCCTGGCCGTCGCCGCCGAGATCTGCACCTGCCCCGGCGCGCCCGGTAACACCCGGCGCCAATATACATGGGGCCCCCCTACTGTCTAAACTGGTTGGGTGTTCGTGTCGGCCGTGGCCAGCCTCACCGACCCCGCCGACGACGTGGTGCGCCGCAGCCTGGCCGTCGCCGCCGAGATCTGCACCTGCCCCGGCGCGCCCGGTAACACCCGGCGCCAATATACATGGGGCCCCCCTACTGTCTAAACTGGTTGGGTGTTCGTGTCGGCCGTGGCCAGCCTCACCGACCCCGCCGACGACGTGGTGCGCCGCAGCCTGGCCGTCGCCGCCGAGATCTGCACCTGCCCCGGCGCGCCCGGTAACACCCGGCGCCAATATACATGGGGCCCCCCTACTGTCTAAACTGGTTGGGTGTTCGTGTCGGCCGTGGCCAGCCTCACCGACCCCGCCGACGACGTGGTGCGCCGCAGCCTGGCCGTCGCCGCCGAGATCTGCACCTGCCCCGGCGCGCCCGGTAACACCCGGCGCCAATATACATGGGGCCCCCCTACTGTCTAAACTGGTTGGGTGTTCGTGTCGGCCGTGGCCAGCCTCACCGACCCCGCCGACGACGTGGTGCGCCGCAGCCTGGCCGTCGCCGCCGAGATCTGCACCTGCCCCGGCGCGCCCGGTAACACCCGGCGCCAATATACATGGGGCCCCCCTACTGTCTAAACTGGTTGGGTGTTCGTGTCGGCCGTGGCCAGCCTCACCGACCCCGCCGACGACGTGGTGCGCCGCAGCCTGGCCGTCGCCGCCGAGATCTGCACCTGCCCCGGCGCGCCCGGTAACACCCGGCGCCAATATACATGGGGCCCCCCTACTGTCTAAACTGGTTGGGTGTTCGTGTCGGCCGTGGCCAGCCTCACCGACCCCGCCGACGACGTGGTGCGCCGCAGCCTGGCCGTCGCCGCCGAGATCTGCACCTGCCCCGGCGCGCCCGGTAACACCCGGCGCCAATATACATGGGGCCCCCCTACTGTCTAAACTGGTTGGGTGTTCGTGTCGGCCGTGGCCAGCCTCACCGACCCCGCCGACGACGTGGTGCGCCGCAGCCTGGCCGTCGCCGCCGAGATCTGCACCTGCCCCGGCGCGCCCGGTAACACCCGGCGCCAATATACATGGGGCCCCCCTACTGTCTAAACTGGTTGGGTGTTCGTGTCGGCCGTGGCCAGCCTCACCGACCCCGCCGACGACGTGGTGCGCCGCAGCCTGGCCGTCGCCGCCGAGATCTGCACCTGCCCCGGCGCGCCCGGTAACACCCGGCGCCAATATACATGGGGCCCCCCTACTGTCTAAACTGGTTGGGTGTTCGTGTCGGCCGTGGCCAGCCTCACCGACCCCGCCGACGACGTGGTGCGCCGCAGCCTGGCCGTCGCCGCCGAGATCTGCACCTGCCCCGGCGCGCCCGGTAACACCCGGCGCCAATATACATGGGGCCCCCCTACTGTCTAAACTGGTTGGGTGTTCGTGTCGGCCGTGGCCAGCCTCACCGACCCCGCCGACGACGTGGTGCGCCGCAGCCTGGCCGTCGCCGCCGAGATCTGCACCTGCCCCGGCGCGCCCGGTAACACCCGGCGCCAATATACATGGGGCCCCCCTACTGTCTAAACTGGTTGGGTGTTCGTGTCGGCCGTGGCCAGCCTCACCGACCCCGCCGACGACGTGGTGCGCCGCAGCCTGGCCGTCGCCGCCGAGATCTGCACCTGCCCCGGCGCGCCCGGTAACACCCGGCGCCAATATACATGGGGCCCCCCTACTGTCTAAACTGGTTGGGTGTTCGTGTCGGCCGTGGCCAGCCTCACCGACCCCGCCGACGACGTGGTGCGCCGCAGCCTGGCCGTCGCCGCCGAGATCTGCACCTGCCCCGGCGCGCCCGGTAACACCCGGCGCCAATATACATGGGGCCCCCCTACTGTCTAAACTGGTTGGGTGTTCGTGTCGGCCGTGGCCAGCCTCACCGACCCCGCCGACGACGTGGTGCGCCGCAGCCTGGCCGTCGCCGCCGAGATCTGCACCTGCCCCGGCGCGCCCGGTAACACCCGGCGCCAATATACATGGGGCCCCCCTACTGTCTAAACTGGTTGGGTGTTCGTGTCGGCCGTGGCCAGCCTCACCGACCCCGCCGACGACGTGGTGCGCCGCAGCCTGGCCGTCGCCGCCGAGATCTGCACCTGCCCCGGCGCGCCCGGTAACACCCGGCGCCAATATACATGGGGCCCCCCTACTGTCTAAACTGGTTGGGTGTTCGTGTCGGCCGTGGCCAGCCTCACCGACCCCGCCGACGACGTGGTGCGCCGCAGCCTGGCCGTCGCCGCCGAGATCTGCACCTGCCCCGGCGCGCCCGGTAACACCCGGCGCCAATATACATGGGGCCCCCCTACTGTCTAAACTGGTTGGGTGTTCGTGTCGGCCGTGGCCAGCCTCACCGACCCCGCCGACGACGTGGTGCGCCGCAGCCTGGCCGTCGCCGCCGAGATCTGCACCTGCCCCGGCGCGCCCGGTAACACCCGGCGCCAATATACATGGGGCCCCCCTACTGTCTAAACTGGTTGGGTGTTCGTGTCGGCCGTGGCCAGCCTCACCGACCCCGCCGACGACGTGGTGCGCCGCAGCCTGGCCGTCGCCGCCGAGATCTGCACCTGCCCCGGCGCGCCCGGTAACACCCGGCGCCAATATACATGGGGCCCCCCTACTGTCTAAACTGGTTGGGTGTTCGTGTCGGCCGTGGCCAGCCTCACCGACCCCGCCGACGACGTGGTGCGCCGCAGCCTGGCCGTCGCCGCCGAGATCTGCACCTGCCCCGGCGCGCCCGGTAACACCCGGCGCCAATATACATGGGGCCCCCCTACTGTCTAAACTGGTTGGGTGTTCGTGTCGGCCGTGGCCAGCCTCACCGACCCCGCCGACGACGTGGTGCGCCGCAGCCTGGCCGTCGCCGCCGAGATCTGCACCTGCCCCGGCGCGCCCGGTAACACCCGGCGCCAATATACATGGGGCCCCCCTACTGTGTTAGGGTCCTACGGGACATTAAATAAAAATCGTGGACTGTAAATTTACAGGCTGGTTTAATAAGCCGTCTATTACAAATCTTAATATTAAATTCGGAGGCTGTCCGACGCCGGTGGTGTTCGATAGGCGAGTCCCGTGCCGCGCCCGGGCAGCCAGTTTTGTTGCAACCGTGTCGTCCTCCCGCGCGCCTCGTCCCGCGCGTAGGCTGAGCTGGGTGCTCAACAACTGTCTAAACTGGTTAGGTTTTAGTAATCAATTTCGAAACTTCGGTTCGATCGAGATCTTCTGGTAAAGATTCGAGGGCCCCGGAGCACTGCACCGCCTAGCCCCAAGCAGTAGCGTAACTATAACGTCTGGGGCCCGTGGCAAATTCGTCAGTTGAGGCTCCTTCCTCAATATAAAGAAGTGCATCAGCGTTCCTTCTGTGCTCTAAACCAACGCAGTTCGGGGCCCCTGGCATTTTGCCACCCCTGCCACCCCATAGTTACGCCACTGGCCCCAAGGTAGCTACGCCCCTGCAACCACCCATCCAGCATGGCAGCACTGTTTGAGACCATCTCACCATGGTTAAAAACAATAATATTCGTTTTATTCCATTTCAGGTGATCTAGAATCGAGCCCCTACTACTACAAATTCCTGCGAGCTCTGCTGAGGCTGCTGGCGGCCGATGAGAACCTGCTGGAAGACCGGGGCGCTTTTATAATAAGGTGTGAAGCGAGTTACTTCCGTGCTCGTTTGGGAGCAAAGAAAAAAAAAGAATGTACCAGTTGCTTCTCTTCCCCGGCAGATGGTAAAAGCCCATCGAGGGAATGGGCGAGTCTTAGGAATCATGTTATAGACGGTGCGGCCAACAACCCATCACTATTTTGATTCCCCTTTCGACCTCTTGCTAAACGTGTCATTATTGTACGTCTTGTTACCTTAATCTCTGTCTAACCCGTAAGATACAATTTTGATTCCCTATTCCTTTTATACCTAGCCCCACAATCTTGCTAAACGTGGCCTGTAAGTCTTGTCATCTTTAGCTCTGTCTACCCCGTAGGGCATAAAGACGTGATTTGTGTGTGTTGTATGAAGCGAAGATAGAGGCCTCTTCTGTTGGCGCGCCTCAGTTTCCGTGCCGTATTGTAACGGTGGTTCCTGCAGACAGTTGTGCGTGCTGCTGAACGCGGAGGACATCTACAAGGCGCTGTCGTCCATCCTGGTGGAGGAGCCGAACCTCAAGTTCGCGGCCACGCTGGTGTGCGTGCTCAGCAGCATCCTGCTCACCGCCGCCGAGCTGCACCACCTGCGCCTGCAGCTGCGGAGCTTCAGCTCGCCGGTGAGTCCCGCGACGCTACTACGCTACTGCGGGTGGTAGGGCCTTGTGCAAGGTCCGTCCGGATCGCTACCACCATCTTACTCGCTAATCCTGCCGCTAAGTAGCAGTGCTTGCACTGCTGTGTTCCGGTGTGGAGATTAAGACAGCCGGGGAAATTACGGGCACAAGAGGCATTTCATCTTAGTCTTCTAGGTTGGCAACGCATCTGCAATCCCTCCGGGGTTGCGGGTGTCTATGGGCAGTGGTGATCACTTACCATCAGGTGACCCATTTGCTCGTTTGCCTTTTCCTATTCATATATATAAAAAAAAAGCAGTGTGTGTGTGTGTGTGCGCAGGCGACGCGCCAGCTGTTCGCGGGGCTGTACCGCTGCTGGTGCCACTCGCCGGTGTCGCTGCTGGCGCTGTGTCTGCTCACGCACAACTACCAACACTGCAACGCGCTCATCTCCACGTTGTATCCTTTTTGATGACACTCACAGACCGTTTACCAGAACTAAACCTCGGCACTAAGCTTCATGCGTTTGTATTTAAATTAAGAGAAACGCTGTTGAGCGAAGTATGAGCGCCTTTTTTGAATTGTGTACTTTCCGTTTTTTTTTTTACATACATACACTTACATACTTACATACCGTAACGCGTCTTTCCCACAGAGGTAGGCATAGACAACTTTGTTCCACTTGCTACGATCCTGAATCTTTTCATGCATGCTCGTCGGTTTCGGGTACTCCTGACCTGACCTTTTTCCAAAACGTCTCCTGTTTGGTCTCGGAACGTCCGTCTAGGCCTTCCCCTCCCAACGTTACCATTCACACTCCCCGTACATATCTGTTTAGTTAGTCTACTATCATCCATCCGCTCTACGTGACCAAACCAACTAAGCATACTTTTTTCTTTCCTAGTCACTATATCCTCTTTCACACCAGTACGTTCCCTTATTTATTTATTTATCGCACTATTCCTTATTCTATCTTTCAGTGATACACCTTCCATGCTTCTTAAGGCTCTCATTTCTACTTCATTTATTATACCTACTTCCATCCTTCTTTGTTTGCTTTTTATTTTTTATATAATTAAAAAATATACACCGCATAACTTCCCCTACTGTTTTGCCATAGTAGTGTAAGTACCTACCAGCTCGGCACAGCGTCGGTTCCTTAACCTCTAGTCAGCGGCGAGCTAGAGATCACCGTCGACTTCCTCACGGAGCTTGACAAGCTAGTACAGCTCATCGAGTCGCCCATATTCGCATGTAAGTACCCAAGTATTTAATACCGATGCCTTTCATCATTTTCGTCCAAAGCATATCCGGCGACAGCGTCTTCTTAGGGTGTTGTGCCGATCGATGGCAGAATGGAACAGTCGACGTCGATCGATAGTTTCTACTAGATACGACCAACGCTACCACACTAATCGATCATAATCGATCGATGTTGGTCGATGGATGTATATATAATAATGTCAACAAATTTCATTTTGATGTTTGAATTATGTTTAAGACGTATCAAGTACCTATTAATGTAGTAGCCGCTTGTTGTGCGTACTTGTCGAACTCATCTACTAGGATGAAACACATCGTACAAGTTCAAGAGCTTCTAAGCAAGAGTAAAGTGATAATCTATGCAGTCGCCATCAGATACATCGGAGCCGTTTCGGTGCTTAAAAATATCTGAACACGAATAAATAGACCATCGCGTAAGTGCGAGTTCAGATATGTTAGAGCACCTGGCCGCTCGTCGGTATCGGATGGCGACTGTACGGCCGGCGACGCGTGCAGACATGCGGCTGGAGCTGCTGGGCGGCGCGTGGAGCGCGGAGCTGCGCGGCGCGCTGTACGGGCTGCTGATGCTGCTGCCGCAGAGCGAGGCCTTCCACACGCTGCGCCGCCGCCTGCAGTGCGCGCCGCCGCAGCACGGCCAGCCCAGCCTGTGAGTACCCCCGCGCGGCGCCTGTTGGGGACGGCTTCAGGGGCTCGGGGCTGCAGGCGATGCTCGAGGCACCTCTCAAGTCGCCTACTATGTGGCAGGTTTATCTAAATCCTGCAATTTGCCTATACTGACTTTCTCGACAGAATCACCTATTAAATTCAACTAGTTAACTCGACTGATCAACTGAATCTCTAGCGGCCCCTGCATACTCGACTTTGGTCCTTCTAACCGGATTAGCCAATTCAACAGTAGCTGGGGTAGACCTTCCATGCTGGTCTGGGAGCAAAGAAAAAACATAGAATGTTCCAGTTGCTTCTCTACCCGCGCAGATGGTAAAAGCCCATCGAGGGAAGGGGCGAAAATATTAGGAATCATGTTATAGGCGATAAGGCTAGCAACCCATCACTATTTAGATTCCATTTTCCACCTATACGCCCACAATCTTGCTAAATGTGGCCTGTAGGTACCTGTTACCTTAGGCTCTGTCTACCCCGTAAGGGATAAAGACGTGATTTATGTATGTATGGGGTAGACCGGCGCGAGCTAACCTCACGTCTGTGTGCAGAGCGATCGAGAAGCCGACGGCGGAAGCGGAAGACATCGACTTCGCGGCGCTGCTGCAGGAGTTCCGGCGCGTGCAGGACGCGCACCGCCGCTACAAGCTGGTGGAGCGCCCGCGCGCGACGCACGACTATTTGTAGCAGAGCCCCCCGCCCCCCGCCCCGCGCGCTGACCTGTCCCCCTCCCTTTAGGATACTGATCACACTGATGTGATGCCAGCATTTTGTTAAAGACCATTTTGTGCTGGCGTCCCATTTATCGGTAATAAATATGACGTGCGAATGTCAATGGATAGGAGGGGACGAGTTGCCTTATAAATCTAGGAGGCAGTTTAAGATTAAATAGAGGCGAGCCAGTAATTCGATGCTGTTCTAATCGTGAAGTAAGGACTGGCACATAAATTATGCCGTTCGCTTACTGTGCTCTGTATTTTATTCTCCCTGGCACACCTGGGGGGAAAAGTGCTTACGAGATGAAAGGCAGTGTAAGTAGAGTAGGAGTAAGACAGCCGGTGAAATGACTATTCTATCCTAGCCCTCTAGGCTGGCAACGCAACTGCAGTTCTGTAGTGTTGCGGGTGTCCGTGGGTGGTGGTGCTCGCTTACCATCAGGTGGCCCACTTGCTCGTTTGTATAAAAAAGGTGCTCACTGGCTCAGTAACCGCTTCTTTACTCTAGCCTCAAAAAAGTCCTAGTTCTAAGTCAGACGAAGGCACTAATTCAATTCCATAGTTGTTGGGGTGTGGGCGGATTTTAGTGATTGCTAGCTAGTAGGTAAATATACAGACGTATCTTATTCTGTTTTTTTTTTTAAACCGTCAATTTTGGCGACTAAGGCAGGACGTCTTGACTTTCATTGTCTCTTTAAAAAAATCACCAAGTTTTGGCTCAAGTTTAACTTTAACAGTAATCCATCGAACTTTTTTGACGCTTGCTTTGTAGCTAGACAGCAATACATATAGTTATGTCATTATATTATTTAGAATTATATTCCATCTCAGCCGACCGCCATTCGGTTGATTAGAAAGTTCGCATTAACAATAAAAAATTGTATAAATTTGACATTTAATGAGAAGGTATTAGGTATACATAACGTATAGTAAAAATACACGATCGAATCACTAAGATCTTTTTTTATGGAGTACTTACTCAGTTATGTTTTATTTTCTTGATTTATCGTTTGTTAAGTATTATTAGACCAATGACACATTATGAGGTTAGAACAAACATCGATCTCTCGCGAGCAGTTCAATTACCAATGATTATTTTAATATATCGATTTGCCATTGTAAACGAGAAATATCGAAAAAATACAGTCATCATATAAAATCACAGGCATTAGGCACACTTATTTTGCGAATTATTTTGATAAGTGTGCCATCAAATGATGGCGACTATACTTTCTACGTCTGTTACAGACTATGCAGGCATACTGCGCTCGCGCTGCACTGTACTTTAAGGATAGGCTACTTGATAAGAAATTATTTTATAACTGTTATTTAAAACAGAAATATAATTATAATGCATACATTCCAAATCCAGTTTTATTTGTATACTAGCTGTTGCCCGCGACTCCGTCCGCGCAGAATTCGCTTATCGCTATCCCGCGGGAACTATGCTGTTTTCTGGGATAAAAACTATCCTATGTCCGTCCCTGGGACTGAAACTAACTGTATACCAAATTTTAACTAATTATGTGTGTGTTTCGCGGCAATATAAGGCGTCAGCACGCCAATTTTACTTAATTAAATGCTTAAAGTTGTTGTGAACTAAGCTGCATAAGTTATTATAGTTTTTTAACTATCCCATGGGAACTTTTTTAATTTTCCGGGATTAAAAGTATCTAAAATATTGCCCAGCAGGCTTATTACATACCATGCAAATTTTCATTGAAATCGGTCTAAGTTTTGGAGATTAGCGAACACAGACAGGTAAATGAACACATCCATAGGTACTACATACAGACGGACAACAATTATAAAATCTACTTTTTTGTGTTTTATTACTCTTCCCTGCTCGTTAGCACTCTATTTTTGATGAATTTATTTAATGCACAGACACGAGCTTTCTACTGATTTATTATACGTATAGATGAAACTGCAACGTTTTTATAGTAATTCATTTAATAAACTTACATTAAAATATATCTCAAGTATTTACATAAACATGTTGTTCTTAACAATCTCTTCAACTCTATTTATATATTTACCTACTTATTATTACTAAATAGCGCACCATTTACTGTAGTAGGGACAGGCCCGTAGCCTTATTGTCTAACACGTGGGAGCTCGCAATCGCATTTGCCATTCTTCCCCGTGAATCGGTATACGAATGTGATACAAAGAGATGGGGAATCCGATTGCGACAGCGCTCGCGTAGACAATAAAGCCGCACAAGCAGACTTTCTACCTCGTTCACGGGCACTCTTACACATGGAATACCGATCACAAAATATTACTATACATATACATACACTATACAAGGATCCAAAATCCTATATTACATGATCGAGATCTATTCTTGGTTCATATAGTTCTCAGAAACAGTTTTAATTTACTTACTAAAGTTAGTTAAGATTTCATATTTACTTCACAGGGAAATTTATCGGATATTACTTTTCCGACTGCGCCAGAAGGAGGGTTATAGCCCTTGCAAAAAAAACGGGCACCCATGGTTTTTTGTATTTTATGTGCATAAAAGCTTCCTTTCTGAGCTTTAATGCCTAAAACTCTGAGAAACCATAGGTGCCCGATTTTTTTAACACCCGTAGTTGAAAGTAATTTTCAAATTCATTGGAAATCAGAAACTTAGGTGTTATTGCGCTCTAAGAACTCCTCCTCCTTAACCTCTGACTCGGAAGCTTGCGATTCTAAAGACGGCAAGTTAGTGGTCGCTTAACTGCGGTCCGAGCAGTTGTCAGCTCCACTGGCTAGGCTATGCTGCTGCAGCCAAGTTTAAAGCTTGCCAGCAATTTCGTGCAACTCGAGTTACACTGTGCCGTTTGATAGGTCACTAATAAAGTGATAGCTTGCCGGCTGCGCAATGATTACATAGCTGCACCAAATTACTGTAACTGGGTTTGACTGTCAACGAAATGGATACGAAGAGGCCAAAACAGAGCGGAGTGGCATTCATCGAAGGAGGCCTACATCGAAATGATCGACAAAGGCTAAAAAGAGCTTGACTGCCACGTTTAGTTGCAGTCAGTAGCCGAGTCGAGTGGCTTCTTTGTGGCTGTGGTTAAGTTGGCGGTAAGATCCGTCCTAACAGCTTGATCTATTATAACTTGAGTCAGTCGTGACCATACCTAATCTGTCGCTAGAAAATCTTAAGTCTGTATTTTACTGAACTATGGAGGTAGGTAGCAATTAGACAAATCTTTAGGGTGCAAATGCATATCGACCAGAGATGTGCGAGGAAGCGAAGCAGTGGACGATGAAAAACCAATAGGAAAGCTGCGCTCAGCGACGTTAGAGCTAGAGTTTTTCCCTCGCATAATAATATAGCTTGCCTCTTCCTTCTAACATCTCTGGTGGATGCACAACCTGCACGGCTAGCACGTACGAACGAACTTTTAGGACGAACAGTAAGAAACAGAGGGGACAGGGCGGGACACGCTCGTTCGCAAGAACAGAGCTAGGTGACGGCACACGCGGACTTCCGCGGTCTGTCCTCGCAGCCGAGGTCCTCCTGCAGCGAGCCGACATCCCTCGAGCTCACCGACTCGTAGATGACCGTCCGGACGCCCGACGCGAGCGAGAGCGCCTCGCTCGAGCGCGACCTCTCGCTCCCGCCGTCCGAGTCGCTCCCGCCGTTATCGTCCCCCGTCGCGACCGCGTCGGCCGCATAGTTCCCGTTGCACTCGCCGGCGGCGGCGCGGCGCTAGGGCTGCAGGTCGGCGGTGAGCGCGGCCAGGTGCGTGAGCAGCGCGCCGTTGGCGGCGGCGGCCGCGGCCAGCTCCTCGTGCGCGTGCAGCAGCGCCCGCACGCCCGCCCCCGCCGCGCCCACGCCCGCGCCCGCCCCCGCGCCCGCGCCCGCGCCCGCCCGCGCCGGGGGCGAGGCCGCCTTGTCCGCCGCCGGAGCCAGCTTCGAAGAATTCAGCTGTCAAGAAATTCACTACATTAGAACGACGTGTTCATCAAACAATGATCCCTCGTGTAAGTGGTAGGGAGACGAAGACGCAGGCATGTGTGTGCGGTGTACTGACGTGGTCCTGCAGCTGTATGCGCGCGCGCAGCTCGGCGTCCTGCAGCCGCGCCGCCAGCGCCAGCAGCTTCAGCTCGGCGCCCGCCGCGTCCTTGTCCAGGATGCACGTCTGCAGCCACACCGTCTGCGCCACCTGACGCATCATGAGTGTGTTTAATGATCTATGGTCCACCAAACCAAAACTCAAACACAATTGCACTATAAAGAGCCATTTTATTTGTGGAATGGGCCGTAGTGTAGCCTGGGCCGGTACCTGGTACCAGTCGTTGAGCGCGTCTGCGCGCGCGCGGGCCATGGGGGCGGCGCGCAGCAGCAGCGCGCGCGCGCGGCGCCCGGCCTCGCCCACCGTGATGCGCTCCAGCACGTGGAACTGCTCGTCGTTGTAGGTCAGCGCGCGCGTGGCGCGGTCGCGCACCAGGTGCTGCCACGACTCGCGCAGCCTGCGACAAGCACACGCACGAGTACAGTACGGTCTGCTTCGATAAGGAAGGTGTGGCTGACAGGACAGATCCATAAAATGTAATTGTCAGCGTTCACGAAAGTTTTAACAGCAAAATAAATACAAAATCGAATTACTAAGAAAAAAATCAATACTTGGTACTGTACGACCTTATTACGCTGGCGTAAGAGCGTATGATACTTATTTTTAAAACTTTGTCTAGATACATATTATTACACTTACGCCCCCCCGCCCGTACCTCTCCATGAGCGTCCTGGCCCGGTGCTGCAGCCGCTGCTCGTGCACGCAGGGCGCGCTGCGCTGCTGCGCGTCCCACTCGGCGCGCAGCCCCGCCCCGCCCCGCCCCGCCCCCCCCCCCCGCCCGTACCTCTCCATGAGCGTCCTGGCCCGGTGCTGCAGCCGCTGCTCGTGCACGCAGGGCGCGCTGCGCTGCTGCGCGTCCCACTCGGCGCGCAGCCCCGCCCCGCCCCGCCCCGCCCCCCCCCCCCGCCCGTACCTCTCCATGAGCGTCCTGGCCCGGTGCTGCAGCCGCTGCTCGTGCACGCAGGGCGCGCTGCGCTGCTGCGCGTCCCACTCGGCGCGCAGCCCCGCCCCGCCCCGCCCCGCCCCCCCCCCCCGCCCGTACCTCTCCATGAGCGTCCTGGCCCGGTGCTGCAGCCGCTGCTCGTGCACGCAGGGCGCGCTGCGCTGCTGCGCGTCCCACTCGGCGCGCAGCCCCGCCCCGCCCCGCCCCGCGCCGCCCCCGCGCCCGTACCTCTCCATGAGCGTCCTGGCCCGGTGCTGCAGCCGCTGCTCGTGCACGCAGGGCGCGCTGCGCTGCTGCGCGTCCCACTCGGCGCGCAGCCCCGCCCCGCGGCCGCGCCCCGCGCCGCCCCCGCGCCGGGCCGCCAGCGCCGCGGCGGCTGCCCGCAGCGCGCCCGCCTCGCGCGCCACCAGCGCCGCCATGGCCGACCACTCGGGCGCGCCCGCCGCCCCGCACACGGCGTTGTTGACCTGCACACCGGACACGTTAGCGCGCGACGCACGAGCCCCCCCCGCCCCCCGGCCCCGCCCCGCCCCGCCACCGACCTGCGTGACCAGGTCGAGCGCGCGCGCGGCGTCGTGCGTGCGCTGCGCGTGCGCGGCGAGCGCCTCGGTGCGCTGCTTGAGCGCGTCGAGCCGCGCGGCCAGCAGCGAGCCCCAGCGCTCCACGGCGGCCCCGCACAGCGCCGACGTGGCCGCCAGCGCCTCCACGCGCCGCTTGATCACGTGGCCCACGCTGCACGCCGTCTGGAAGCACACCGACGAACTGAACGCTCAACAAAAGCAGAATGATAGCAAACGGCCGCATATGCGTATCCGTATAAAATATCCGAAATAGTATTGTCGTCGTTAAAAGTAAGATCTATGAGATTGGCCACGATCGACGTCAAACGCGAGATGGTGGAAAATAACTGAACAGAAGCCCATAAACCAAGACATGCTGATAAGAAAGTAGCGATCGATCGAGGTTGCGAACGGCCTCCTGTCAAAGCAGCCTCTGGTGCCAATTTACTGCCAGAAGATGGCCGGAGCGACCTCGGTCTAAGCGGAGGCAGTCAGTCGTGATGGAGGCTGACTCAATCACCTCGGCTGGGATGAGCTGGAGGAACCGCGCAAGGCCGAGCCAAATGGAAAATTCTTCGTCGATGAGGATAGAGAAATAACAGCAACACATCATCATGAGATACCTTGGCCTGGCTGGCGTCGTTCTCGACGGACACGATGTTGGGGAAGACGGGGAACTTGGGCGGGTCGGGCTCGGGCGCGAGCGCCACGCTGGTGCTGCTCTTGTTGAACAGCAGCAGCGGCTCGGCGGGCACGGAGGGCGGGTAGCCGCGCGCCGGCGCGTCCTCGGCCACGGCGCTCAGCAGCAGCCGGTCCGCGTGCAGCAGCACCTGCGACTCCGCCACCACGCCGCACTGCTCCAGCAGCGCCGTCTGCAGCTGCTCGTACCGGTCCTCGGGCTTCAGGAACACCTGCCCCGGACATCCAACACGCGTCACGTCATTACTTCATCGGCGACATACGACACCAACAGAAATCCAGCTATATTAAAAGTGGGGTGTTCCTTTGCTTGTATTAGTCTCTCAGTGGATCTGCCTACCTGATCTCCACCATTATAGACTACAAGCCCATGGAAAAAAAACATGTGAAATGAACCAGCGTGAATGAAGCTTAGAAAGCTGTTACTATATCATAAAATAACTGAGCGCTATGCCGTCATTTCTGAGCGGTACATTTATGGAATTTCTCAGGTACAAGTGAGGAATCACGACTAATTATTAATTGACATTGTTAATTTTTTTTAGAATGCTCCAATTATAGCTTATAGATGATTAAAAATAAATGTCGAAAAACCCAGTGCCGTTTTAAAGTGGTGGTGCCGGAAGTTAGTGCAATTTTTTTTTTTTATGTATGAGAAAAAATCTGTACCGCTCAGAAATAATGACGGCATAGCGCTCAGAGTTATTTTATGATATAGTAAAAGCCTTCTAAGCTTCATTCACGCTGGTTCATTTCACATGTGTTTTTTTTCAATGGGCTTGTAGTCTATTATTCTAATTTACAATATCTAAGTTCTCAATACATACATAAACCATCTAAACATTACAGCACTCTACCACGATTGCGAATAATTAGCATGCATAATCAGCGGATTATCGGTTGCTTTCAGCGCGCAGCCTTCACCCGCCGAGCGGCGCAAGGTGAGCCATTGTTGCGCTTGCGCAAACCCGCCCGCTGCAGCGCCTCACCGCCGTTATGCAATGCTGTGTTTACATCCCATTGTGAATCATGCCCAGAAATGTTCTGGTCTGTTGATGATTAGAGTGAATGCTCTTGCAAACAAACATTATGAATCATGTTGATGGCATTCTTGAAGAAATGATTTTAAATTTAAATTAAATTTTCAAAAATTGAGGATTAAAAAAATACAATGGAAATTTAATAGTTCCCTGATCTGCTGTTGAAAAGGTTTCATATTTGATGGCCTTTCTGCTAACCACGACTTCCACAGTTGGAGGCCACACGCCCCAGCTTGCTGTTGTATTGAGATCTATTGAACCTACTGTAGATTGCCATTAATTAGCAAGAACTATATTTTATTAGGTGTAAAAAATAGACTTCCTTGTACATTTACACACACTTGGAATTATTGCCCACTTAAGCTTAAAAAGGAATAAAAACACAAAGTTGCAATATATCAACACACAATGGAACAAGTGGCTCACTATTTACTTTTTAAATACTAACAAAGGCCATTGTCTTTTATATACCACATTTATTTTCTGCGTACCTTGATACTGCAGCACTTGTTGACATGAAACACATGCACTGCTATGGTGGAAGTGGCAGCCTGGACCTCAGAGAAGAACCTATCAAAGGTCCATATTCGGTGGGGGTCCACTTCCAGCAAGCCGGCTAGGAGTGGGGTGACGAGCTTACGGAGCCCCACACTGAGCTGGCAGTGGGATGGGAGATCTCGTGCCCAATCTATGGGACCGTTCTCTGTAGTTTGTGTTCCCTTAAATTTTATAAATTTATTTTAATGATTTTCTTGTGCATCAATTATTATTAAATAATAAAATAATGTTACTCACAGCAATGACTCCTGAAGCCTTCTTAGTGGTAATATAAAACATTGTCTCCTTATTCCTCCTTCCCCCGTACGGCCTGAATGGCAGTTGCCCAGTGGCAACATGGTACAACGTCACTCCAATGGACCACAGGTCCACTGTTGCTCCAAAACTCTTCCCACAAGGCTTCCTTAGCACAGCCCTCTCATACATGTCAGGGTGAAGGTACTCCTCAGTCCCGTACAGAGACACAAACTGCTCTTCCTCCTGCAACTCCCTAGCGGCCCCAAAGTCTGTCAACTTGTAAATAGTTGTGCCATCTTCATTGATGAACTTCATGATGTTTCCTGGTTTCAAGTCTCTGTGCACTAAGTTGTTGTCTCGCAAATGCTTCATGCCAGCGGTCAGGTGCTCTAACACAAGCAGGAACTCCTGTTCTTGAAGGCCATATGTGTTCTCCGGATCATCTAAGATGTTGAAAAGGCTGCCCCCTGTGCAGAGCTCCATGACGATGACCTTGCCGCGGCCCTCCTGCTCCTCCTCGATGGCGAGCAGTTTGACGATGTTCTCGTGCTTGACTTTCTTGAGCACTTCGAATTCTCGCATCTGCACATCGTGCGGGCGCATGTGGCTGAGCTGGTTGAAGGTTTTGACGGCGACGGGCTCGCCGTTGTTCTTGTTGACGCCCTGGAACACGGCACCCGTCGCGCCCTTGCCCAGCACGCTCGTCGTGCACCATACGTAGTTTTCCGAGCCCCGAAGGAAAGACATTTTTGAAGTTACTTACGATCTCATTTATTATTTGGAAGATTAGAGATCGCTACCGTAGTATATATCATGGGTTATAAAAGATAGCTTAAGATCTTAAAATTCTACAAAGAAAAAGATTTAATAAAGACCAATTATTTCAATTATACGTGCACTGTTGCTTTCGACTTTCGTCAGTCAACAAATTATTTCGTTTCTATCAATTTTGACAGATCTACTAGTGTATATTTTGGAAATGTGCTGTCATTTTTTAATAGTATAGGGAGCGGAAAATAATACTGCTCAAACAGCATTACGATTCACACTATGAAAAAAACGCAACATCTGTCTTGAAGCTTAAACTCATGCCTGGATCTGATTTTTTTTCGGGATTGGCTGTATGATCTAAAACTGCCGTCTACTCTTGATAGTCCTAAAAAAAAAGAAGCTGTCAAATTGACAGTAATTAATTGGTAAGCTGTGGTACAAAGAGAATATAATCACTACGTCTGTGGTATGGTTGCGTTTGCGTTGCGCTATATGCTGGAATTCGTGTTGTTTTTGTCACTATCTAACTTTAAACGTAAATAAAACTTATACTTCAGTCATGTAAGTTTTCGAATTACGTATTAATAGTTTACTGTAGTCTGCTAAATAAACGTCCTAATTTATATCTATAAATGCCTGTGTTTGTGTAGGTCATCTAGACATGAAGTCAGCAGGAGCAGGTACAGAGATCGCTCGCGGAGCCGCTCGGTGGAGCGCCATCGTTCACGCAAAGATGAAAAATACAGGTCAAAATCACCCGCCACATCTAGGCACAGGTCAACGAGTAGAGAAAACAGGAGTAAACACAAGAAAAGTAAAAAGAAGAAGAAAAAGAAGCGGGAGAGCAGCTCGTCGAGCAGCAGCGACACAGACGAGGAGCTGAAACTGCTGCAGCGGCTGGAAGCCGAGCGCCTGCGGCTCAAGGAGGAGCGCAGGAATCAAAAGGAGCTGCAAAAAGCTAATGAAACCCCAGAAGAAAAACGGTAAGTTGTAAAAACATACATACATACACAAATCGCGTCTATGTCCCTTACGGGTAGACAGAGCCCGAGATAACAAGACCTAAAGGCCACGTTTAACATGATTAGAGGTGACTAGGTGGAAAAGGGAATCAAAATAGTGATGGGTTCCTGGCCGCATCGCGTATATCGTGATTTCTAAGAATTTCGCCCATCCCCTCGATAGGCTTTTACCATCTACGCGGAACGCAAAGCAACTGGTACATTCTGTTTTCCTTTGCTCCCAGACCTGAATTTTAAAAACAGTTTTGTAATAATTTTCATTTTTGCTACTGTTGCATGCTATGCTGCAATACTATAAAATTTGGTGATTGCAGAGCTCGACGACTTAAGGAAAAACAGGAAAAAGAGCGCAAACGCCGTGAGCGCATGGGCTGGGACAATGAGTACCAGTGCTACACCAACCAGGACAATCCGTTCGGGGACTCGGCACTCACACACTCCTTCGTGTGGACCAAGAAGCTCGCCAAGGAGGGGGTGAAGGCCGTCACCAGGGACGAGCTCGACGCTCTCAACAGACAGAAACAGTTGGAAAATAAGATTGAACTAGAAAAGGTATGGACAGTGAATCGCCTGTATAAGATAGCTTATTTATTTTACGGCTCTACATTCGCCATGTTTGTTGGTGCTGCTGTCTTTGATAATTATCATGTGAAAGGAAGAAAGTGACCCTCACACTACTGCACGACTAGTAAGTTGTAACGAACGTGTGTTTCGTGTGTCAGGTGAAGCAGCGGCGCCTGGAGCGCGAGGCGGAGCGCGCCGAGCGCGAGGCGGAGGCGACGGCGGCGGCGCGCGCGCGCGAGGCGGCGCAGTTCAGCTCGTGGGCGCGCCAGGAGGACGCCTTCCATCTGCAGCAGGCGCGCCTGCGCTCGCAGATACGCATCCGCGACGGCCGCGGTAACGCCTCGCACGCATTTATTTATTTAAGCTTTCAATACAATTCAGATGCATATCAATACATACAACTCGAACAAGCTCAGTTTACACCTAGCGTCTTAACAAAAAATTAAACTGAACACATAATCATCATCATCATCTCTGGCTTATATAAATACGTCCCGCTGCTGCTCTTAGAACGAGAGGGCTTTTGGGCTATAGTTCCCCCGCGGGCCCAGTGCGCAGTGCGGGTACAGTGTTCAAACTATTCAACAAATAGGCGACGAGAATTCGTAAGACGTGTATCGGCGACAAAGATGCTAACCATACTGACACACTGACAGGGTCAAATTAAAAATGAATTTAGGCATCTGTGTGCCTGAAAACAAAGGCCTCCTCCAGTAGTCTCTACTCTCTCTCTCTCGCATGTGGCCACTCATGACCGCGTTCCACCAGCCACGAAAGGCACGAAATTGCTTTCTTCCTTATCCTGTTTCTAGGATACCATGCTGTTGTAATTTTGCTCCATTTGTCTGGGCCTCGCATGATTTGCCTGGACCACTTCCATTTCGCTTCGCAAATACTACACATTATATGTACCTAAACCTTTCTATCTTCTCTCTGTTCGTTATATATATTTGAAATGTTTGTCATGGTTGTATGGGTGATCATCCCTACTGTTTCCCCTCAGCCAAGCCGATCGACCTGCTGGCGTGGTACGTGAGCTCGGAGGAGTGCGTGGAGGCGCTGGAGATGCACGAGCCCTACACGTACCTGAACGGGCTGCAGGCCGCCGACCTGGAGGACCTGCAGGAGGACATCGCCGTCTACCGCGAGCTGGAGCACGACGCCAACCAGCGCTACTGGGAGGACGTGCAGACCATCGTGCAGGTACGTGCTGGCACACCTGGAGGTCTCCAGCTCGGGTCAACAATAGTACATTACTGCAGAGGCCGTGAAGTAAGGGATTGCTGGACGAGTTTGGGGTAGGTGGCCGAGTCGAAGACGAGGCCAGATAGAACGAGTCCTGCAATCCCTGTTCCGGCCAAAGCTTGTATAGTGCTTTTCTCAAACAATGTGAGGAAATAGGATAGATTTTTTTTTTATGTCGCAATTATGCTTAGGTACAGATTGTGGTGGTGGTTGGCTGTATGTAATTTTTTCCTTTGCCAATTTAATTTTAGTATAGAAATTTAAAAAATTAGAGCAGCGGACAAAAATGGATTTTCATACTAACTTTTGTGGCCTAAGCCAAGAAGTAATGTAGGGAGCCATAAACGAGAAACTTCATGTCCTCATATCGGGACATTAACGCATACATTTCCGAGCATGTTTGAGAAAACAATGTTCGTGCTAGGAACCGTGCTGATTGTTGCAGGACGAACTGGCGAAGCTGCGGCGCGCGGCGCCGGACGCGCAGGACGCGGCCGCCCCGCGGGACACCGTGCACCAGAGCGTCGCCGACGACGTCACCAAGGTAACGCCTCTACTCTACTCGCCGTTCAATGGTATTTATCAACAGTCTGCAGCTGCTGGTGAAAAGTGGCCGCGAGTAGTGACTTACAATTAGTTCAGTGGCTATATAGAAATATAGATTAGGTACCTACTTTTTTTTTAGCTTCATTTACTAAAGTCCATAACAGAGTGTCATCATTTTCAAAAGGTCGTCAATTTTTTATTTTTTTTTGGCTTACACCCTTGCAAGGCGTATTTCGCCAATGTCGACGTTAGTGTTAGTTACACACATGTGGAGATTGTTCGGTTTACAGTAATTTTTTCCCGCCTCGCGCAGATGGTAAAAGCCCATAGTGGGAACGGGCGAAATTGTTAGGAATTATGTTATAGTCCAGCGGTTCTTAACCTCGGGTCGCGACCCAAATTTGGGTCGCGGGCGGTTTTGGGATGGGTCGCGGGTACGGTTCCACACTCTCCTGGAATCTCCCGGCTCCCGGAAGGAGTTTTAAATAATCGAAATTATTAAAAAAATAAAAAAAATTTGGGTCGCGGACTTCAAAAATATTTATAATTTGGGTCGCCAGCCAAAAAGGTTAAGAACCGCTGTTATAGTCAATGCGGCTAGCTACCCATCACTATTTAGAATCCGCTTTCCACCTATACGCCTACAATCATGCAAAACGTGGCCTTTAGATCTTGTCACCTCAGGCCTTCTCTACCCCGTAAGAGATATAGACGTGATTTGGGTATGTATGTGTACCTATGTATTTTCTTATATAATAATAATAATCTATAATAATATTATAAAGAGGAAAAATTTGATTGTTTGTTTGTTTGCATTGAATAGGCTCCGAAACTACTGGTCAGATTTCAAAAATTCTTTTGCCGTTAGAAAGCTACATTATCACTGACATAGGCTACTTTTTACCGCGGGAAAATACCTTTTCCTACGGGAAAATTAGTTTACCGCGGGCGAAGCTGCGGACGGAAGGCTAGTTTCTAATATACCTCCGTAGTGGTTACTGTTGACAAGAATAATATAAAAGTGGTCCCCGGCTTTGTAAGGAACCCCTGTTCTAGAGTAGGTATGTGTGTTTTTAATAACTATAACTAGGAAGCTTTGAGTTTGAAATAAATGATTTTAATTTTTAACATAATTTATTTATACAGTAGACACCTGCTACTTGTGCCCGTGTCACTTCACTTGTTATGTAATAAGTCAACGCTAGCCTTGTGCGGAGCAGTCGGGTTCGGGGTCGGGTGATACGAGTTTTGTCCCGGTACGTGACGTTGTTGGCGACTTATTTATTTATTCAGTACATCCACATCATGTATATTACAGTGCGAGCCACAGAAACTGTTAATTGGTACATTAGTCTGATATACACAACAGTAACGGAGTACATATCATTGCGACTTGC
Organism: Pandemis cinnamomeana; assembly: GCA_932294345.1. Classification (NCBI taxonomy): domain Eukaryota; kingdom Metazoa; phylum Arthropoda; class Insecta; order Lepidoptera; family Tortricidae; genus Pandemis; species Pandemis cinnamomeana. The sequence continues at coordinate 13,615,077 of OW028717.1, forward strand.
AGATCTTCAAGGGCAAGTCGGGCGCGCAGCTGGCGGCGCTGCAGACGCAGATCGAGCAGAAGATCGGCGGCCGGCGCGACAACATCGACGTCGGCTACTGGGAGAGCCTGCTCAGCCAGCTCAAGGGTGAGGCACGAGTATTACCTCACTAGAGTCGATATGTTATTTACTAGCTGATGCCCGCGACTCCGTCTGCGCAGAGTCGCTATCCCGCGGGAACTTTGCAATTTTCCGGGATAAAAACTATCCTACGTCCTTTCCCGGGACTCAAACTATTTGTATACCAAATTTCAACTTAATCGGTCCAGCGGTTTAAGCGTGAAAGTAACAGACAGACAGAGTTACTTTCGCATTTATAATATTAGTAAGGATTCGTTTGCCTAAACTACATACATAGTTAGTGATGTCGAATAGACATTTTGCCTCATTCTTTTACGGTTCCGTACCTCTAAAAGAAAATAGGAACCGTTATAAGATCATTTCGTTGTCCGTCTGTCTGTCCGTCAAGACCCTTTTTCTCAGGAACGCGTAGATACTAAATTTTAATTTACACCAAATACTGAGGTCTGCAGTCCCTTGGGACTGTGACAAAATGAACCCTCTGACTCCACTTAATCAAAAGATAGTCATTAGAAAAGGTGTTTCCGCACAAACTGCCGAGCTCGAAAAACCTATGAGGTACTCTCAGTTGTCCTAGAATTTTGATATTTGTTATGGAGGTAGCTCTTATAGCACAACTAATGAAATAAGTACAAAAATCAGTTTTTTTAATGTCTAAAAATATAAAATAATAAAATTACATCACACTGCCTATGTTTCGCTTAAGAACGAGTCCGACTCGCACTTGACCGATTTTTTAAATCTCATTATGTTTTAAGCAAGTATAACGCGAGAACGCTCGTAATCGCATTCATCTCTTTTTTCCCTTTATCCCAAACCCATACCATTCTGCAGAACGAATGCCATTGTGATTCTGAGCTCGTTATTGAGGCCATGGTTAGAATGGTGGGTCATGTAGTGGTGTGTTGCAGCGCACATGGCGCGCGCGCGGCTGCGGGACCGGCACCAGCTCAACCTGCGCCGCAAGCTGCAGCTGCTGAAGCAGGAGCAGGGCGTGGCGCCCGCCGCCGGCGCCGGCGACCAGCCCTCCACGTGAGTCTATACCCCCACCATTACCTCCCTACTTCCATTTCTCGAAGGACGGGACAGCGAGTCGGCTGGAGTTGCAAACGTCCAGGGGCTACGAGGTGGTTTGAAAAATTAATTGTAAAGTATTTATGATTTTGAAAGTTGGGGCCTGGTTTTCGGCCGGGAGATGGCGATAGAAAATATTTGGTCATTTGTACCGGTATGCCGCCATACTGGTACAAATGATCGAGAGATTAGATCGTTTCCCCAAACTCGTTAATTCCGCGTAGCAATATTTCCATTCGCATTATTCCCCACTCGAATTTCTACCCATTCGACTTTTTTATCATTCATTAGTATTGCCAATATTTATGTCATAATTATTCAATTGCATATTTACTCAATTAGTTTTTTTATTATTCGCGAATTTTACCAGGGTCCTGATTAGGTACCTAATAGTGAATCGACTATAATTTCAAAGCCGGTACAACGATCGATACTTTCGAATATAGGTATCGGTATCGTGTCTGCAAAAAGACGTATCGATGCATCCCGAATTATCATATCAAATTTTTAAATATGGGAACAATGTCGCGTAAGAAATTAGAATATTGCAAAAAATAACGACAGGGAAACTTTTGGTATGGGAAAAATATCGCGTAAGAAATTAAAATACTGTGCGAAATGTCGGTTAGGCATGTTTGAGAATAGGAATGCAAGCGAATGATAAAAAAAGGTGAATGATTAGTGAAGCGTACGATGTGGACTGTATGAAGATTATAGGGGAAAATGAGAAGCAGTTCCTCAGCTCAAGACTTGTACTATCTGAACAGCAAAAATAATAACAACTAAAATACATGTGACAAATAGACTTCAAAAACAAAATAATTAAAAAAGATATAAAAAAGTATCAAAAAGAAAAGAGTTCGCGACATCCTGCCCCTCGTGCAGCATTGCACCAACTAGATCTGCCAGCCAAGGTCAAGCAACTCCTCTAGTTGGCCAGCTTCACCAGTTTCCTGAGGGGCCGGCGCAGTGAACCCCCTCCTGTGGCAACGTCAACCACCCTAGTCACACCATCTCTGCCAGGGTACATCTTTTCAATACGGCCTCGTGGCCAGCTCCCTCGCGGCAGAGTCTCGTCGACGATGATGACGACATCTCCAATCTTGGGGTCTTGCCTGCCCTGTCCTGCGGACTGATCTCGTGGCTGCATGGTAGGGAGGACTTCGCGCACCCAGCGGTTCCAAAAATGGTCAGCGAGTCTCAAAGCTTTCCTCCATTCGGCACGTCGGATTAAGTCGTTATCGTCCAGACCTGCGGGAACGTTTTGGGGTGATGACGTCCCGATAAGAAAGTGGAAAGGCGTCAGCGTGGTCGGATCGTCAGGATCGGTAGATACGTGTGTCAGTGGGCGTGAGTTCACGATGGCCTCCGCTTCCGACAGAAGCGTCGCTAGTGTCTCTTCTTTTGGTGAGCGTTCGTTCAGGGTGGCTTTCAGTGCCACTTTTACGGTCCGCACCAGCCGTTCCCAGCAACCTCCAAAGTTAGGGGCTGCAGCTGGAATGAAGCTCCACGTGATTCCTTTAGTGCTCGCAAACTCTTCAACTTCAGGAGCGTAAAATTCTTTGAGAATACGGTTGGCGCCAACGAAAGCCGTTCCATTATCGGAGTAAATGGTGTCGGGCGCCCCGCGTCTGGCAATAAACCTCCTTAGGCCCATAATTGCAGAGTCAGCAGAAAGACTGTGCACCAATTCGAGATGAAGAGCTCGCGACGTAAGGCAAGTGAAGAGAGCCACATATCGCTTTTCATGGCGGCGCCCAATAGTCACTGTAACTGGCCCGAAGTAGTCCACGCCAGTGTATGTGAAAGGCCGTCGGTGGTGAGCCAATCTTTGTTTAGGGAGGTCTCCAGTGGGCGGAATCATGGGAAGGGATTTTCTTATTTTGCAGAAAGAACATCGTGAAGCTATGGTTCGAACTGTATCTCTGAGCCTCAGGAGCCAAAAACGCTGTCTTATTTCATTGATCACCAACTCATGGTTTGCATGGCCAGCTTGGTGGTGGTAGAATTTCACCATTAACTGCACCACTGGGTGGCGGCCGTCGAGCAAAATTGGGAAGCGTGTGTCGGGGTCGATGCCTTCTGCGGCTTTGATTCGACCAGCTAAGCGCAGTAACTTATCGTCTCCTATGACGGGGGATAGTTTGCTGAGTCGACTTTTCCGTGAGATTGCCGTGGAGTTGAGGATGCACTGATATTCTTCCGAAAAGCTATCCAGCTGTATGCGTAACAGAATGTGCCTTTCAGCGGCTTTAATGAGGTCGGCGGTCAAAGGTATTAGAGTGGTTGACGCTGATGGCGGACGAGAATGAGAAACTTGGGCAGTTGAATTAGAATTTCGAAATGAAGCCAAAGTTTTGCCAAATAATGCTGCAGCTTGGTGCACCCGAGCTGTAGCGCGCAGTAAGCGCAACCAATCACTGAATCTGTTGGTATTCGCGGTGACTACGAGATTAACAGCTACCAATTCACGAGGCTGACTTTTACGCTCCTCGCGAGTTGGTGCGACTTTAGGCTCCTTAGGCCAGTCCTCCGGGGACTTAAAAAGAAAGGATGGGCCTTTGAACCATCTATGTGACATGTCTAGTTTGATTGTCTGCATTCTAGTTGCATCGTCAGCTACGTTCAAGTCCGTTGGTACCCATCGCCAGTCTGTGACGGATGAATTTTCCAATATTTCTCCTAGCCGATGAGCAACAAAGGGCTTGAAAGAGCGAGCGTCGCTGCGCAACCATTGAAGGACTGTCATTGAGTCGGTCCAAAGGAAGGTACGTAGTGGTTTTTTTCGATGACAGTCCTTAATAGTTCCAGCAAGTCGGGAGGCAATCAATGCGGCCTGAAGTTCTAAACGGGGAATAGAGGTTGGTTTAAGGGGGGCGACCCTAGCCTTGCTAGAAATGAGAGTGAGATTGACGCTGCCATCGGTATATACTAAACGCCAATATGCGACACATGCGTATGCAAGCTCACTCGCATCTGCCAAAACGTGCAGTTCCCTATATAGTGGCTCAGAGTCCCTAGCCTTTGAGTAACAACGCGGAATCTGCAAATTGGAAACCGTTAATAATTCCTGGAACCAATCATGCCACTTAGATGCCTCCGTTTGTGGAAGCTCTGTGTCCCAATCGATATTTAAGCTCCAAGCTTGTTGAAATAAAATTCGGCCTTTAATAACAATAAGTCCTATTAACCCCAAGGGATCATAGACGCGCATAAGGTACGATAACACTTTGCGTTTGGTGAGAGAATTTGGAATTTCATCACCCAAACCGGTCCGGAAACCTAAGTTGTCTGATGCAGGATTCCACGCTATGCCTAACGCGCGAATGATGTTCGTCGTTCCGAGATTGATTTCCAATGACTGTGCGTCTCGTAAGTTGCCTGGGACGAGACTTAAAGCTTTAGGGTCGTTGGAAATCCAAGCTCGCATTTCGAAATGTGCGGCGGCGTGCACACTGATAATATCAGCAGCTAGCTGAGAAGCCTCGCCAACGCCATCTAGCGAGTCCAAATAGTCATCCATATAGTGGTGATTCAAGATGGCGTCTGCGGCTTTCGGATGAGAAACCCTGTGCTCTATAGCGTTTTTGTTTTTTATGTAATTCGCTATAAATGGGCTACAACATGCACCGAAAATTACAGCTGTCATCCTGTACTCTTTAATGGGATGTGATTTGTTAGGCCTCCACAGGAAACGAAGGGCGTCCCTGTCCTGCTCCCTGATTCTGACCTGCGGGAACATCTCTTTGATGTCGGCTGTCACGGCGACACGTCCTTCTCGGAAACAAAACAAAACTTTTAGCAGGGGTTGCAGCAGATCAGGACCCGGAAGTAGGAGTGAGTTCAGGCTAACACCTTCGTTCCTAGCTGCGGCATCATGTACGACACGAATTTTGCACTTCTGAGGATGGTATACACCGAAGTGTGGTAAATAAAGGCGTAAAACTGACTCCGTACTTTCGGCGCCATTGCGGTTGACATAATACGTTTCAGGAGTGCATTCTTCCGCGTAATCTTTATTTAACATGTTTGAAATGAACGCATCGTATGCCTTAGCAAAGTCGGTGTCAATGCACATGCGCCTCTCTAAACTAAGAAATCGCGACATTGCTTGAGGATAACTATCCGGGACACGCTGTATATCATCGCGCCACGGCATCCCTACCTCAAAACGACCCGTGGGTAAGCGCCTTGTAGTGGCCTCGAGGATGTCTATGGCGCGCTGATCTTGTTTTGAATGCACTGTTTCTTTTTTTGAAATGCCTAAAGAATCAATTTTGTATTGAGCTTTAATGAGAGTTTCTAAATTGTCATCTTCGGATGATTCTGTGAAAGTGCCGTGATTAACAAACTCTATCAACTTAGTTTTGCTTGAAGCTACACCGTATAAAGTCCAGCCTAAAACAGTTTTACAGGCTACGGGCTCGTTCCTCCTACCGGCACGGATGTCTTTGTTAATGGACAAATACCAATGCTCGGCCCCAATTAAAATGGTCGGAGTAGCGTTTTCATATACTAGAAAATCGATTAAATTGTTTAGATGCGAAAATGAATCTATTGTTTCGCGTTTAATTGTTTGTGGCCTTAACGACAACGACTCCATGGCCCTAGCATTTTTAACTAAAAATGATTCTTGTGAGTGCTTGCCCTTAATGTAGAAATCAACGTATGATACCGTAGTGTTGCGCTCAAGTCCCCCAATGCCATTTATCGTGAGCTGCTGCTGCGGCCCCGAGGCGCCTATGCGCGCGGCCACGCTCGAGTCGATCAATGTCGCGGTGCTCCCGTCGTCGAGGAGCGCGAAGGTGTCGCACGTGCCCGCGGGCCCGCTGACTGTCACCGGGATAATCTTAAGGTAGGCACGAGGACGAAGGCCTATGATGGTATTCGCTTGTTGAATGCCGGTTGACGTACTGGCAACAACTACCTTTTCGTTGGGCGAAGCAGAAATATTTAAATTTGTTTGTGAGTGTTCCTCAAAATCTAAACTTTTTCTATCGGCGGGACGTGTGTCGACAGTGTTGACAACAGAGGCAGGTTTATTATGAAGCAGAGGATGGTGACGTAAGTGGCAACCATCAACGCCGCATGGATTAACCTTACAAGTTTTCCATTGGTGTGAACTACGCTTAAGACAACGATAACACACTTTGGCTTCGCGTAGCCACAACCACCTGTCATCAACGTTTAAGGATTTAAACTCAGAACACGATTTTATGTTATGATCTTTTTTACAGAAATCGCATTCTTGTTTAATCGAAACAGCTTCTTTTGTTGTTTTAGAATGTGTTGTTATATTTATATTTTCACGCTTAAAGTGTCTTTCGTTTGGAAAAGATTGTACGTTTTGTGTCGAACTAGACTCGGGTGAAAGCCCGTAACGAACGTGTTGATCTAACTCGCGTCTTAAAAAATCGGACAACAACTCCAACTTAGGACGTTCTGTAGACTGTTGAACGGCGAAATCAGTCCATCGAATTTTCATTGTAGGATTTAATTTACCTAAGACTGCGTGGAATAATTCCGGTGAGTATAAATACTCTATTTGTTTCAACAGTTTAATAGTAGCAATTGAATTACGTACCCGATTAGAGATGGTTCCTAGCTCTTTAAGATCGTTACCAAGACGTGGGAGACTCCTTAACGACGTAACCTCCTTGTAAACGATGAGCTCGGGGCGTGCGAAGTTGTCTTCAAGTACACGCATGACCTCCTCCGGGTCCTCCGCCGACATCAGTAGCGCGGCCACGGCCTCACGCGCCGGCCCGCGCACCGCATTCTGAAGGCGGTTCATATTCTCTAGGGCAGAGAAATTAACTTTACTAATATCATAAGTCCTCTTGAAATGCAACCAATGCAGTGTGTTGCCAGAGAACGGAATGAGTTCTAGTTTCTTGGCGCTAGGTGCGCTAGCGAGCGCCTTTGCGGCTGCAGCAGTGTCAGCTATAGCTTGTAAGAGAGACGAATGTTGGCCATTGTCCGCGAGAATGAGCGGGGGCGCGGTGCCGACCGCCTCGGACGCTATGTTGGCATGAACATTTGTGGGCTCTCGCAAATCACGAGCATTGCTGTTGACAAAATGAGACTGAGGTCCTAGATTTTCTATCCATGTTTTCGTCCTATTTACGCTCACCCGGGTAGAGCTGTGACGGCTGGCGCAGCTAGAGGCGCGGCCGCCGCTGGCGTCGGCGTCGATGGCGGCGATGTCGGCCTGCAGTTCGCTCTCCTCGACCTGCTGCTGCAGCGCGGCTAGTGCGCGCTCGCGCTCGCGCGCGCGTGCAGCAAGCTCTTGTTCACGTTCCAGCTTTCGGCGTAAGGCCTGTGCTTCCAAAGCGGCCTTTTGAGCCTTCATAGTTGACGATGAACGCGAAGAACGGCACGTATGAGCTGTAAGCACGCTTGGAGAAGCGCGACCCTTCGGGTCACTAACGCCTGCTGGTTGCTCCTCTACTCTAACTGGTTGCGTCGACTCTACGCACCCACTAGGTGGAGGGTTGGTGGCCATGGTTCTACCTTTACTACGGGTGATCATTAGTTTTATGCTAAAAATGGTTAATGATATAAGCGCTAAGAACAATGAATATTTTAAAATGTACTTACGTAAACAATGACGAAAAAATTCACGGAATGATAGATGTCACAATTTAATGAAAATGAAAATTTAAATAGGTGCACTGAAAATGTTGGGTGAGGGACCAAAATGAAGCGTACGATGTGGACTGTATGAAGATTATAGGGGAAAATGAGAAGCAGTTCCTCAGCTCAAGACTTGTACTATCTGAACAGCAAAAATAATAACAACTAAAATACATGTGACAAATAGACTTCAAAAACAAAATAATTAAAAAAGATATAAAAAAGTATCAAAAAGAAAAGAGTTCGCGACAATTAGAAATTCGAGTGGGGAAAAATGCGAATGGAAATGTTGCTACGCGGAATTAACAAGTTTGGGGAAACGATGTAATCTCTCAAATGATCAAATATTTCTTGTCACTGTCTCCCGGGCTATTTATTTTGGAAACTACACAATACAATTTTACAAGTCTAAACTATCAATGTAGATATATCAACTAAACTATTAATTATTGATGGTAGAGTTGCCGCCCGATGTTGCTCATCTGTGTGCCATCACTTGTAAAATTATACTTTTAACGTCGAAAAACTGGGCTATTGATAATTATTTTTTGAATCAACTATCTCGAGTCTCGAGTACCCACCGTGTGTCTGTATCAGTATTGTCGGAGGGAGGGTCTGTCTCGCCGCTCTGGTAAGATTATTATTATTAACCTAACCATGATGAACATTTCCCGACTCGGACTTGCACTAAACAGAGCCAATATCATACATATTCAGCTCTCGACCGAGAGCGGCGAGACGGGCCCTTAACATTGCATCATCTCACACGCAGGTCTGGAACTCCGAAAGCGGAAGCCGAAACGGAGGCGGAGGCGCCGGCGGAGAGCGCAGCGGCGCGGTCGGGCTCCGAGTCGGGCGGCTCGGAGTCGGAGTCGGAGGCGGCGTGCGTGGCGCTGTACCAGGCGGGCCGCTACTCGCCGGCGCCGCTGCCGGCGCGCGCGCTGGAGCCCGGCACGCTGCTGGCCGACGCGGCGCTGGACCAGCAGCGCCTGCACTACCTGCGCGCGCGCGCACACGCGGCCCGCGCGCCCGGCCCCCAGCCCGGCCCGGCGCCCGCGGCTCCGCTGGCGGCCTTCGAGCGCGAGGCGCGGCGCGGCATGGGCGCCGACGAGGCCGCCTTCAGCGTGGAGGCGCCGCTGCCGCCGGACGCCGACGCGGCGCCGTGGCCCGACAAGTTCCGGCCGCGCAAGCCGCGCTACTTCAACCGCGTGCACACCGGCTTCGAGTGGAACAAGTACAACCAGACGCACTACGACATGGACAACCCGCCGCCCAAGATCGTGCAGGGCTACAAGTTCAACATCTTCTACCCGGACCTGATGGACCCGCGCTCGGCGCCCGAGTTCTCGCTGGCGCCCTGCGCCGACTCCGAGTTCGCGGTGCTGCGCTTCCGCGCCGGCCCGCCCTACGAGGACATCGCCTTCAAGATCGTCAGCCGCGAGTGGGAGTACTCCTACAAGCGCGGCTTCCGCTGCCACTTCCACAACAACATCTTCCAGCTGTGGTTCCACTTCAAGCGCTACCGCTACCGCCGGTAGGCGCGGCCCTCTCCTACTGGCTTGCATTATCTACTGCAGATTCATTTTAAACGGAATATCCATGATGCCAAGTCAGGAGATTGTTAAATGAATTTCACTCTTCAGTGGACTGCACTTGAGACTCAGGATGAACAAAAAATGAAAAATCAACAATCATCATAGTCAAACAACAATCAACAGGTCATCAACACATTACAAATTTCCGTTAGCAGTACAGTAATATAATTAAAAATACTTATTTTATTGTGTTTTATTTTAGCCTTGATTACTTATTATAAGAAAAATAAGACAAGTTTTCACACTTCTCAATTATGTGTTATGGATGATATAGTTGTAGGCTAGTTTCAATAACAATAAAAAAGTTCCATAGTTGAACAGAAAACTTCATTACACACACACAAGTTGCCCGTAAGTCCCAGTGCCATAAGATAAAAGGGGTCCTTGTATTTTTCTATTCAAATTCCAGCCACCCACTTTGTTGCTGAATGATATTTATCTTATTCCACAGTTATTTCTGCTTATGTTCAAGATACATGAAGTCTTAGTTCACTCAGTGAGAGTTATTTTGAGAGAATGATTTTCAAGGATGCTTACAAAAACAGAAAATAAACTAATAAGACATCCATTTATTTTATTTACATAATGTTTATTCTAAAAGCCATAACTAGTTCATTCCTTTTTGGGAGCCTCAGAGGGGTTGGTGACCTCCTCAGCCGCAGGGTTGCCTCGGAAGTTGGGGAACTGCTCCCATGGAGCAGCCAACTCAAACCTGCGGAACTCCTGGGCAAGCTCTAAGGGCTCAACCACCACTCTCTTCTGTTCATCATCATAGCGCACCTCCACATAGCCACTAAGAGGGAAATCCTTTCTGAATGGATGACCTTCAAATCCGTAATCAGTGAGAATCCTCCTTAAGTCAGGGTGATTAGCGAAGAAGACTCCGTACATGTCCCAGATCTCGCGTTCGTACCAGTTGGCGGCCTTGAACACCTCGCATGCCGAGTCGATGGGCGTGAGCTCGTCGGCGTAGGTCTTGACGCGCGCGCGCGCGTTGTAGCGCAGCGACAGCAGGTTGTACACGACCTCGAAGCGGTTGGGGCGCGACGGCACGTCCATGCCCGCGATGTCGACGAGGCTGGCGAACTGCGCGCTGTGATGGTCTTTGAGGAACTGCAGCACGGGGATCACGCCCTCCGGCGGGACCAGCACCTCCAGTTCATTGCCGGCCGTCAGCTGCACTTTTTGCACGAACTTGGGCAGGCATTCCGCGACGTACTTGCCGAAGTCTACGAGTTGCGACTTCTGCAGCGGGTCGAGCTTGGCGTACGTGGGTCGTGTCTCCACCTGCGGAGTGGCCGTCTCGCTCTTCCTGGCCACGCTCTGGACGGCGGGCGCTTTGGCGTTATTTAAAACGACGCGCCCCATACTGCCAGCTGCACCTATTGTGCGTCTCAGGAAGAACGACATTTCGTTTAAATTATAAAATTAACCTTACGTAATTTTGCGTTCGATCGAAATATCGCAAAACAAACCCTATCTGACAACCTACGACTGACAGCACGGCATACGGACTGGCAGAATAAAATTGACAGTTGACTTTGACGGTCAGAAGAAGTAGAACACAAAAAAAATGCAGCGTTTGATTTGGTATCCTAAACGGCCGTCAGAACACGATTTTTCACTTCCGCGGAGTTCCACGGCGATAGTAATTATGTCGGTGGATCCAACGGGATACCAACGCCAAATTTCACACTTGACTCCTTTTCATTAGAACCCCAGTTGCAGTCCCTATGTTAATTTCGATTTGTTGCCTACTGCGCCATTGGTTGCGTCCAAAAATATCGCAGCTGTAAGGATATAATTTCCTTTGCCTGTGTTTGGAGTGTTAGAAATAAAAAAAACACTGAAAAGTTGAAATGTGTTGTGTTGATGATGTTGAGTTGAGAATTGTAATTTTTAAGTTTCTTTGTTATTATTTCTTTAATGAAAATTGACTAGGTGATCTACATAGTGTGTTTTATTAATGTGACCTTTAAGTAAAAACAACAAGTTAAGGTACATATCGAAACTTAACAAGTAATGTTTACTAGCGCAGGATAACCGTAGTTATTTTGAAAATTGCTTGCACTGCTTTATTCATGAATTATTTTTAAGTTCTCAGAAGTCTCATTTTACTATAATATTCAATTGATTTGTCTATGAGTTTTTTGCTTTTATAGTAAGGAATATTAGTCTAGCATAGTTATGCATAGAAAACTAATAATAAAGTATCAAATGCCATTGATGTGTCTGGATGTGTTTAGTAAAACCAAAATTGCTATCCACGTGCTTTGTAGAATTTTTAGATTTAGAACCCATTTCAGACTATTACGACACTCGTAAACATACAGAAACAAGCATAAGTTGTAGTGCTGTGTACTAAATAAAAGAAGGGCATAATAATTGGCATCCGGTGCCATTCTCAGAGGGGTTGATAAGATAAAGGGAATGAATGAGTGAGCGGCGTCTCAACAATTTTATTTATATAGATTTAGAGGCAGATAGGTAAGTTTTGTGTAATAATTAATACCAAATATTGAGCTGAGGCCCAAGATAGAACCACATGGACGTCTCTGGAAGAGGCCTTTACCTCATAGGAGGGTTCTGGTGTAATGTAATGCACTATTAGTGCACTATATGGTGATAGTTTTACTATTAATTTCACTTGCTTTTTTTTATACTATGTTAAATATTTCTAGCATGCAATGCGAGTGTAGGGACGGGAGTTCAGCGTAAATGAGAGCTCAAGTGCGGTTCACGAACTGGGTTTTATTAGGCCTTGCATTCTTATATACCTAATAGTTGGACAGAGGTGTGTGCGTGCACACTACACGAGAACCAGAAATAAAAGGCTTTTTATTTTTATTTTTATTTTATTTATTATTGAGCTGAGAAGTAAGCAACCACAATATGTATCGCCGCTCAGTTGATACTGATAGGTTCTGCCAAAAATGGAATAAAAATATATAACTTGCGGCCTCATTAATGTGGCCTTATGTTCAAAAGTTAATAAAAAAAAACTTTAAATCAGATGACGGACATGGCACAGCTGAAGTCAGTGCTGCGGTCGCTGGTGGTGTCATCCCCGGCGTGCGTGGACGCGCGCGCGCTGCTGCGCGACTACCGCAGCATGATGGGCGAGGCGCTGCCGGTGGCGCGCCACGGCTACCGCGACCCGCTGCAGTTCCTGCGCGAGCGCTGCGCGGACTGCTTCCTGGTATGTTAGCGCTGCGCCGCTGGTGGTGGCGTCCCCGGCGTGCGTGGACGCGCGCGCGCTGCTGCGCGACTACCGCAGCATGATGGGCGAGGCGCTGCCGGTGGCGCGCCACGGCTACCGCGACCCGCTGCAGTTCCTGCGCGAGCGCTGCGCGGACTGCTTCCTGGTATGTTAGCGCTGCGCCGCTGGTGGTGGCGTCCCCGGCGTGCGTGGACGCGCGCGCGCTGCTGCGCGACTACCGCAGCATGATGGGCGAGGCGCTGCCGGTGGCGCGCCACGGCTACCGCGACCCGCTGCAGTTCCTGCGCGAGCGCTGCGCGGACTGCTTCCTGGTATGTTAGCGCTGCGCCGCTGGTGGTGGCGTCCCCGGCGTGCGTGGACGCGCGCGCGCTGCTGCGCGACTACCGCAGCATGATGGGCGAGGCGCTGCCGGTGGCGCGCCACGGCTACCGCGACCCGCTGCAGTTCCTGCGCGAGCGCTGCGCGGACTGCTTCCTGGTATGTTAGCGCTGCGCCGCTGGTGGTGGCGTCCCCGGCGTGCGTGGACGCGCGCGCGCTGCTGCGCGACTACCGCAGCATGATGGGCGAGGCGCTGCCGGTGGCGCGCCACGGCTACCGCGACCCGCTGCAGTTCCTGCGCGAGCGCTGCGCGGACTGCTTCCTGGTATGTTAGCGCTGCGCCGCTGGTGGTGGCGTCCCCGGCGTGCGTGGACGCGCGCGCGCTGCTGCGCGACTACCGCAGCATGATGGGCGAGGCGCTGCCGGTGGCGCGCCACGGCTACCGCGACCCGCTGCAGTTCCTGCGCGAGCGCTGCGCGGACTGCTTCCTGGTATGTTAGCGCTGCGCCGCTGGTGGTGGCGTCCCCGGCGTGCGTGGACGCGCGCGCGCTGCTGCGCGACTACCGCAGCATGATGGGCGAGGCGCTGCCGGTGGCGCGCCACGGCTACCGCGACCCGCTGCAGTTCCTGCGCGAGCGCTGCGCGGACTGCTTCCTGGTATGTTAGCGCTGCGCCGCTGGTGGTGGCGTCCCCGGCGTGCGTGGACGCGCGCGCGCTGCTGCGCGACTACCGCAGCATGATGGGCGAGGCGCTGCCGGTGGCGCGCCACGGCTACCGCGACCCGCTGCAGTTCCTGCGCGAGCGCTGCGCGGACTGCTTCCTGGTATGTTAGCGCTGCGCCGCTGGTGGTGGCGTCCCCGGCGTGCGTGGACGCGCGCGCGCTGCTGCGCGACTACCGCAGCATGATGGGCGAGGCGCTGCCGGTGGCGCGCCACGGCTACCGCGACCCGCTGCAGTTCCTGCGCGAGCGCTGCGCGGACTGCTTCCTGGTATGTTAGCGCTGCGCCGCTGGTGGTGGCGTCCCCGGCGTGCGTGGACGCGCGCGCGCTGCTGCGCGACTACCGCAGCATGATGGGCGAGGCGCTGCCGGTGGCGCGCCACGGCTACCGCGACCCGCTGCAGTTCCTGCGCGAGCGCTGCGCGGACTGCTTCCTGGTATGTTAGCGCTGCGCCGCTGGTGGTGGCGTCCCCGGCGTGCGTGGACGCGCGCGCGCTGCTGCGCGACTACCGCAGCATGATGGGCGAGGCGCTGCCGGTGGCGCGCCACGGCTACCGCGACCCGCTGCAGTTCCTGCGCGAGCGCTGCGCGGACTGCTTCCTGGTATGTTAGCGCTGCGCCGCTGGTGGTGGCGTCCCCGGCGTGCGTGGACGCGCGCGCGCTGCTGCGCGACTACCGCAGCATGATGGGCGAGGCGCTGCCGGTGGCGCGCCACGGCTACCGCGACCCGCTGCAGTTCCTGCGCGAGCGCTGCGCGGACTGCTTCCTGGTATGTTAGCGCTGCGCCGCTGGTGGTGGCGTCCCCGGCGTGCGTGGACGCGCGCGCGCTGCTATAACTATTTAATTTAAATGATCTTATGTTTCTATGTAATCCTATACGTAAGGGTTTATTTTTTCCTTTTCAGTTAAAAAGTCCATTAGAGCGGTCCGAGTGTTTAATTATGAGCGAAAAACGCGATTATCTAGCCATATTTAACTCAAAACTCAATAAGTTTTCGAGTAAGTTAAAAAATTTAAAAGTTGAGTTAGTCAAATTATAATGGAGGCTTGTGTAACTTAAAGGTCTTCGCACATTAAAACAACTCCACGCCAATCCGACACCAACTCAACTCACACTCGATGAGTAGTCAACTAGTTGATCCACCTAATGGTCACTAGTGGGCAATGCCTTGTCAACGAGTGGACAACGCGGTGTCAACGAGTGGACAACGCGGTGTCAATGAGTGGACAACGCAACTCATTTGGCAAATGGTTGCCCGTCACGCGTCAGTCGCAAACGCATAGTCGTTGCGTGGACAACGTGTGGTCGTTGCGTGGACGACGTGTGGTCGTTGCGTGGACGACGTGTGGTCATTGCGTGACAAACGTGTCGGGGTTGACCTTTAGTGTACGATGCGTAGGCCACTCGTTGTACACTACTTTATAATCATTTTTTGAAATTAAACCTAGAACATATGACACAGGGCTTAAATTTCAATGTCTAGCCTATGCTAGACATCATAGAGTCGAGTCGCCGTTGAGTTGTTTTAATGTGCGAAGACCTTTATATTGGTGTATTCGTGTTTAGTTATTTTATCCTTTTATACTTTTCTTTAGATCTTAACTATACCACTCTTTTCATGATGTGTCTTAATTATTTACACTACTGTACCACATGTTTACAATTTGTTTTGTGTGCCAAAGTTAATAAAAAAATAAAAAAAAAATTTGGTGACAACATTACTAAAAATAGGTTCAATAAAATGTAGTGTTCAAATTGTATTACTGTACGGAACCCTGCCCGGTGATGAACATACAATTGATTAGTCTCTAGACTCGGTGCGTATTTGACACAATTGCCCGGGTGCGCAGCAATTTACGGAAAGGTAAATACGCTTAGGTAATGTGGTAGTCACATGGCAAATTTTATTGAGAATAGGTGCAATGCCTGTGTACTAGGGCAATAGCAAGTACCTAGGTATAGGGGATAGCGCGGACGCGGCGCTTATAACTGGGGTCAAGTAGAAAGAATATGTGTCAATCTACCAACCACTTCTATTTCTTGCATCGCATTTTCCATATATTCGCAACGGGACCTAAACCTATAGGGTACTCCCAACTATCGTAGAAATTTGAAATTGGTATAAAGATACAGCACAACTAAAGAAATAAATCTAATCCAAATCTAATTTGTTTTTTAACGTCTGTCTGGTTTGTATGTAAATAACCAATATAAAATGACCTCACACTGCCTACATTTTGCTTAGAGGCAGACTGGATTATATATTCACTTACCGAATTTGTACGGAACCCTCGGCGAGCGAGTCCAACTCGCACTTGGCCGGTTTTTTTGTTTGTTGATTATTCTTTGCTGAGCTTCAAGGGTGGGTAGATGTGAACTCGTGGCGCAGCGAGTGACGCGCGCGGGTGGATACGACCGGCTCGTGTCATTCTGTCATTCGGGTATTCACACTGCTGCTTCAATAAAGTATTCGTCCACTATAATTTTGGCAAAGCCTTCTTTAGTTCTTCAAAAACCTTGAGTAAAAAAATTGTCTAATAAAACTAGTTTCAAAATTTACTTAGCATTAACGTTGTTTAAACGAATAACAGTAAGTGTCGTGAAAAATAGGTTATTTTGTGGATCTGTTTTTCTGTGTTACAGTTCAGTGGGCCGCCGAACAATCCGGTGCTGACGCCCATCGTGCCGGAATCGCTGCGGCACATCGATGACTTCGTTCAGAGACAGAGGTCCACCACCAAGACCACTCGCTTGTAAGTATTATCACACAGCATCCTGGCGCTGCCGCCAGTCATCAGTCGGGCTTAGCCGCTGACAATTTATTGTGACAACATCTACTCGTCATGATTGCAGTATGGGAAAAAGAAGAAGCGTTCCCGAGCCGGTCCGAACGGAACCTCCGCGAAATCATAATCTAGTCGCTCAAACCTTCAATAGAGATCCCGTCAAAAAGCCACCTTCGTACGAGTCGACGCACAACAAGATGACACTTCCCAAAGTGGAAGCGATAAAACCGGGGACAGAAACTCAAGCAAAGCGTCCAGAAGCGCTAGTTCCGGCAAAGAGACCAGAAGCGACGGTTCCAGCAAAGAGACCAGAAGCGACGGTTCCAGCAAAGAGACTAGAAGCGGAGGTTCCAGCAAAGAGATCAGAAGTACAGGCTCCGCTAACGAGACCGGAAGCGGGGACTCTCGTAAAAAACAACGTGACGAGGCCCGAGATCGTGTCGCAGACGCGGAAGCCCGAGCTCGTGGCCCGCGCCAGGAAGCCGGACGTCGTGCCGCAGAGCGACAGGACGGAGCCCGAGGGCCGCGGCCGCGACGACGAGGCCGGCTCGCGCGCCATCCTGCAGCGCCTGCGCGCGCGCGCCCGCGCCTCCGCCGAGTCGCTGCACGACGACGACTCCGGCCGCCACACCGCCAGTGCCGGTGAGTAGAGCCCCGCCCCCCGGCCCCCCCCCCCACCCCCGCCGCCCGCTCACGCGCGTCTGTTGCAGGCTCGGGCGGCAGCAAGCGCTCGGCGCTGGAGCGGCTCGGCGAGGACGTGGCGGCGCTCGTGGCCGAGCAGCCGCAGGGCGTGTGGGCTAGCCAGCTGCCGCGCCTCTACGAGTGAGTACTCCACGAGCGAGCGCGGCTCCCGGCGAGCGCGGACGCGACGCTAACCGTGTGTCGTGCGCAGGGAGCGGTACGGGCGCGAGCTGAACTACACGCGGCTCGGGTTCGCGTCCATCTCGGCGTGCGCGTGCGCGCTGACGGGCGTGGCGGCGGCGCGCGCGCCGGACGGGGACTGGCTGGTGCGCGACGCGCGCGCGCCGCCCCCCGCGCCGCGCTCCCCCGCCGCGCCGCGCCCGCGCCGCCCGCGCGCCGCCGCCGGCGCGAGAGGCGTGCACGACCCCGAGGACGCGCTGCCCGGCATCGACTACGTACGTTGCCGCCTTACCGCCTTGCCGCCTTGCCGCCCGCGAGCCCGCGCCCCGGGCTGCCACCGCTGACCGCGACCATAGCGCGGCTTAGTTTTTGTTGCAAAACGTCTCGACCGCCTTCACGTTAAAAAGTACCGTGGAATCGTGGGACCGCTGGAAGACGCGATCGACAGGGCTCCACGGTCCGTCTTAAAATTGTTCAAAGATATTTCGGCGGGTCGGTTTAGCTGTAGATAGGTTCCTGGAAATGTCCGGTTTTTTTCTGAAGTCGACCAATTTTTTCGTACATCGATCGGTGCTCGAATTGTACGCCGTTAAAGGGGCGACTTCGTTTTGAAACATAACTTTACCTCAGCAAGAATGATCGATCGGACCGATCCGAGCATCTGAAATATCCCTGAATAATTTTCGGACACCTCATAGTTATCGAGACTTTTGTAACAAAAATTTAAACGGCTCTGGTCGATAAGGTGTCCGCCTGGCAGGCCGGTGCGCGGCTGGGGTGTGCGCGGTGCGCGTGTGTGCGTGTGTCGGCTGCTGACGCGTGTGTGTGCAGGACGCGGACGTGTTCCCGGCGGACTGCCTGAGCTTCGCGGAGAGCATCCCGGCGAGCACCGTGGCGGGCATCCAGCCCGGCGACATGCTGCCGCTCGTCGTCGGCGAGGTGAGCTCCCGCTGTCTGCTGTGTCCGCACCCATACTGTCGCAACAACTGTACACTTATAGTATAGAGCAGGGGTGGCCAACTTGATCAGACCCAAGATCTCCTGTTTACTAACGAAACCCTGTGCGATCTACCAATTACATACTTCATGAAACCTTAAATAAGCAGTTGGTGATTACGTTGCTAAGTCTGGTCTACGTATTTATATTTTTTTGCCTTGCCACGATCGACTGGACTAACAGACGCGATCGACCTGTTGGCCACCCCTGGTATAGAGCGTATTAGTTTCTATCTTGTGTTTAGCTAGATCGATATTCGTTAATTTTGTCCTATGTCAATGTCTATGCATCAAGTAAATGTATTTTCTTTCTTCTTTCTATACAAGCAACATTAGTACGATGAAGACAACGCCGTCAGTGGTTGTTGCGCCGTTATTGACCTATGTATAAAATATAAAACTATTTAAACAAAAAACGCAGTGCGGTACAGTAGCGGCCCGTTGCAGGTGTACTCGCCCTCGCACCTGTGGGTGCTGCTGCTGGGCGCCGAGTACGACCAGATGGAGACCCTCATGGACGAGATGACGTGAGTAGCCCCCGCGCCCCGCGCCCCGCGCCTCCCGGCTGGCCGACCACTATAAGGAGGCAGTAGTTCACTCTGTTAGCGCCGTGCTCGCTCGCGCGTCGGTTACTATTACGTGGTGCAGGTCGAATCACAAGAGCTGGCACGAATGGATCGAATGAGCGAATGATAATGCTATGTGTGTATGACGAAATGATTAAATACAGGTTGCGGTTTATTTTTTCTTAAGTATTGTGCTCGTTTCCGAAATATTAGGAGGCTCCCTGTACAAGAACGCCACTCCCAGTGACAAGTGACATCACTTAGGAATCGACCCGTACACGCCACTCGTTATTCGTAGAAGAAGCGAGATATTTATCGAAAAAAATGTAAAGTCTCTCTGTTTCATAAATACGGTCATAGTGTCGTGTGTGTAGGGAGTACTACACGCGCGGCGCGGGCGCGACGCGCGTGCTGGCGGCGGGCGCGCGCCGGCCCGGCCAGTACTGCAGCAGCGTGTTCGAGGGCGACTGGCACCGCTCGCTCATCGTGCAGGTGCTCGACCAGGACACCGTCAAGGTGAGTCATACGCGTGGCGGCGCAGGCACACTGTACATAAGCTAAAGCAGTAAGGAAACTACGAACAAAACGGTTGAAACGAACGCACACATAGACGCACGCTTCTACACGGCCCCTAAGCGGATCTCGCGGTGCCGTCAGTCGCGAGCGCCGCGTTGAGACGAGTGGCCGTCTGTTACGTGCGCACAGATAGTCCGCGATCTTTTCGTTTCAAACATGCCAAGAGCGTATTGCGCAGTGAGTCCATGTTTCCTAATATTTTATTTAAGAAAGCATTCGGATGAGAATTCTTCATACTTTAAA
The DNA here is from genome assembly GCA_932294345.1 of Pandemis cinnamomeana. Lineage (NCBI taxonomy): Eukaryota > Metazoa > Arthropoda > Insecta > Lepidoptera > Tortricidae > Pandemis > Pandemis cinnamomeana. Next base: position 13,634,787 of record OW028717.1, read on the forward strand.
ATTTAATAATAGAGCCTTCGGAACGTGTAGCAGGCGAAAATATTTTTCAGTAAGAAATATACAGGGTGTTAGGTAATCCTTGAACTATGGATAGAGGGCACTTAGGACGTTATAATAAAGCTATAACCAATTAACCACCTGCTCAGATGTGATCTGTTCTCCAATCCATTATGGTTGCCTGGTAGAGATCGTTCTGTAGCGAGCGGTTTCTTCATCGTACTTCGAAATTTAAATCCATTTTCCATCAAACGTTTCTTCAACTTTTCTTACCCAGAACGCGAAGATAACAGTGGAATTTTCATAAATATTTGTAAAATCCGCTTATTCTCTGCAGAGGAGGTCGATTTTGTTTTCCCGCGTTCTGGTAAGTCGTCGACGTTTTTTGTTTCCGTGTTTCTCTTTACCCACTTGTTTACAAACGCCTTCGACTTATTCATGTACTTAGCGGTCCGATCGCGAAACATTTGGCGTTCTTTCGAATACGCCGCACTTATTTTGAAAAATGTGTTTTGGCGGGAGACTGTCAAGTTTTTTTTTTTTTTTTTTTTTTTTTTTTACTGATACGTACGTAGATAGATCAAGCTTTTCAGCCAGTACCTACCTTTTTTAATGTTTTGCATTTTAAAAATAAAAATTATACCGGTCACGATCTTGTCACACACACTGTATATAGATGTTATTATGTTTTAATGTGTTTCATATTTTTTGGATAATGTTAACTGTACTTATTGTCATAGGAAACTGTAGGTTTATTTTTATAAAACGAAACCCAAGCTTTAGCTAAAATCTATATTAATAATTTCGTCGGAAAAAAAAGCGCGGGAAACGTGAAACGCGGCGGTTGTGTTTTCTGGTTTTCTTTTTTAGATAAATAATTTAATTAATTTAAAGATCAGTTAGGTGACGGTTCTGTATATATTTTGTTTCCCTCTTTTCTAGTTTATATTTATTTTTGTATATAGTGCTTTAAATACGTCGGATTAGGTAAGTTTTTGATTTTTATATTCTTGCCCAATGGGGGATAAAGAACCCCCAGATCCTGGAGGTGGGAACCTCCAGGTGGGTTATAATGTAGTTGTTGACTCTGATATGGACACCGATACCTCCACGTCATTTAGTGTTAGCGATCGTAAAAGGGTATTAAAAGGTCAAAAAAAATTTTGCAAGATGTGTAATAAAAAAAGGAAAAAGAATAATGGCGGTGGCTATGAATGTGATTGTACAGTACAAAGCATTCCAGTAATTCCGGACAAACAGGAGATTAACATAGTAAAAGATAAAGCTCCAGGGATTGGCAGAGATTTTTTTAATAGTACGGATGTCAGTCCGTTTACTATTCACGTACAAATAAAAAAAACTGATGTAAACTCGTCATTACACCCGGTATCATTCGGAAAGTTTTTAATGAAAAACAATATACGAAACATTATTAATGGGAGCGTAAAGCGCATTGGTCGCACTCGTATATCAATGGCTTTTTCCAACATGAACGATGCTAATGCGTTCATTACCGATGCTCGTTTGGAGACTGAGAACCTCAATGCCTATATTCCTACGTTCTCAATTACTCGGATGGGCCTAATTAGAGGTATACCTGCACAGTGGTCCGAGGAGGAAATTTTGATAAATATTTCGGTGCCCATCGGGTGCGGAAAGGTAGTAAAGGCGAGAAGACTCAACAGAAGGGTCACTGAAAACGATTTGGTTAGATGGATACCCTCAGAAACAGTCGTCCTGACTTTTGACGGACAACAATTGCCCAAGCGCGTGTTTTCATGCTACAATGCCATCCCAGTAGAGCTGTATGTTTTCCCCACGGTACAATGTTTCAGCTGTTGTAAGTTTGGACATACCAAAACTAATTGTAGATCGAAGCCTCAATGCTACAAATGTGGTCAAATGCATACGGCTGAGACTTGCTCCGTGGTGGAAGACAATGCATTCTGTTTTATGTGCAATGGTTCTCATTTCGCAATTAATAGATCATGTCCAGAACACAAAAGACAAAAAGATATTAAAGTGACTATGGCTAATAGCTGCGTTTCGTATGGTGAAGCTGCAAAGCTTCATCCGCCAGTATCGAAATCTTTTGCAGATGTTCTTTTTAATTCAAATCCCTCACCTCACCAACCTACTCCCCAACAAACATATCGCAATAGTAATGGACAAGGAACTAGCCAAAATACATTCAACCAATCATACAGAAAAACAGTGTTTGTTAAACCTCGTGGCCCTCAAATTAGAACTAGCAAAGGCTATGATCAAGCTGCTCATAATGCTCTGTTAAAGGAATACACTATTCCGTCTCCAACCAATGGTTGCGCTCTGAAGGATTCAAATAATTCTGAATTACAAACACAATCTGTAGCTGAGGCTATAGTTGCTTTAATTACTTTATTAACCAAATCTAACCTAGTTTCATCGTCCCACGTTGCCCCCTTGCTTGAAGCACTTGCTGCTACTTTAATACAAAATCAAAATGGACAAGATTGTTCAGTGGAATTGTCGAAGTGTAATTAGTAAAAAACAAGACCTAATCTATCTTATAAATAAGTTTAATCCCTTCGTTCTTGCCCTCTCGGAGACATGGCTCAAACCTGGAGCTCTGTTTAGAGTCTCCGGCTACTCATGTTTCCGAGAGGACCGGCCCGATGGGTATGGTGGAGTGGCATTACTCATTAGGAATAATGTAACATTTTCATCAATACCTACTCCATCACACAGCAACAATGAATGGTCCATTGTTGCTGCCATTGTAAATAACATTTGTATCATATCTGTATATATTCCTCATCCATCATCAATAATATTTTATGAGCTGGAACAAATAATATCTTCCCTCCCTAAGCCTATTTTAATTCTAGGGGATTTTAATTCCCAGCATCGCTCTTGGGGTAGCTCAGTCTCTAGTTGTCATGGTGAACAGATTTTAGATATTTTGGATAATCATAACTTGTGTGTTCTCAATAATGGCTGCCCCACTAGGCGAACTGGCCCAATGGAGTCAGCTAGCGTGGTGGACTTATCCATTTGTTCTGCACAACTATCATCATCTGTATCCTGGCAAACATTAGAGTCATCATATGGTAGTGATCACTTTCCAATTTTAATTTCCTTTTCTTTTAGTATTGTGTTACATCCAAAGCCTAGTCCCATGCTAAAGTACAATTTAAGTAATGCAGACTGGAAAATGTTTACAAACTGTGTTGAAATGAGACTATCTAATCTTCCTAATATTGATGAAGGGGACGTAGTTGCTTCCTCGGCTGCCCTGGCAAAGATAATTACTGAAGCAGCTGATCAAAGCTTTCCTGTTAAAAATAGTGCAGTAGGTAAAATTCCTTCTCCACCTTGGTGGGACCATGAATGTTCCCAGTCAATTAAAAAACGGAGGGAGGCTGAAAGACGCTATCGCCACTCAATGACGAATGAAAACTTTGAAGTATACATGCAGGTTGCGCGGGATACCAAGAAGTTGTTGCGTAAGAAAAAATATGAAGGATGGAAGCAATTTTGCGCATCACTCTCTCCCAATGTAAAGCCTTCTTTAGTGTGGAATAATGTAAAAAGATTTAGATCTGCATTTAACGATTCCCCTAGGCGAATTCTTCCTCCTAACCTAGCTCGACAGTTTATGGACCGGTTAGCTCCTGCATCAGTTCCTGAAGAGTATGTTTTTCAACCTCCCACCATTCCCAGTATTACTCCCCCATATGGTCTCGATTCTCCCTTCCAAATGGAAGAGTTAAAAGGTATTTTAGCCAATCTAAAGGATTCTGCACCAGGAGAGGATGGTGTTCCATATTCTTTCCTTTCAAATGTTAGTGATAATACTCTTTCTTATTTTCTTAGTATCATAAATACAGTTATGTTTACTGGAATTGTTCCGGCGGCATGGAGATCCCAAATTGTAATTCCTATACTCAAGCCCGGTAAACCAGTGGGAGATGTTTCCTCTTATCGCCCAGTTGCTCTCTCTTCTGTGTTTGCCAAAGTGGCAGAACACTTGATCAAAAACAGACTAGAATTTTTCATGGAAAGCAAACAGTTACTGGCTTCAAGCCAATTTGGCTTTCGCAAAGGCCGGTCTTGTCATGACAGCCTGGCGATAATAACATCCAATATACGATTAGCATTCTCAAAAAACGAGTCAGTAGCAGCTGCTTTCCTTGATATTAGTTCTGCCTATGATAATGTGTTAGTTCCAGTACTGAGGGATAAACTCTACAGGTTAGGTGTACCTATATTTTTAACTAATTTCATTATTAATTTATTGGCAGAAAGATCCATTAGTATTTTACTAGATGACAAGAATCGAATCACCCGTTCAGTGTGGCGAGGACTTCCACAAGGTTCGGTACTGAGCCCTTTGCTATATAATATTTATACATTTGACTTAGAATCATCTTTAAATGGATCAGTAAGTGTATTACAATATGCTGATGATTTACTATTATACTCAACTAACAGCTCCATTGAACAAGCAAGCAATAGTCTCACTTCTTCTCTAAGTTTATTAAAGATATGGTTAGATTCCAATGGTTTGGAGCTTTCTGTGTCTAAAAGTGCAGTCATTTTATTTACAAGAAAAAGGCTCCCTCCCCCGATTAATGTTAAATTTGGTAGTCATGTCATTCCAATTAAAAATCAAATTAAATTTTTAGGAGTTATATTAGATAGCAAATTATCTGGTCTTGCTCACTGTGACTATATAGTTGCAAAATGTGAAAAAAACATTAACATTCTGAGATGCGTATCTGGAGTTTGGTGGGGTGCACATCCTCTAAGCCTGAAGTTATTATATAATGCATTGGTAAGGAGTATTTTAGACTATGGTACATTTTTACTAGAACCTGGAAGTGCTGCTGGTTTCAAGAAATTGAATTGTGTCCAGTCTAAAGCTCTTAGAATTATCTGTGGAGCCATGAAATCCAGTCCAATTAATGCACTTCAAGTGGAGTGTGTTGATCCTCCTCTCTATTTACGGCGTCAGTATCTTAGTGATCGATATCTTTTTCGTTGTGCTCAGTTATCCAATCATCAGCTCTGGTCCATTCTCTCTTGCCTTTCTATGCAAATATCTTCGTCAAGTTATTGGAAACATAAGAACAATCCATGTTTGATTAGAAGCTTTGACAGATTTAAATCTATTTTAGCACCCACATTCAATTCATCAACATTACCCATTTATCAGTATGAATATGAATCTTTAACTCTTGTTCCATCCATCTTAAAAACAGGTATCTCTAAGAATGATGTGGAACATAACCGCCAGTTTTTAGGTTTCATTGGAACAGAATCAGATGCTCGGGATGCCCAACATATTTACACAGATGCTTCTAAGGTCTCTCCTAACGGGTGTGTTGGTGTCGGTATACTGCACTCTCAGTATAATATTGTACAAAAAATAAAACTGCCACCGGAGTCTTCTGTGTACACTGGAGAGTGTTTTGGCATCCTGAAAGCAGTAGAATATATACTTTTAATGAAACTTAAAAACTGTGTAGTATTCTCAGACTCGCTGAGTTCATTACAGGCCATTTCTAAATTTCCTTTTAAAGCAAAATCTTACAATCCACATGTTTATAAATTACGGAGTTTACTATATCAATGTCACCAGAATGGATATGTGGTTTCCTTTGCTTGGATCCCTGGGCATAGGGGTATCAAAGGTAATGAGAGCGTGGACCGGGTAGCTCGTGAAGCCATTGATTGCGGTGATCTCCATCCATACAAAAATATTGCGGAGGATCTCCTAGGCCTTTCAAAGACATACTTACATGAGGCATGGAGCCAGCTCTGGGCCGCCCCTGGTGTAAGAACTGGTTTGCGTTATCGTGATATCCAACCTAAAATCCCTGCCAAGCCCTGGTTCTCAAAAATCTCACTTTCCAAGACTGCAACAAGCATGATATCTCGCATGAGGATTGGACATGTATGTACACCCGAACATCTTGCAAGATTGGGAATTGTTGAAAGCTCAACATGTGAGTGTGGAGCTCTTTCCAGTGACCTCAATCATATACTTTTCGCCTGCCCTCTTTATGATCGTTATTCCTTCTTTCAACAACTGTCACTTCTTGGCGTTCCTTTTCCTATATCTGTCCCACCCCTTCTTGTCATAAATGACAAGTCTTTATATATATTTAAAGTATTATATTCATTCCTATCCGACAACAATATTAAATTATAAATAATTTTATTTATCTTTAACCCTTCCTGATCTTTTCGTCTCCCTTTTTTCCAAATTCCGATCCTTCTGTATTTTCATTTCATAATTCCGTTTCCCCGTTTGGCTAAATGCGCCAAGAGCGCGAAGCTAATTAAAAAAAAAAAAAAAAAAAAAAAAAAATAATTTCGTCGCGGGGTACGGTAGACTCGATCGAAACCTCACCTGAATAATAAAACATAAAAAAATAATGATTTCGAGTCGACAACATATATCCGCAAAATTCGGATTGTCCAGTATTTTGTTAAATTAAATTAAATTAAATTCTAATGGTACTGACATGACAGACAAATCGCAGTTGTCATCTTGAGTAGTTACTAAACGTTCCGTTTCATACCAGCGCACAGATACGCCTCGCCACTCAATACGTCGCGCCAAAGAACTGTGACTCATGTGACTGTGTAAAACGAAACGTCTTGCCGTAAACCTTCTTTTAATTATCTTTGAAAACTTTTTCAAAAATGTGTCATCCATATGTCATTCGACCGCTTTTTTATTTACCTAAACCTTGATTTGTCATTCTGTCACCATTGTAGTTACCATTGTTTTATTAGTGCACGAAAACATTATTATCTGATACTGTTTACAATACGGAGGAGCAAACGACCTAACATAGGTCGTCGAAGTCGATCAAATGTGCGACGAGCTACCTCACGCTCTAACCGCACTGATGATCAGCGAGAGACTGATAATGACAACAGTCGTAGTGGTATGGCAAATGAAATTCGGAAAATATTCCCTCAGATGAACTCAGATAGTGATGATGGATTTGTTGAGACGAACTTCGGTTTTAACAACAGTTGTTTCACTCGATTTTTTTGTTCCTTAGCCTTATTAATTCGTATTATTCGACTCAGATTTAGATATTACAAGGTAACAATAGGCGGTCTTATCGCTACAGAGCGATCTCTACCAGACAACCATAATAGACTGGAGAACAGAACAGATCTGAGCAGGTAGGTGGTGCAATTTAGAATATATATTAATATACCAAGTACTGAAATACATAATATATTATACATGAAACACACATTTATAATAAATGGAGATATAAATAGACACACACACATACTCACATACACAAAAAAAGCCAGCTACAAGATTCATGCACAAGATGACAGATAGTGCTCCTTCAACATAGATTTAAATATGGGTAAAGATTTAGCGCGCCTTATGATTATAGGCAGGGAACTCCACAACCATATAAAGCCTAAACAGTATAAGAAAGAATATACATAGCATAGATAAGTGTCTATAGTCTAATATAATGTGTCATGCAACATGGTAATGTGTGCGTGATTTGCCCTCTTTTTCCACCCCTTAAGGAGCCGATACTTAGACTATCTGATGATGCCTTTATAAAGTTACCGGCTCTAAAATACATATCGTTTATATCAAGAAGTAAGTGATACGAAGTTCACCGGGTCATCTGTGTCATGTGTTTTTTCTTTAAACCTGAGATTGGCCGATTGCCATAACAACCAACCTTAAAAGTTGAAGTTGAGGTTATTTTCGTAAAAAAATTAAAATGTAAATTTTTCAGTACCTATTGTTGTTGTTGTCGAGAAAATCCCCAGCATGCTTAAAATTTACGAGAGTTCTGACGCTGTGGTTGAGGACGATCATAATGATGTTTTAAACTATCCTGTAGAATTCCTAAATTCTATAACGCCAGCAAGACTACCACCACACATTCTAAAATTAAAAGTTGGTTGTATAGTAATGCTTTTAAGAAATTTAAGCCCGACTGTTGGATTAGAGCAACGGAACCCGCCTTATTATTAGAGCGTTAGCTAACGCCATCTAACAGTCAACTGCCTTTTAAATTTAGTAGGCTTCAGTTTCCCATTCGCATAGCATTCGCAATGACAATAAATAAAAGCCAGGGACAAAGAAAGACTGAGTGCTTAAAACAGAGATGTTTACAGAAAATTAACCTTAAATTTTGAAAGTTGATTTAAAATTAAAATAAAATTATTTGTGTAAAAACTTTTGCAGTTTTTATTTCCTATATTTATTAATCACAATTAACGATGCTAAAAAAAACTATGCCTTGCTTTGCTTTTTATATTCCTTGAGAACCGATAACTACAGAAATATCTACCTACATTTTGTACCTAGATATGTATTATGAGTCACATTTCACCCGAGCGGAGCCGGGTTTTCATCTAGTATAATATTATTGTGGAACCGTTTTCTAAAAAAAAGAAAAAAAAAAGAAGTAAGCCGTTTCCATGCCGTTTTATTAATCGAGTGCGGTGTAGGTGCGGCACGTGGACTACGGCACGGTGGACACGGTGGCGGCCGGCGCGCTGCGGCCGCTGCGGCGGGGCTGGGGCGCGCTGCCGGCGCGGGCGCTGCGGGCGCGGCTGGCGGGGCTGCGGCCGCCCGCCGCCTCGCGCCGCTGGCCGCGCGCCGCCGCCGCGCACTGCCTGCAGCTCGTGCGGGACCGGCGCCTGGTCGGCAACCCGGTCGCCGTGGACCACGAGGTATGCACGGGGCGCGCTGCCGGCGCGGGCGCTGCGGGCGCGGCTGGCGGGGCTGCGGCCGCCCGCCGCCTCGCGCCGCTGGCCGCGCGCCGCCGCCGCGCACTGCCTGCAGCTCGTGCGGGACCGGCGCCTGGTCGGCAACCCGGTCGCCGTGGACCACGAGGTATGCACGGGGCGCGCTGCCGGCGCGGGCGCTGCGGGCGCGGCTGGCGGGGCTGCGGCCGCCCGCCGCCTCGCGCCGCTGGCCGCGCGCCGCCGCCGCGCACTGCCTGCAGCTCGTGCGGGACCGGCGCCTGGTCGGCAACCCGGTCGCCGTGGACCACGAGGTATGCACGGGGCGCGCTGCCGGCGCGGGCGCTGCGGGCGCGGCTGGCGGGGCTGCGGCCGCCCGCCGCCTCGCGCCGCTGGCCGCGCGCCGCCGCCGCGCACTGCCTGCAGCTCGTGCGGGACCGGCGCCTGGTCGGCAACCCGGTCGCCGTGGACCACGAGGTATGCACGGGGCGCGCTGCCGGCGCGGGCGCTGCGGGCGCGGCTGGCGGGGCTGCGGCCGCCCGCCGCCTCGCGCCGCTGGCCGCGCGCCGCCGCCGCGCACTGCCTGCAGCTCGTGCGGGACCGGCGCCTGGTCGGCAACCCGGTCGCCGTGGACCACGAGGTATGCACGGGGCGCGCTGCCGGCGCGGGCGCTGCGGGCGCGGCTGGCGGGGCTGCGGCCGCCCGCCGCCTCGCGCCGCTGGCCGCGCGCCGCCGCCGCGCACTGCCTGCAGCTCGTGCGGGACCGGCGCCTGGTCGGCAACCCGGTCGCCGTGGACCACGAGGTATGCACGGGGCGCGCTGCCGGCGCGGGCGCTGCGGGCGCGGCTGGCGGGGCTGCGGCCGCCCGCCGCCTCGCGCCGCTGGCCGCGCGCCGCCGCCGCGCACTGCCTGCAGCTCGTGCGGGACCGGCGCCTGGTCGGCAACCCGGTCGCCGTGGACCACGAGGTATGCACGGGGCGCGCTGCCGGCGCGGGCGCTGCGGGCGCGGCTGGCGGGGCTGCGGCCGCCCGCCGCCTCGCGCCGCTGGCCGCGCGCCGCCGCCGCGCACTGCCTGCAGCTCGTGCGGGACCGGCGCCTGGTCGGCAACCCGGTCGCCGTGGACCACGAGGTATGCACGGGGCGCGCTGCCGGCGCGGGCGCTGCGGGCGCGGCTGGCGGGGCTGCGGCCGCCCGCCGCCTCGCGCCGCTGGCCGCGCGCCGCCGCCGCGCACTGCCTGCAGCTCGTGCGGGACCGGCGCCTGGTCGGCAACCCGGTCGCCGTGGACCACGAGGTATGCACGGGGCGCGCTGCCGGCGCGGGCGCTGCGGGCGCGGCTGGCGGGGCTGCGGCCGCCCGCCGCCTCGCGCCGCTGGCCGCGCGCCGCCGCCGCGCACTGCCTGCAGCTCGTGCGGGACCGGCGCCTGGTCGGCAACCCGGTCGCCGTGGACCACGAGGTATGCACGGGGCGCGCTGCCGGCGCGGGCGCTGCGGGCGCGGCTGGCGGGGCTGCGGCCGCCCGCCGCCTCGCGCCGCTGGCCGCGCGCCGCCGCCGCGCACTGCCTGCAGCTCGTGCGGGACCGGCGCCTGGTCGGCAACCCGGTCGCCGTGGACCACGAGGTATGCACGGGGCGCGCTGCCGGCGCGGGCGCTGCGGGCGCGGCTGGCGGGGCTGCGGCCGCCCGCCGCCTCGCGCCGCTGGCCGCGCGCCGCCGCCGCGCACTGCCTGCAGCTCGTGCGGGACCGGCGCCTGGTCGGCAACCCGGTCGCCGTGGACCACGAGGTATGCACGGGGCGCGCTGCCGGCGCGGGCGCTGCGGGCGCGGCTGGCGGGGCTGCGGCCGCCCGCCGCCTCGCGCCGCTGGCCGCGCGCCGCCGCCGCGCACTGCCTGCAGCTCGTGCGGGACCGGCGCCTGGTCGGCAACCCGGTCGCCGTGGACCACGAGGTATGCACGGGGCGCGCTGCCGGCGCGGGCGCTGCGGGCGCGGCTGGCGGGGCTGCGGCCGCCCGCCGCCTCGCGCCGCTGGCCGCGCGCCGCCGCCGCGCACTGCCTGCAGCTCGTGCGGGACCGGCGCCTGGTCGGCAACCCGGTCGCCGTGGACCACGAGGTATGCACGGGGCGCGCTGCCGGCGCGGGCGCTGCGGGCGCGGCTGGCGGGGCTGCGGCCGCCCGCCGCCTCGCGCCGCTGGCCGCGCGCCGCCGCCGCGCACTGCCTGCAGCTCGTGCGGGACCGGCGCCTGGTCGGCAACCCGGTCGCCGTGGACCACGAGGTATGCACGGGGCGCGCTGCCGGCGCGGGCGCTGCGGGCGCGGCTGGCGGGGCTGCGGCCGCCCGCCGCCTCGCGCCGCTGGCCGCGCGCCGCCGCCGCGCACTGCCTGCAGCTCGTGCGGGACCGGCGCCTGGTCGGCAACCCGGTCGCCGTGGACCACGAGGTATGCACGGGGCGCGCTGCCGGCGCGGGCGCTGCGGGCGCGGCTGGCGGGGCTGCGGCCGCCCGCCGCCTCGCGCCGCTGGCCGCGCGCCGCCGCCGCGCACTGCCTGCAGCTCGTGCGGGACCGGCGCCTGGTCGGCAACCCGGTCGCCGTGGACCACGAGGTATGCACGGGGCGCGCTGCCGGCGCGGGCGCTGCGGGCGCGGCTGGCGGGGCTGCGGCCGCCCGCCGCCTCGCGCCGCTGGCCGCGCGCCGCCGCCGCGCACTGCCTGCAGCTCGTGCGGGACCGGCGCCTGGTCGGCAACCCGGTCGCCGTGGACCACGAGGTATGCACGGGGCGCGCTGCCGGCGCGGCTGGCCCTCTGTAGCAGCGGCGCATGCCGCACGCCGCACGCCGCACGTTCGAGTGACCGCACCTGAGCCGAGCCGCCGGAATCGATTGTGCATTTCGCTCATGGTTCTGTTTTGTCAAACGCTTTTTAAGGCCTCTGGATATTAAATAATTTTATGGATAAATTAGATTCGACTGAAAAAATCGACGGACCGATAGTTTTCATGGTCGACCGCTTCGGGCGGGTTCGATATTGACATCGTCCCGTGTTCGCAGGAGAACATCCTGGAGCTGTTCCTGATCGACACGACGACGGCCGTGGACGTGAACATCACGGACGAGATGATCAGCGCGGGACACGCGGACCCGCGGCCGCGGCCCGCGCTCGGGGTGAGTGCGCGGTCCCGGGGCTCCGGCTCGGGCTGCGGCGCCGCGCCGGACGTGCGCTCGCTGGCCGACGTGCTGCTGCGGCTGCCGCGCGCGCCCAGCGACGAGAGCGACTCGGCCTCGCAGGCCGCGGGCCGCGCGCCGCGCCGCCTGCCCGAGTGGGACGCCGAGCCCGCGCGCGCGCCGCGCCTGGCCCGCCTGGCCGCGCGCCTGCGCCCCCCCCTGCCCGCGCCGCCCGCGCCGCCCTCGCCGCCCTCGCCGCCCGACACGCTGCTCAGCGCCAGCACGGTCTCGCTCTCCAGCAGAGTGCTGCAGAAGAAGCTCGCGCTCGCCAACAGACTGCGCGCGCAGTAGTGCAGCGACCGCTAATCGTGCCGCCCGATCCGATTCGATGTGCTTTAAACTGTTTCGATTCCCGTTTACGCTTTTGACATCACGACCCGTATTAGAATTAAGATTGTCTCGTTTATTTCTCCAAATCGTTTGACGCTTCGCTATGTTAGGACCCGCGAGGCTGTGTGGCGCATTAAAATTATGTAAATATAAACGTTTCGTACTTTTCTTTTATTCTTACCTATACTAGTTTATGCGGGACGGGAGCGCCCCGCCCGGTCGCGCTGAACGACTGATATTACTTCGAGTCGATTCGAGTCATTTTGTAAAAGGAACTTTCTTCGCCACGGAGTCTGCCCGCTTTGCGTAGCGAATCTTGTGTCGCAGTGGACCAGAGGAGAACATTTTCTGACGCATAATAATTATGATTAAGATTTAGATATGAATTTATAAATAAAAGTTTAAATTTACTTTGACGCGATTACTTTTAAATATTTGTACCTACCTACTTTGTAAGAAACCACATCTAAACTTTACTGAGATATATCCAGATTCGAAATTGTGCGCATGTAAGAACTTATACCTAGACGATGATTTTGACGAAAATTTTATGAAATAAATTTGAACGCGATCGCTATGATGAGATGAGTCTCGTCGCCGCGCCGCCGCGAGGCCCGGCGCCGGGCGGGGCGGCCGCCGCAGAACAAAGAGAAAGTAGAAGTGCGACAAGTCACATTCGCTACGGAAATCTTCAAATCTTGCCAATTATTGGTCGGAGCTTCTCTATTACAAAAATGTAGTAAGTTCTGAATCGGTATTATAATTTGAACTGCGTTGCAAAATGATTTATTCCGAATGGGATTCAGGTTTACGGCGGAACACTCGAGAAAATCTGTTTCTGGCAGAATCATTCTGCTACCCGACCCGTCAAATCGATTTTGACATTTATACATGCGATTTTCCGCATAAAGGCGGCACGCGTCTCTCGTTCACATGCCACTTCTACTTTTCTCTTTCTTCTACGGGGCCGACGACGGCATACGCGGCGACGTGTTGAGATGGGGCCGCCTCCGGGGGCCCGGAGCCCGAAGCGAGGGAGCGCTCGGAGAAAGGCGGCAGTTCCGCGCACGCCCATCTCAAGATGTCGCGGCAGGCGCGCGGGCGGGGGGGCGGGGGCTCATCACGCGGGTGTCGTTGCAGGCGACGGAGAGCTACCTGTACCCGCTGTTCGCGGCGCTGGAGGCCGGCGACACGCCCAACTACGCCGAGATACACGCGCTGCTGCGCGACGGCATCGTGCTGGACTACGTGGAGGCCTACCGCCGCCACGTGCCCGCGCTGCTGCCCGCGCCGCCGCCCTCCCCGCCGCCCGCGCCCGCGCCCGCGCCCGCGCCCGCGCCGCCCGCGCTCGTGCGCGTGCCGCTGCTGTGGGCCTCCACGCAGGACCTGCCCGCGCCCCGAACCCCGCAGGACCCGCCCCCGGCCTCCACGCCCGAGCCGGAGCCCGCACCCGCGCCCGCGCCCGAGGCGCCGCCGCTGCCGCTGCCGCCTCCGCCCCCGCCCCCGCCCGCGCCCGTGGCGGCCGCGCCCCCGCCCCCGCCCCCCGCGCCCCAGTACACGCCGCGCCCCCCGCGGCCCGCGCACCCGGCGGCGTTCTACGCGGTGCCCGGGGCGTGCATGCGGCCGTTCTTCCCGCAGCTGGCGCCGGGCTTCGCGCCGTTCGTGCGGTTCGGGGCGGCGCCGCTGTTCCCGCCGGCGCCGAGCTGGCGGCCCCCTCCCCCGCAGCTCCCGCCCCCGCCCCCGCGGCCCCCCGCGGGCGACGTGCGGCTGTCGGCGTCGGAGTGCGAGATCTTCGAGCTGCTGTCGCGCGTGGACAAGAACGCGGCGCACCGCTACATGGCGGAGCAGCTGCGGCGCGCGCGCGCCCCCCCCCGCCCTCAACCCGCTGGCGGCCGAGTTCCGCCTGGCGCCGCCCCCCCCGCGCCCCCCGCCGGGCTTCGAGGGCCCCCGCTTCTAGCGGCAGCCCGCCTGCTGCGTTACCGCCGACTACCTCATCGTAATGATAACAGTATTTGACAGTATAATAATTACAATAAAATGCGTGCGTCGCGCCGCGGCCGCGGTCGCTCGTCATGTTGCGGTTAAGTATTGAGCGCCGCCGCCGTTGTGTGCCCGGTATGCGAGTACTCCTGAGACGTGCTATCCGATTTCTAATCATTATTTGAATTAATCTTTGGAATCGTTTTTTTTTTCTTCCGTTTAGTTATAAGAATAAGTTGTTCGATTGTAAGCTAGACCTGACGTTGTATTACTGTTTTGTAATTAGATACTACTCGTTCGCGAGTACTCTTCTAGAAATGTATAAAATCCATATTATTATTTTTTTTGCTTTCTTTTATGACTTGAAAGTTTGTTAAATATGCGGAGAAGAACGACGGACGGGACCGGACACCGAGCGGTTGAAACTGTTATGTTAGCGACATCCTCATCGATTACTATGGAAACGGCATTATTTCGTGCATGTAATATACCCCGAAATTAATAAAATAAAATTTTTCGTAGCGTAGCGTTCAGTTCACTATAATAATGTAAAATTAGAGGGTGAGAGGACGCCATGTTACGAAATTTGAATTTCGAACTTCAGCTAGTCTATTCTACCGAGGAAATATTCGACCGCTTTCAACCGCTCGGCGCTGACCGGCCGCCCCCCCGGCGTCGGCTGCGGCAGGGGAGGTGTTCCTCGCGGTTCCCGCACACGCCAACCTGAGAGTTACTGTTATGTAAGAGACGCTGTTACGCTAAAAGGAGAACAGCAGCCTGTGATAATGATAATACGCGACCGAGTCGCTTTGTTGTAAGAAATGGCTATCTCATTAAAGACTATTTTCAATATTTCCACGTTTTATTTTGAACACGTTTCGTCCGTTTCTAGGCTATCATAAAGATCCAGTTTCAACGACTGCGCAAAAGAATAATAAAACCAAGTCCCAGAGGCGGCCGCCACGCGGCGAGTGCGCTGCGGCAGCAGATGGTGCGGCAAGCATTTGGTTGCTGACATGATAATTGCTCGAAGGATTCCTAGATAAGAAATTAAATTGGGATTCTGCTCGCTATATAAAATACTAGCAGTTGCCCGCAACTTCGTCTGCGTAGAATTCGTTTATCGCTATCCCGCGGGAATCACGCAATTTTCCGGGATAAAAAGTAGCCTATGTGTTATTCCAGACTATAATCTATCTATGTTCCAAATTTCATCCAGATCGGCCCAGTACTTTTTGAGCCTATTCATTACAAACATACAAAAATAGGTACAAATCTTTCCTCTTTATAATATTAGTAGGTATAGATAATTAAGAAATAAAATTAAATATCCATGACATTAAAATTCTTCGTGAGTTAAGTATTTAATATTAATTTGCGATAGTGGGTAGTTAAGCAATAAGTCGATTGAAAAATTTGAAATGTACCTATTTTGTTTCATTCTATACATAATAATATATCTAGTTTTAAATTACTGCGAGTGCAGCGTGGGTCTACTTGCGCTGCCTACCGATACATACAAGTTAGAGCAGATCATGTCATTTGGCTGCTGCTTTTTGTTGACTTTTCATATCTTTAGTTGGAGAGCCTCATATCTTTATTCTACTGTTTGATGTGCAGTCTAACATGAATTTATGAATACGGGGGTAGCGGCTCCGCGCGCCCTGCCGGCCTCCGGCGGCGAGGACGAGGGTTCGGGGACACGGGACGGAAATAATAGACTAACTCTAAGGTATCCATAAAGGTTTATTGTGATGACATACATACAAAAATCACGTCTTACGGGGTAGACAGGGCCTAAGGTAACAAGACCTACAGGCCACGTTTAGTAATCCGTCTTAAATAATAATAAATAGTATCCTTAGTGTAAAAGCATTAATTATGATGAAATATATCAATAATCATATACAAATAGATCGAATCATTTTATAATCACAACGAGACGAGTTCATCTCTGCGCACGCGGCGAAAATGAACGTCGATCAAAATTTGTATATCAAACTTCGGTGGTCCTTCTTTGGCGGCGTCTTACGCGCACGCCTCAAAAATAGACGGACTATATTATATATGGCATGGAACACTCGACGCCTGTCGCGTCACCCGCGCCGGCGCGGGGCTCGTCACGGCGCGGCGTCCCCGGGGGCCGGCGCGCGGAACATGGCGGCGATGTCCCGGCAGCCGCGCGGGGGCGGCGCGCGCAGGCGCGGGCGGGGGCGCGCGGCGCGGGGGGCCGAGCGCGCAGGCGGGCGGGGCGCCGGCCGCGGCAAGGGCGGCGAGGCGCGCGAGTGCCCGCCCAGACCGTCGTACGCCTCGCCCGAGGGCGCCGGCGGGGGCGCCGCCGCAGCCTTCTGCCGGAAGATGCTGGTCGCGCTCGAGCCCAGCACGGCCAGCTCCGACGGCTGGAAATGCGTTTGACGTTCGCTTATCGCATGATCTTTGCCACAGAACTGAGTGAGATAATGATGTTTTCTCAAAAATATCCGCTAAAGTCGTCATTGTTAACTACATATCAGAACAGGAAGTTAATTGTTGCCGGTCAGTCCAAAATTAAAAAAAAAAAACGTTACTGTTGCGCTAAACTCGACAGTAATGTTGCATACAAATTCCATTACTGTCTAGTTATAAACTTTTTAAAAATGCAAATCACCATTATAAAAAATAAAGGCACAAGACTTAAAACACCAAATAAAAAAAAAACTAGTACGACAAAGTGTTTATCTGTCTGAAATAGCTTTAGATGTTCTGGGTAGAAAAATACTCTCTTCAAATGCCATTGATAGAAAAAGACGGCAAAGCAAAAATAATTAATAATTTATGTCAATTACATTTTTTACACTTACACTACAAGTAAAACTAACCAACATAAACAAAAACAGGATTAAGCAAAGTGAGTGATCAATTGAGCATCCTGCTTATAACAAAACTAAAATTAGGCAAAAAAGAGAGCTAATTTTGAGGCATGTGTCACAGTATACAGGGTGTTTGGTAGCTAGATACAAAGCTTTAAGGGGATGATAGCCGTGGTATTTTTGAACATTTTTAGCCATATATGTCTTAGCCGAAATTTGATATTTTTTTTTTTAAATTGAAGATTTAGAAATTTTAGGAAAATACCCAGAATTTGATAGTCACTAGTCAATATTGCCCCAATGAGCGTTAATTTAGAAACAAAATCTTTTATTTCGGATAGTTTAATGTGTATTGGACCAAATTAAATAGTTTTTAAGTGTCTTTCTTGCCACAAAAACAAAATGGAGGCATTCGAAATTACTAAAAATGTCTTAGGTTGGAACAAAGTCATTTTTCTGTGCTATAAAAAAATTAAAAAAAAAATCCTTGAAATGTTCAAACATTTTTAGAAACATGCCTGTTTATTGTTCTTTCTTTTAAGGTATCACTCATTCACATTGCTTGCTAAATCTGAGACAAAAAGTAAAAACCAAACTCAGGGAGCACTCGCTAAGAATGCACTAGTCTTGAAATTTTACTAGTAAATTTAGTGACATAAACAAAGATAAAATTAATGTAAAAAAAGATTGTAAAATTAATTAATTTAATATTCAAATCACAACAAACCGAAGATTAATGATTTAAGTTTAATCTTTTTTTCATGTAATTTACTAGTTAAATACCTTTAACGTGAAATTCCAAGACTAGTACATTCTCTTAGCGAGTGCTCCCTGAGTTTGGTTTTTACTTTTTATCTCAGATTTAGCAAGCAATGTGAATGAGTGATACCTTAAAAGAAAGAACAATAAACAGGCATGTTTCTAAAAATGTTTGAACATTTCAAGGATTTTTTTTTTAATTTTTTTATAGCACAGAAAAATGACTTTGTTCCAACCTAAGACATTTTTAGTAATTTCGAATGCCTCCATTTTGTTTTTGTGGCAAGAAAGACACTTAAAAACTATTTAATTTGGTCCAATACACATTAAACTAAAAATTATTACATGGTTTTATTGATGGCCAGTACCAAATTAGGTTTGGCCAAAATAAAACAGTTTTTATGTTACTAACAACTGACTCTTTATTACACATTCTACCTTAGTACGTTTGAAAGTCAAATTCAGCAAATTATGACCTATTAAGTGTCACTTTTTTTGTATTATTCTGCAAGTTTAGAGGTTGGCAAAGTTTTTAAAATTACTTATGGTATTTGAACTCTGAGATTTTTAGTTTTTTTTTTAATTACAAAATCAAACTTTGATTTGCTCAAAGGTAAAATTTTCACTTTCGGTCAATTTTATTGTAACTTGGCTCAAGGTTGGGAAGCTGATTATTTTACGTGTGAAAGTGCAGTTTGTGAGGATAATGTCATCAAAAAAAAACACTCAGAAAAACGTAACCAAAAAAAGTTACATGATGATAAACTGCTCGGCCCGAAAATTCTTGAAAAAATCTTTAAAAATTAATTACTCGAAAACTACAAAAAATCGGCCAACATACATGGGGTATATTCGGATAGCCCCGGATGTGAGGCATCTAAATTTTTTTTTTAGACGTCAGTGTTTGGACCACCCTGTATATAAAATAGTAGGTATATTATAGATGCAAGATGATACCGACGAAAGTCCGTAGTAGAATTTTCACCAAAAACGCGCTCCATAATATACGGCAACTACTTTATCATTTAAACAGCCTAACGTTTTATTTAACAGAAAAAGCATTTTATTTAATAATAATATATTCTTATCTTTCAACATCAGCAGGGAGTTTAAAAAACGAAAGCTCCGGTTGTGAAAAAGTCGAGTTCAAGCAGCCGTACACTGCGCAATACGCTCTTGGCATATTTAACACGAAAAAAGATCGCGGACTGTCTGGGCGCACGTAACAGACAACCGCTCGACTCAACGCGGCACTCGCGACTGACGGCACCTCGAGGTCCCCTGAGGGGCCGTGTAAAGCGCGCGCCTGTGTGCGTGTTTCGTTTCAGCCGATTTGTTCGTAGTTTCCTTACTGCTTTAGCTTATATATACAGGGTGTTTGGTAGCTAGATACAAAGCTTTAAGGGGATGATAGCCGTGGTATTTTTGAACATTTTTAGCCATATATGTCTTAGCCGAAATTTGATATTTTTTTTTTAAATTGAAGATTTAGAAATTTTAGGAAAATACCCAGAATTTGATAGTCACTAGTCAATATTGCCCAATGAGCGTTAATTTAGAAACAAAATCTTTTATTTCGGATAGTTTAATGTGTATTGGACCAAATTAAATAGTTTTTAAGTGTCTTTCTTGCCACAAAAACAAAATGGAGGCATTCGAAATTACTAAAAATGTCTTAGGTTGGAACAAAGTCATTTTTCTGTGCTATAAAAAAATTAAAAAAAAAATCCTTGAAATGTTCAAACATTTTTAGAAACATGCCTGTTTATTGTTCTTTCTTTTAAGGTATCACTCATTCACATTGCTTGCTAAATCTGAGACAAAAAGTAAAAACCAAACTCAGGGAGCACTCGCTAAGAATGCACTAGTCTTGAAATTTTACTAGTAAATTTAGTGACATAAACAAAGATAAAATTAATGTAAAAAAAGATTGTAAAATTAATTAATTTAATATTCAAATCACAACAAACCGAAGATTAATGATTTAAGTTTAATCTTTTTTTCATGTAATTTACTAGTTAAATACCTTTAACGTGAAATTCCAAGACTAGTACATTCTCTTAGCGAGTGCTCCCTGAGTTTGGTTTTTACTTTTTATCTCAGATTTAGCAAGCAATGTGAATGAGTGATACCTTAAAAGAAAGAACAATAAACAGGCATGTTTCTAAAAATGTTTGAACATTTCAAGGATTTTTTTTTTAATTTTTTTATAGCACAGAAAAATGACTTTGTTCCAACCTAAGACATTTTTAGTAATTTCGAATGCCTCCATTTTGTTTTTGTGGCAAGAAAGACACTTAAAAACTATTTAATTTGGTCCAATACACATTAAACTAAAAATTATTACATGGTTTTATTGATGGCCAGTACCAAATTAGGTTTGGCCAAAATAAAACAGTTTTTATGTTACTAACAACTGACTCTTTATTACACATTCTACCTTAGTACGTTTGAAAGTCAAATTCAGCAAATTATGACCTATTAAGTGTCACTTTTTTTGTATTATTCTGCAAGTTTAGAGGTTGGCAAAGTTTTTAAAATTACTTATGGTATTTGAACTCTGAGATTTTTAGTTTTTTTTTTAATTACAAAATCAAACTTTGATTTGCTCAAAGGTAAAATTTTCACTTTCGGTCAATTTTATTGTAACTTGGCTCAAGGTTGGGAAGCTGATTATTTTACGTGTGAAAGTGCAGTTTGTGAGGATAATGTCATCAAAAAAAAACACTCAGAAAAACGTAACCAAAAAAAGTTACATGATGATAAACTGCTCGGCCCGAAAATTCTTGAAAAAATCTTTAAAAATTAATTACTCGAAAACTACAAAAAATCGGCCAACATACATGGGGTATATTCGGATAGCCCCGGATGTGAGGCATCTAAATTTTTTTTTTAGACGTCAGTGTTTGGACCACCCTGTATATAAAATAGTAGGTATATTATAGATGCAAGATGATACCGACGAAAGTCCGTAGTAGAATTTTCACCAAAAACGCGCTCCATAATATACGGCAACTACTTTATCATTTAAACAGCCTAACGTTTTATTTAACAGAAAAAGCATTTTATTTAATAATAATATATTCTTATCTTTCAACATCAGCAGGGAGTTTAAAAAACGAAAGCTCCGGTTGTGAAAAAGTCGAGTTCAAGCAGCCGTACACTGCGCAATACGCTCTTGGCATATTTAACACGAAAAAAGATCGCGGACTGTCTGGGCGCACGTAACAGACAACCGCTCGACTCAACGCGGCACTCGCGACTGACGGCACCTCGAGGTCCCCTGAGGGGCCGTGTAAAGCGCGCGCCTGTGTGCGTGTTTCGTTTCAGCCGATTTGTTCGTAGTTTCCTTACTGCTTTAGCTTATATATACAGGGTGTTTGGTAGCTAGATACAAAGCTTTAAGGGGATGATAGCCGTGGTATTTTTGAACATTTTTAGCCATATATGTCTTAGCCGAAATTTGATATTTTTTTTTTAAATTGAAGATTTAGAAATTTTAGGAAAATACCCAGAATTTGATAGTCACTAGTCAATATTGCCCAATGAGCGTTAATTTAGAAACAAAATCTTTTATTTCGGATAGTTTAATGTGTATTGGACCAAATTAAATAGTTTTTAAGTGTCTTTCTTGCCACAAAAACAAAATGGAGGCATTCGAAATTACTAAAAATGTCTTAGGTTGGAACAAAGTCATTTTTCTGTGCTATAAAAAAATTAAAAAAAAAATCCTTGAAATGTTCAAACATTTTTAGAAACATGCCTGTTTATTGTTCTTTCTTTTAAGGTATCACTCATTCACATTGCTTGCTAAATCTGAGACAAAAAGTAAAAACCAAACTCAGGGAGCACTCGCTAAGAATGCACTAGTCTTGAAATTTTACTAGTAAATTTAGTGACATAAACAAAGATAAAATTAATGTAAAAAAAGATTGTAAAATTAATTAATTTAATATTCAAATCACAACAAACCGAAGATTAATGATTTAAGTTTAATCTTTTTTTCATGTAATTTACTAGTTAAATACCTTTAACGTGAAATTCCAAGACTAGTACATTCTCTTAGCGAGTGCTCCCTGAGTTTGGTTTTTACTTTTTATCTCAGATTTAGCAAGCAATGTGAATGAGTGATACCTTAAAAGAAAGAACAATAAACAGGCATGTTTCTAAAAATGTTTGAACATTTCAAGGATTTTTTTTTTAATTTTTTTATAGCACAGAAAAATGACTTTGTTCCAACCTAAGACATTTTTAGTAATTTCGAATGCCTCCATTTTGTTTTTGTGGCAAGAAAGACACTTAAAAACTATTTAATTTGGTCCAATACACATTAAACTATCCGAAATAAAAGATTTTGTTTCTAAATTAACGCTCATTGGGGCAATATTGACTAGTGACTATCAAATTCTGGGTATTTTCCTAAAATTTCTAAATCTTCAATTTAAAAAAAAAATATCAAATTTCGGCTAAGACATATATGGCTAAAAATGTTCAAAAATACCACGGCTATCATCCCCTTAAAGCTTTGTATCTAGCTACCAAACACCCTGTATATATAAGCTAAAGCAGTAAGGAAACTACGAACAAATCGGCTGAAACGAAACACGCACACAGGCGCGCGCTTTACACGGCCCCTCAGGGGACCTCGAGGTGCCGTCAGTCGCGAGTGCCGCGTTGAGTCGAGCGGTTGTCTGTTACGTGCGCACAGACAGTCCGCGATCTTTTTTCGTGTTAAATATGCCAAGAGCGTATTGCGCAGTGTACGGCTGCTTGAACTCGACTTTTTCACAACCGGAGCTTTCGTTTTTTAAACTCCCTGCTGATGTTGAAAGATAAGAATATATTATTATTAAATAAAATGCTTTTTCTGTTAAATAAAACGTTAGGCTGTTTAAATGATAAAGTAGTTGCCGTATATTATGGAGCGTGTTTTTGTTGAAAATTCTACTACGGACTTTCGTCGGTATCATCTTGCATCTATAATATACCTACTATTTTATATACAGGGTGGTCCAAACACTGACGTCTAAAAAAAAAATTTAGATGCCTCACATCCGGGGCTATCCGAATATACCCCATGTATGTTGGCCGATTTTTTGTAGTTTTCGAGTAATTAATTTTTAAAGATTTTTTCAAGAATTTTCGGGCCGAGCAGTTTATCATCATGTAACTTTTTTTGGTTACGTTTTTCTGAGTGTTTTTCTTTGATGACATTATCCTCACAAACTGCACTTTCACACGTAAAATAATCAGCTTCCCAACCTTGAGCCAAGTTACAATAAAATTGACCGAAAGTGAAAATTTTACCTTTGAGCAAATCAAAGTTTGATTTTGTAATTAAAAAAAAAACTAAAAATCTCAGAGTTCAAATACCATAAGTAATTTTAAAAACTTTGCCAACCTCTAAACTTGCAGAATAATACAAAAAAAGTGACACTTAATAGGTCATAATTTGCTGAATTTGACTTTCAAACGTACTAAGGTAGAATGTTCGTGGATCAAATAAAACAAAACAATTTAATTTAAACACGTTATTTATAAAAGATTTTCAAATGTTCCGCCGTCAACTTCGATACATAGCCTACATCTCCTTAAAAAAAATTGCTCCTAGTCTCCGGAATGCATCTCTATTTTCTTGTATTGTCCTTTTGCTTTCTTCTAATTTTAAGCGAGAAGAAATCAGAAATTAATCGTAACGAGAGCAGAAGTAACTATTAGTTATTTCACAATAAAAGACGTGATTCTTTTGACACGTATCTAATTTATCCATATTTTTTACAATTTTTTTTTGTCACTTAATGATAATTTTCATTTTATGACATATTTTTAATTTGTATTTAAATTGAATTGTATTTAATTTTTAATTGTTGACATTTTTTATTTTAAGCTGACGATTTCAATATAAATTCCTTGACATTTAATTTTAAGTGATGATGTAATTTTATATTGAATTATTAAATAAAAATAAACATAAACTTAAACATAAAACAAAAGAACAAATTTATTCGTTCATAAAAATTATTACATGGTTTTATTGATGGCCAGTACCAAATTAGGTTTGGCCAAAATAAAACAGTTTTTATGTTACTAACAACTGACTCTTTATTACACATTCTACCTTAGTACGTTTGAAAGTCGAATTCAGCAAATTATGACCTATTAAGTGTCACTTTTTTTGTATTATTCTGCAAGTCTAGAGATTAGCGAAGTTTTTAAAATTACTTATGGTCTTTGAACTCTGAGATTTTTAGTTTTTTTTTTAATTACAAAATCAAACTGATTTGCTCAAAGGTAAAATTTTCACTTTCGGTCAATTTTATTGTAATTTGGCTCAAGGTTGGGAAGCTGATTATTTTACGTGAGAAAAAGCAGTTTGTGAGGATAATGTCATCAAAAAAAAATACTCAGAAAAACGTAACCAAAAAAAGTTACATGATGATAAACTGCTCGGCCCGAAAATTCTTGAAATTCTTGTGTCATCGCGTAAAGTGCTGCGGGTGTCTATGGACAGTGGTGATCATTTACCATCAGGTGACCCACTAGTTCGTTTGTCTGGCCTCTCTAACATAAAAAAAAAAAAAAAAAAAAAAATCATAGAAACCAAATAAACGTTTGTCTTTTTTTTAGACAAATTAAGGGTGCCAACCCTAATACTCTTAATTAAGTGTAGCTAGTTACTTTAAAACAGGCGTTACTAGCTGGTATTATAGCGCTAACTAAACAAAAATCTTTACAATTTTATATACATTAAATCGACAACCCTAACGCTCTAACGGAGCGTAGGTATTTATTTCAAAAAGTATGCCTAGCTTCCATACTGGTCTATTTATTTACTGTGCATGTGTGATGGAATCAGCATTTTACTCTTAATCGACCGTATTGAATCACTGGTCATTTTTATTTTTTTACATCATGAATATTCCCTATTTACCCGTATTGAATGAGCGTACCTTGAGGTTGGCGGGCGGCGCGCGCCGGCGCAGCGTGCACAGCGCCAGCCCGCTGCAGCGCAGGCTCAGGTACGGCGAGTCCGACTGCACGATGCGGTCCACCAGGCTGCTCTGCCGACATGGCCACCAAACAAATCATTCATCTATTTAAACTATAATATTTCTAATCATGAGCATTAGCTTCTTTTAAGCACCGCGAGACTTGCCATTGCGACCATTATGGTCGATTTAGACGAAGACTATTTACAGCCGCCTAAAAAAGGCACCGTATAAACACTTTCGGCGCCATTTTTTCGCGGCACGCCAGCGCTGGCACGGAATAGAACACGAGTCTATTTTTCGGCGCCAGTGACCTCTGCCCGCGTCCCTCGCTCCCCCTCTCGATGCGGCGTGGCGGTGTGCTGAGCCTGATACTGAACAGGCACCGTGTAAACGGTTTGCTGGTCACTGGCGGCGAGATTTAAGCGGCTGAAAATAGTTATTGTCTAAACGGTCTGAAGATGTGACGGTGCCTTTTTTAGGCGCCGTAATTTAGGCGGCTGTAAATAGTCTTCGTCTAAATCGACCATTATGCTCCCGCGGCGCCCCCCAAATGGCAGAGAGGGAATACCGGTGGGTTTTTAGTGGGTATGCCTCCCCCGCCTCCTTCCATTCGGGAGGGGGGCCGGGGAGGAGACTCACATAACTTCCGCGCCGTCCCCACGGCGCGGTCGTATGCATAACGCATTTTTTTCAAAAATGTCCGTTAAAGTCGTCATTGTTAATAACTACATATCAGAACAGGAAGTTAATTGTTGCCGGTCAGTCCAAAATTAAAAAAAAAAAACATTACTGTAGCGCTAAACTCTCCAGTAATGTTACACACAAATTCCATTACTGTCTAGTTATTAACTTTTTAAAAATGCAAATCACCGTTATAAAATGAAGGCACAAGACTTAAAACACCAAACTAAAAAAAAAAGCTAGTAAGACAACGTGTTTATCTATGTCTGAAATAGCTTTAGGTGTTCTGGGTAGAAAAATACTCTCTTCAAATGCCATTGATAGAAAAAGGCGGCAAAGCAAAACAATTTTCACTATTTTGTTTTTGTTGCTGTTTTATTTTCGATTTTTGAGAAAAGCACTATACTTGCCTCGGCTAGAATGGCATTGCTGGCTTCGTATTGTTAAACGGACTCGCGAGCTCGTCCGTTCAAAGCAATACTCAGCCAGCAATTGCCTACTTCCTGGCCTAGACAGTAATGGACTAATTTCTCAAAAATGTCCGTTAAAGTCGTCATTGTTAACTACATATCAGAACAGGAAGTTAATTGTTGCCGGTAAGTCCAAAATTAAAAAAAAACATTAGTGTAGCGCTTAACTCTCTAGTAATGTTGCATACAAATTCCATTACTGTCTAGTTATTAACTTTTTAAAAATGCAATGATTTGCATTTTTAAAAAGTGAATGGTGATCCATTGTTAAATTAAGTGCCAAGACTTAAACCACCAAATTAAAAAAAAAGCTAGTAGGTACGACAACGTGTTTATCTGTGTCTGAAATAGTTTTAGGTGTTCTGGGTAGAAAAATACTCTGTTCAAATGCCATTGATAGAAAAAGGCGGCAAAGCAAAACAATTTTCATTATTTTGTTTTCATTTATTTTTGTTGTTGTTTTATTTTAGATTATTGAGAAAAGCACTATACTTGCCTCGGCCAGAATAGCATTGCTGGCTTCGTATTATTAAACTCGCAAGCTCGTCCGTTCAAACCAATACTCAGCCAGCAATTGCCTACTTCCTGGCCTAGACAGTAATGTACTATTTCTTTTAATTTTGGACTGACCGGCAACAATTAACTACCTGTTCTGATATACATATACAATGACGACTTTAACGGACATTTTTGAGAAAAAATACTTACAAAGCTGACGTTGTCTTCCGAGATGACGGCGTCATTGAGGCTCGTCTCGGCGGGGGAGGGGGGTGGTGGGCGCGGGGGGCGCGGCGCGCAGAGTGGAGGGGGCGGGGGCGGGGGGCGCGGCACTCGGGGTGGAGGGGGCGGGGGGCTCGGCGCTCGGGGTGGAGGGGGCGGGGGGCGCGGCAGAGGCGGCGAGCGGGGGGGCGGGGGCGGGAACGGGGGGCGCAGCGAGCGGAGGGGCGGGGGGCGCGGCGCGCGGGGGGGCGGAGGACGGGGAGGCGGCGCGCGGCAGCTTGGCGGCGCGCGTATCCTCTTCACTTGATTTTCTCTTGTTTTGCGTCAACCCCACGTATTCTTTTGCGATGTCCAATAATTTTGTCTCCAGCTGCCTGTGAAATAAAATTGCAAGATCACGATGAATATAGTGTGGCAGTGCGGGCTCGTCGCGCACTCGGCGCGGCGGCGCGGGGCGCACCTGTGCTTGTCCTGCAGCTCCTGCAGCGCGCGCGCCGTGGCCAGCTGCCGCGCGCGCCACTCCTGCTTCTTGCTCTCCGTCTCGCACAGCGCCCTGCGATACGACCAGATCTTCAAAATAAACTGTCATTAATAAACAAAATAAGGTGATGGGGCTGACGGGGCTGATGCGGGTGATGGGGCTGATGCGGGTGATGGGGCTGATGCGGGTGATGGGGCTGATGCGGGTGATGGGGCTGATGCGGGTGATGGGGCTGAAGCGGGTGATGGGACTGATGCGGGTGATGGGGCTGATGCGGGTGATGGGGCTGATGCGGGTGATGGGGCTGATGCGGGTGATGGGGCTGATGCGGGTGATGGGACTGATGCGGGTGATGGGGCTGATGCGGGTGATGGGGCTGATGGGGGTGATGGGGCTGAAGCGGGTGATGGGACTGATGCGGGTGATGGGGGTGATGGGGCTGATGCGGGTGATGGGGCTGATGGGGCTGAAGCGGGTGCTGGGACTGATGCGTGTGGTGGGGCTGATGCGGGTGATGGGGCTGATGTGGGTGATGGGGCTGATGCGGGTGATGGGGCTGATGCGGGTGATGGGGCTGATGGGGGTGATGGGGCTGAAGCGGGTGATGGGACTGATGCGGGTGATGGGGGTGATGGGGCTGATGCGGGTGATGGGGCTGATGGGGCTGAAGCGGGTGCTGGGACTGATGCGTGTGGTGGGGCTGATGCGGGTGATGGGGCTGATGGGGCTGAAGGGGCTGATGGTTACCGTTTGAGCGCGACGGCGAAGGTGGCGAGGGTGGTGACGCCCGTGTTGTTGGCCAGCATCTCCTCCACCTCGCCCGCCGTCGCCGACAGCACGCGCTGCAGCCTGCACACACGCACACCGTGACACCACACATACACATGACTGTCTAAACAACTAAACGCGCACCGATAGACGCGACGCGACAAGTAATACGGGATGGATTCTTTGCAATTTATACTTATGGAAATATTGATCATCGTCCGATCAAAGATGCCAGAAAAACGAAAAAGATTAATTTTATGGGCAAAGTGCTGTGCCGTTTATAAAATGTCCAGACGTCCAGGTAGTCGGTTCGACAGACGGGTGCCTGCCGGAGTTGCCGTCGCGAGCGACTCACGCCTGGAGCATGTCCAGCGTCTTCTGCAGCCGCTGGTTCTCGTCGCGCAGCCGGTCCGCGTCGTTGCTGCGGGTGCGCACGTAGCGCAGGCGCTGGCGCAGCGTCGCGGCCGAGCACTCCTGCGCCACCAGCCGGGACTCCGCGGCCGCCAGCAGCGCCCTGCACACACAATTTGATCTATTTTTGCATACTTTTCAGTGCTGTTGCTGTGATGTGCTGCAGGCTGCAACGTACCGTTTAGTTGCATGAACAATTCATAGAATAAAAAAAAATTGGTATGCCGAAATGACGATGACTACCAAAATCGGAGAAGTGAAAGTGTAACAAATGTTCCTCAAATAAAGTTAAAATGGGTATTGACACATAGTATCAGACAGACAGGATCTACAAGGTTTATTGTTTTTGTTTTTGCTATGGAACTGTAGAAACATAAACAGGCATACTCTTTGTTGGCAATATCAGCAGTAGCGGCAGCAAGCTTGTCCTGGAGCTGCTTGAGCTGGGTCTGCTGCGTGTGCAGCTGCAGCGCGAAGCTGTCGAGGCGCGCCTGCAGCGTGGTGGCGTCCTCGCGCGAGCCGTCGCTCACCGTCGGGAACAGCCGGAACATGCAGTGCTCCGTCACTTTGTTCCGGCATTGTGGGCATGACTTTGATCTGAAACATTCACATTTGTTTATCAGAGGCTGCAGCTTAGAACCAAAAAAACTGACCTAACAAGAATAAGAGCAAAACAATTAATTCAAGAGCCACAGCTCTACTGTCCGTCCATTATCATGCCGGAAAGGGCCACTAAGGAAACAAGAAAAATGAGGCACAAGCTTTGCTATTTGACATTCAAAGTGAACATATTTAATGTGGTTAAAGCATCAGTAAGAGTACCTCTCTATCCACTGCGCCAGGCACCGGTGGTGAAAGATGTGGCCGCACTTGGTCACATACAGGCTCTCAGCCTGGTTCATCAGGTCACTGCATATTGTGCATTGGATATGCATCTTTTCACCAAACTGATGTTTAGTTTACTGTAATGAATTATAAAACACAAAAAATTGCACTAATTCCATGGAAAAACAATCAACAAAATGTTTCACTCTTGAACTACTACTACTACTACTTATTTTTATACATACATACACACCATCACACCTTTTTCCCACAGGGGCAGGCAGAGACTACTTTGTTCCACTTGCTATGATCCTGACACACCTCATTTGCTTCATCCACATTATCAATCTCTTCATACATACTCGTCAGTTTCCGGTACCCTTGACTGCTACTCTACTGCTTCATTGTTATACATAGGATAAAGATATACATAGATACAGTCTGGTACTGCCTGAAGCACCCCAATATTATTTTTATTCATACATAGGTTATAATCCACATGAACAACATTACATTAATTGAAGCATTAATAATAGGTACTAACTACGGGAAGACTTACCACAATCTTAAAAGGCGTTTCTATTTATCTATAGTACTTTGATTGCATATACAAACATTTAAACTTACCGTCACTAGTTTGTAAATCTAAGTACTGAACAACTTGAGAACAAGAAAATAAGACAACTTATTTTATACCATTGTACATCTGATATTCTCAGTCTTCCATTTTAAACTTATAGTTGAAAAAATATAGGAAATATATTATATTACTGCAAATTACTGGAAAATAAATAAGAAATCATAAGATAATGTTTTTTTTCAAACAAACCAACTGTCAATTGAGAGTCAATCAATATTGTCACCTGTCACCATAATGTTTTTTTTATTTTTTTTTTGTTTTGTTTGTCTATTCTATTCTCCCTTAATGGCGGCCGTAAGGCTTGGGCGTTTTGTTTGTCCTTAGGCCACCATAATGTATTATCCTAATGTCAAACTCACTGCTAATGAACTGCTCGTTTCGGGCTTTTTTTACAAAGCCTCGAACTGATAATTTAAAATGGAAATATTTTTCATCATATTTTAATTTTTTTTTTAGCGCTCCACTTAAATTGAAGTCAGCACAATATGTAAGCAATTTTTCTTTTCGAACATGATTAGAATATTCAGTTTTTTTCAGCCATGGACCATGGTTAAAAATTACATGGCACCACTCCCTCTCTTGCTCTTCCAAAATGACCATAGACAAAAAATGATAACAAACATGGCGTCCCCATGAAGCGTCATTGAGTTGAATTTGTTTAGTTTTTGGTGTAAAAATAATAGCCGCGCCTGGATTATGTGGGGACAGACAGGACGCAGCCTCGATGTCACCGTGCGAGAGAGGTAGGGGGGGTCGCGGCCGCGGCAGCACAGAGTGGTACAGCGCGTGAGGTGTGGGCTCGGTCATCGGAGACTCAGGTGGTGATGTTTGTGCAGGCGGAGCGTGGCTGCGGGCTGCGGCGCGCGGTAGAGCGCGATGCACGCGGCGGCGGCGCGCTACGTGTCGGTGAGCGAGCTGTACTCGACGGACGAGGTGGAGTTGCTGCTGGACGAGATCCGCGACCTGGAGCCCACGAGCTGCCGCGGCGAGGACATCCAGGTAGCCTCGCGCGCCGGTCGGGGCTGCTCCTCATACTCAGCTTATTCATCATGAGAGCAAACTGATTATCGTTTGATAGATTTATTTAACTGTCAACTAAAACCTGGCAAGTGTGCCGTGCGTGCTCCTGTCGTGATCTATATTATGTACTGCAATACTCCCTATTCACTATCAACAAACCAAGGGATCTGACCAAAACTAAAAGCATCATTTAACTCTCATGGCCTGGCAATCGTTAGGAGAGCTGTGCATGTGAATATTGTTAATG
This sequence comes from Pandemis cinnamomeana, assembly GCA_932294345.1. Taxonomy (NCBI): domain Eukaryota; kingdom Metazoa; phylum Arthropoda; class Insecta; order Lepidoptera; family Tortricidae; genus Pandemis; species Pandemis cinnamomeana. The sequence goes on from OW028717.1 coordinate 13,665,904, forward strand.
CGTGAGTATGATGTTGAAAAAGTAATAAATAAATCCTTTTTATTTAATTATATTTATTTAATTGTAAGTAGCTATTGCCTGTAATTTCGTCTGTGGAGAATTTGTTGATTGCGCTTCCGCAGGAACCATAAACGTTTCCATAAATGAATCCTATGTTCACTCAAAACTACCTGCATACCAAATTTCACTATAATCAGTTCAGTGGTATAGGTGTTTAGGCGTAACAGAGAGACGGACAGAGTTACTTTTGCATTTGTCATATCCTTAGCAGGGATTTGGGATCATTAGGGGTTTAGTTTTTTTTACAATACAATACAATATAAATATTCTTTATTGAAAACCACAAATCAGTACATCATTACAGAAATTAAGAACGAGGTAGACACCAGGTTGTCTTATCGCTTAATAGAGATCGCTACCGGACAACCAACAAGAAAAAGAAATAAGTTTATAATATAAGAAAATAATAGTAAGTTTATTTTTTACCAGCTGCTAATGAATCCTATTCGGTTTGAAGCATAATATCCTGTTTCCTAAAGATATTAAATCTGAGCAAGCTGCCAGCGCAGAGCAGCGATCGGGATCAGGGTCTCGCGGACGTCAGTGCGGTGGGCGGCTAACGGACGCGGTGACGCCGGTGTTGCAGGACTTCGAGATCGCGGGCAGCGGCGCGGGCGCGGCGGGCGCGCTGGCGGGCGCGGGCGCGGGCGGCGGCTCGGGCGCGCGCTCGCCGGCCGGCACGGAGCGCTCGTGGGACTCGCACGCGCACTACTCGCGCGCGCCGCCCGCGCCGCCGCGCCCGCTGGCGCCCGTGTACTGCCGCCTGCGCTACCTGCTCACCCCCGCGGGCGCGTGCGCGCTGCTGATCGTGGTGGCGGCGCTCGGCGCGTGCGCCTGCGTGTGGGCGGCGGCCGGGCTGCGGCTGTGGGCGCTGCCGGGCGCGGCGCGCGTGCGCCTGCTGCAGCTGGGCGCGCTCACGTCGGCGCTGCTGCACGCGGCGCTGCTGCTGCTGCGCGTCACGCGCCTGGACGCGCTGCTGCCGCTGCGCTGGGAGCGCGTGCGCCTGGCCGCGGCCGCCTGGAGCGCCGGCGCGCTGCTGCCGGGCGCGGCGGGCGCGCTGCACGCGCTGCTGGCCGAGCCCGACTACCGCGCGGCGCCGACGCACCTGCTCGCGCTGCTCTACACCGCCGCGGTACGTCCGCACCGGCCGAACCTTCTATGAACGCGCTGATCTGTTATGGTCGATTTAGACGAAGACTATTTATAGCCGCCTAAATTACGGCGCCTAAAAAAGGTACCGTCACATCTTCAGACCGTTTAGACAATGACTATTTTCAGCCGCCTAAATGACGGCGCCTAAAAAAGGCACCGTATAAACGCTTTCGGCGCCATTTTTTCGCGGCACGCCAGCGCTGGCACGGAATAGAACACGAGTCTATTTTTTGGCGCCAGTGACCTCTGCCCGCGTCCCTCGCCGCCCCCTCGATGCGGCGTGGCGGTGTGCTGAGACTGGTACTGAACAGGCACCGTGTAAACGGTTTGCTGGTCACTGGCGGCGAGATTTAAGCGGCTGAAAATAGTCATTGTCTAACTAAACGGTCTGAAGATGTGACGGTGCCTTTTTTAGGCGCCGTAATTTAGGCGGCTTTAAATAGTCTTCGTCTAAAATTTAGATGAAGACTATTTATAGCCGCCTAAATTACTAACTTAGACTCTAAATCGACCATTACTGCGATCTGTGACTACGTCCACGCAGAATTAAAATTTGTAGCGTGGCTCCTTAGACCTCGAACGGGCCCCGAGGCGAAAGCTCTTCTCGAGTGACATATCCTAACTGTATACTGCCACCTGCCCGAATGTCAGCTCCCCGATTCAAAAATCAAGGGCCTTCATACAAAATTGTGTAAGCCCTAAAACCACCTTAATTCGGTCCTGTGAGAAAATCCCATCTTTAATGACGTATCATACCTACAAAATACCTTCTTTCTTTCTTTTCGGTGACATTTAGAAATCTTCTTTCCTAATTTCAAGTCTCTACACACATGCATTCCTACATCACGTCTATATCCCTCACGGGATAGACGGAGCCTGAGATAACGAGACCTAAAACTCGCCCTTATGTCGTTGGCTTTGCATTCGCTCGAAAGAAGCGGTTCGCGTCTTCCTTCTTAATGCGGACCGTTAAGGAGTGGAATTTGCTCTTTCACGGCACTTTCCAGAGGCAATCGCTGGTCGGTCGCACGCAAGAAGAGGCCACGTTGAGCGTGGTATGGGCACATAGGTGGAAAGGCGGAATCAAATCAGTGATGGGTGAAAATGAATGAATGAATTACTAACCGCATCGCCTGTAACTATGATTTCTGCGATTTTCGCCTAGTAATCAATCCGGGTGGACCTCGCGTAAAGTCTTAAAGGCTCGCTGGGAGCCGATCTCGGAAAGCGCATCACTTGAAAGTGGAGAAAAGAATTGAGCTTTAAAAATGCTATCAATTCAAACAGATCTATGGTTGCAGCAACTCGTATGGTTTTTACGAGTGATGTGCTTTCAAAATTGCGAATATGGTTTGTTATAGACCGACCGCTTAGACGAGTCTTCGCGCGTGCGTGTTGCAGGGCCTGGGGCTGTGCGCGGCGCTGGCGGCGCTGGCGCAGCTGCTGCTGGGGCTGCGCGGGGCGTGCGCGCGCGCCGCGCCAGGCCGCGCGGGCTCGGCGCGGTCGCTGGCGGCCTACCGCGCGGTGCCGGCGGCGCCGCAGCCGTCCACGTCGCGCCACGAGCCCTTATAGTGAAGGCCCGCAGCCGCGGCCGCCGCCTCCACTGACTTTTGACCGCCCGTCGGCGCCTCGCCGCCGCGCCCCGGCCGACGCTAGTCCGTTAGCTTTAGGTTGGTAATGTTAAGCGTCGACGTTCCTCGACTAGTCGGTTTGCACAAATTCATTCCTAGTCTCTTTTAGCTTTAAGGGCGAGGCCGCCGCTCGAGCGCAGCGTTTATTATTGCGTCGAGAGTAATGTCGTACGGAGGGGCCGCGCGGCGTGGCACGTTTTGTTTCGTATGGTAACGCTTGTAATGGATCAAATCGTTTGCATGATAATATATTAATTGTTCATAAGCGACGTATACTAGGGTTAAGGAGAAATTGCGAAATATACTAAGAATTGTTATAGGAAATAATTTTATACTGTCTGATCTCATACTCGCTCCATGAGCTTACGGGGCGCCGGCACTCGCCCGCCGCGTGTGGCCGCGCGTGGCCGCGTCGCGTGGCGTGTGGCGTGTGCCGCGTCGTGTGGCGCGGCCAGGCGAGCGCCACGATTGTTTCCATCGTCTGTTTTGTTTACAAACTATATATCAAACATATCACAATATTGTTTGAATTCGTTTCCTCTCCAAATTGAGCAAATAATGATGTTTTGGATCCGAGTTGCGCGGCCGGCGCGGCGGCGCCACGCCGCCCCGGCGGCTGATCTCGGTAAACTATGTGCGAGTGATTTTTACTTTTCAATTTTAATTATAATATATGGTTTTTATACACATCAGTGTTTTTTTTATTTTCCCTTACATTTTGGGCATAAGATACTCTTTGCTTTCGAATTGATATAAATTCCCAGTGTTTGAGTTTTTCGTGAATTTTGTAATCTATCACTGAGTCGCACGGGCACGGCGCGCGACCGTCTGTCCCGTGTGACGTTCATTCGCTGGCTACTCGGACCCAGCACTCCCAGCGGCTGGATGAGAAACCAGTTTCAGAATGTTCAATCAGCTTCGTAAATTATTGGCTTAGTGATAATAATTAACGTGACGTTATTAGCGTGTTACTTTCATGCAGAAACTTCTGAACGGATTTTTATGATAAAAGTCTTGCATTGATATTATTATTATTGATATAGCAACGATAAACGGATTCTTCGCAGAGTAGGTACGTCGCGGCTTAACCACTTCTAGGTACTAACAGATTTTGAATCCATCCAAATGATCGGAACGGGTCGGGTTCAGCAGCGGAGAGCGGAGGCCCGGCAGCCGCGGCCACGGGGCGGGCGGCGGTCCGCGGACGCGGACAATACCTTATCGTAATCCGAAATAATCCGTGCGTGACAACTGTGTTTGTCAAGAATTATGATAATCCGATGTCTAGTGCCCAAAGCACAAGCTTTGATTCGGCACTTACGAGTAGACCAGTTGCCAGGATATTTATTAGATTTTATTATAGCAATCCAATTTAAATATAGTAGGTATGCTTGCTTAGTTGGTTTGGTCACGTAGAGCGGATGGATGAAAGTAGACTAACTAAACAGATCTATAGGGGGAGTGTGAATGGTTACGTTGGGAGGGGTTCCGAGACCAAATAGGAGACGTTTTGGAAAAAGGCCAGGTCAGGAGTACTCGAAACCGACGAGCATGTATGAAGAGATTGATGAGTGTGGATGAAGCGAAAGAAGTAGGTAGGTCAGGATCGTCGCAAGTGGAATAAAGTAATCTCTGCCTACCCCTGTGGGAAAGAGGCGTGACGGTATGTATGTAAGTATGCAATTTAAATACTGACAACCAGCGACACGCACTGCGGCTCGCTGTGGCCCAGCGCGAGACTACGCTCGTGTCAACGACGTTGTAGATAACACTCATAGCTGTTGAATATAATAAACAAAGTGAAAAATGGACGAATTTTCCGTAAGAAGTGAAGAAACCGGAATTGTGCTGGCCCTGCGGTCTTATCTAAAGAAATCACAGCTTTATCAATAACATAGTGCCTGCATTAGCGCTATCTGGAGCGACAGAGCGACGCTCGCGCCGACTGGCCGCCACCATGCCGCCGGCGTCGCCCCGCAGCCACCACGCGCCTCGCAGTCCCCTGAACCTGCCGAGGCACACTTCATCTCATCACAAAATTCGTTAAATTAATTAACTGTAGTAAATTGGACGCAAGGTGCTGGTAGCCAACGTCATGTCGGGGAAGGCGACGGAAAGTGCGATCCTGCGGGAGTACTACGCGGACACCGCGTACATCTCGACGCCGGAGGGCGTCATGAAGGTGCTCGCCGTGGTGAGTACTCGCCCATTTACTTAAATATTGCTCATTAGCGATTAATTACTTGGAAATATTCTCGTTGCATGTCACTGGCTGACGTGACTCACCAACTGGTTCGAAATTAAGGTCTACGCTGACCATTAGGTATATTTCAATAAATAATTAAAGTACCTACGGTCTCTTTGGTCGCTTTGGTGTGCCGCTGTGTAGGTAATAAATAGCTTGAATCTGTGATGTGAGCCGCACGCGAAAAAAATGCAATCTAGGATAGGTACCTACCTACTTCGAAATTCGATTTCTGAAGTTGGTGTCATACCTACTCAAAAATTTATGACTTACCAATATCTACTACTAACTAGGTAGGTATCTACTTACCGTTAGATGAGATCGGCGCTGAAATACCTGAAACTAGATCAGAAAATTTGACAGTGTTAAAGGAAAATAAACTTTACAACTTTGATTTAAGAGTGAGAAAGCCGTACCAGGATAATGGTCTCGCCTATCCATCTCGCCCGTACATTACTTAGAACAATATGCTACAACAGAATCACGATCACGCCTCGCTTCCGACGAAGCAAACAATAATTGATTATCGATCGCGATACTTAGATCTCAACGTAGATAATGAATTAATGCAGTATTTGTAGCTAGGTGGGAACCTGCCCACGGAACTGAGTGCATGATTGAATGCACGCATTTCTATCTACCTTCAATTCAGATAACAATTTTGACATCATCGTAATAATTTAATATTATAAAGTAGCTAAATAATAATGTTTGTTTTTGTCCTTTTTCACGGAGCAACTGCGCGTCGTGATTTTTTGGCACGACGTCGGAGAGCGACAGTACCTAGCTAGCTCAAGAATGGGCTAGGGCTAGGCCCACATACTAGGCCTACTCTTTTTACCCCGCCCCGAGACAGAATCTCTTATTATTTGGAAACATTAGCGCCATCATTCATCAGGTACTCACCTGATTAACATTTCCTTTAGGTATAGCTCGGTCTATCGCAAGAACGCGACGCGAGCGCAACCGCGAACAATGTTATGATTAAATAGGTGCCTATCCTATGGAGGTAACAGTAAAAGGTATTATGTCTACCACTCCGGATTTAAATTGCGTAATTACCTAGATTCATCATTTTCTCATTTACCTATTATATTTCGATGTGATTATATTTGGGTACTAAATTGATAACAGTAGATAGCAAGTTTTTATGCTCGCATACCAATTTGAATCAGTCACCATCTGTTATCACTCTAGCGATGAGTTAAAATGAAAGAACTGTACAGTTCTATTATTGTACTAGCTGTTGCCCGCAACTTCGTCTGCATAGAATTCGTTTATCGCTATCCCGCAGGAATTACGCAGTTTTCCGGGATAAAAAGTAGCCTATGTGTTATTCCAGACTATAATCTGTCTATGTTCCAAATTTCATCGAGATCTGTCCAGCCGTTCTGGCGTGAAAGAGTAACAAACATCCAAACATACTTTTTATTTATTTATTTATTTATTTAAGGAGAACCAACAGCATTTAACACAATTTGTGTAGGGGAAGTAGTAAGTAACACAGAGCCAATTACAGGAACTCACAGATAGTGACAGAGTACAAGTTAAGCACAGCTTAACTTAAAATGAGGTGGCGCACACAGCATCAAACGACACACTATGCAAAGAAAAACAATTTACATTGCCAAGTAACAATCTAACACTCAGTGACTCGCACATTCTTAAAGAAAATATATATTTTTTTTTCCTTATAAAAATGAAAAGTTCAGTTCACAGTGAAATAATTCTATGCACCCTGTCCCGTGTCTTACAATCTAATAATCTAATAAACGAACAATCACAATATAGCTGAGCCAGAGAATATCCTAAATTTATACCTATTGCTTTTTACAAACTTGAGGCAACGCCGCCCAGCTTAAGGAATTGATGTAAACCTACTTATGGGTCATTCTCGTGAGTCGTTCAAATCGCCATTCCAGGCGACAAGTCGGTACAAAAAATGATATTTTTTGCAAACGTTGTATACAGAAAGAACGGTCTCAAAAATATAGTAAAGGAGTCTTTTGCGTCGAAGGCATTTACCTATTATTAAACTCACGCGGTTAAAAACATAGTGTCAAATCTCATTTCCATCCCGTTCCAAATTACGTACTGATAAATTGTTCGATGTATTTAAGAAATTTTGAAAGGAAAACCTTCCAATTTTTTAAGCGATCTGATTAACTAACTATTAAGGAATAAATCTGTAAAATTGCACAATTTTAAAGCTACTTTGTAATAGAAAGAATGACGATTATGATTTTGTCCAGCGAAAACCATCATTTCCTTCCGCAAAAACAAAACATTAAATAAATGCCCAAGTTCGTCCTTGTGTGGCGGTGGTAAGTGCACTGCTCCCGCCCCGCACCGCTTCGGTATACCGCCGCATATAGTCGAGAGAGGATATGCGTTCCGCTAACAAAAAAATTAGGATTTACGTGCACAAAAAGTACTTTGTCACAGTTTGGTCTTCATTACTTTCCAGCGTTTTATGCAGTAAGTACTATTTTAATTTTTTATTTAATATCACTGAAATGCTTTGTGATTACTTATTTAATGACGTAAATATAAAAAATTCAAATTACATTTGGTATTGAAATTAATCGCGAAAAACTGCCGAAATCTCATTCCTCTCCATGGCATTACCTTCCTAACCCTCCATTTTTCTGATGGATGGTAATGAGCAGGTTTGGAGGGTAATGATTGTTGAAGTAACATCTATTTTTATAGTTCTGGTAAAGCCTATTTTAATGAAAACCTATTTTAATTATAAAGATATGTTGTTTGATAGTTATTAAGATTTAGTATTTCTTTTTAGATCAGCATAATGGCTAAGAAAAAAAAAGCTGACCAGGGAAGAAATTTAACCAAAAGTCAGATTACGCAAAAAACAAGACAATATAAAGATAAAAAGTGATCCCGAATTACATAGACCTCAAAAAGAAAAGGAAAGAAGAAGGTATATCTTGAAAAAAAAAACGAAAAAATAAAATTCAGATTATCGCAGATATGATCAGATTCAGAGCACAAAGAGAACAAAGACTAAGATGGCGTATAACCGTTTAGGGCCGACAACGCACTGACATCGCGTAAAGCGCTGCGGGTGTCTATGGACAGTGGTGATCATTTACCATCAGGTGACCCACTAGTTCGTTTGTCTGGCCTATCTAACATAAAAAAAAAACAGTCGTAGACATTCAAACACAAAATAAAGCAACGGAAAATGCAACGAATTTGGTTGGGAAACTTACCACCAACCACACCACCTGCTACTGAGAAGAAGACAATAATCCGGATGTACCAGCACTTGTACCAGATGTGGATCCTTTAGCACAGAATCCCGCGTGTGGGATAGAAATGCGTGATATAGGTACGCAAAGAATCCACTGCACTTAGAAAAGTTCGCTATAAAGCCATGAAAGTAATCAAAAACTTAAAAGAAGAAAAAGTAAGAAAATTACAAAAAGAAAAAGATAATTTAAAAAAGCGAACCCAAAAACTAGTTAGAACAGAAGAACGCAACAGAAACAATAGATAGCGTGGAAAAAAATAACGAATTAATAAAAGACTTGCCAGAAGAAAAAGTTCAAGAAGTTAAAAAACCTATTATTTGATGAAACTATAAAAAAAATATATATATGAAGCTAAACAAAACAGAAAAAATCATAATTGAACGTGACAATTCGAGATTGAAGAGATAACTCAAGGGCAAATTACCCTTCGCTATTCGAAAAAAATTGAATTAAAAAAAAAGATAAGTTTTTTCGAAGATGACATTGTTAGCAGTGTAGCTTTGGCTTTTTTTTTTAATAAGTAGTGATATTACAAATATTAGTATAAAATCTATCGTGTTTATTTTGATGAAACTTAGTGTTTATTAAGGACTTATAATTTTTATTAAAAACAAGTTTTATTTAAAAAAAAACATTACTTCACGTAAAATAGTTAGTTTTTATATGTATAAATGGCTCTATTACAATTAAATCATTAAAAACTATTACTTTCCATTAATAGTCACTAGAATCTACGCATATTTCATTAATTTTGTAATAAATCTCATTACTTTCCAAACGCACTCATTGCCATCCTGTCATATTTCATTTCCATCCGAGGCTTCATTACTTTCCTTCTAGAAAATCCTAAATCGTAACCTGTACAATGACGCCTTTACTCATATCTTACTCTACGCGTGTATGTGAACCATTTGAAAGCATAAAATCCTCGAAAATCATCAATATTTTGAAAAATTAAAAAATGACTCGATTTGAACGACTCGCGAGAACGACCCTTATAAATTAGAATTAAATGTTCAAGCAAATAGCGCGCTCACCTAAAGCACCTCATCACCAGACCTCGCCTCACAGATAGGGTGTTACAGTTAAAGATATCAATATCCATTTCCTTCGTAAGGTCATTTAAATTACGACTAGCGCGCGGGAGAAAGCTGTTTTTCCTATACTTAGTCGATGTGAATTTGATAAAAACAGGGGGATTAAATCTTTTTCGCCGAATGGGTACTCCCATACTCACAAACTTTCACATTTATAATATTAGTAGGATTAGTTCCTACTAATCGTAATAAGTGATCGCTATCGCTAGACAAGGTTGCCAAGAGACGGTAAGAAAATAATAGAAGCCCGTAATGTCACGGCTAACGGTGTATCTGCTGGATTAAGTAGGTTGCAAACCTCACACCGAGGAGCAGCCAACCATAGAGAATCAGGATTGAACGAGATAGTCGAGCGCCGTCCGGCTACTAATACTGAAGTAGGTGCCTAATCCATGCAGGCGCGCGGCTGATTGATGTCGAACGGAAAGGCTAGCCGCCCTGCATGACGCTACGGCCGTGCAAACCGGCGGTGGCGCCATGCCTATCCAAACGGCAGTGTGGGTACCTACTTATGACGTGGTGTTATGCAGCTGGGCTGCTTGGCGGCGGGCGTGCTGTTCCTGGCGGGCGGCGGCTGCGCGGGCGCCAGCTGGCTGGCGGCGGGCGGCGCGGCGCTGGCGCTCGGCGGCGCGGCGGCGCTGGCGCTGCAGCTGGCCGCCACGCTGCTCGGCGCGCCGCAGCTCGCGCCGCACGCCTGGTTCTACATGGTATAGTGTGTGGCGGCGGGGGCGCGGCGCTGGCGCTCGGCGGCGCGGCGGCGCTGGCGCTGCAGCTGGCCGCCACGCTGCTCGGCGCGCCGCAGCTCGCGCCGCACGCCTGGTTCTACATGGTATAGTGTGTGGCGGCGGGGGCGCGGCGCTGGCGCTCGGCGGCGCGGCGGCGCTGGCGCTGCAGCTGGCCGCCACGCTGCTCGGCGCGCCGCAGCTCGCGCCGCACGCCTGGTTCTACATGGTATAGTGTGTGGCGGCGGGGGCGCGGCGCTGGCGCTCGGCGGCGCGGCGGCGCTGGCGCTGCAGCTGGCCGCCACGCTGCTCGGCGCGCCGCAGCTCGCGCCGCACGCCTGGTTCTACATGGTATAGCTGTGGCGCGGCCGACGTGGCTCTCTTTGCAGTGCTTTCTTTACAACGACGAATCAAGTGGCTCACCTGTCTCCTGTGAAGAATCGCAGATGTGTGTCAGTCTAGAGCGCTAAAATATATTGCATTAATAACTACCTACCTATACCTGGCTCATGTCGTGTGCCCGTAATTTCACTGGCCGTTCTCCTCTCCAGGCCGTAGCGAGCACTGCTGCTTGACGGCGGGAAAGCGGCGGCAGCGATGTAAGCGAACCTCGCGAGACACGCTGCCCGCGAGTGTGACGACTTAATTTTACAAACTGCTGGGTTTGCAGGACGTGGTGGGCGGCGCGGCGCTGGCGGGGCTGCTGCTGCTGGGCGGCGTGCTGAGCGTCACGCTGTGCGAGCTGCGCGGGCGCATCCCCTACGTGCACGCCGTGCGTATACGTTACACTTATTTTATTACAATGCTACGCGCAACAACGACATTGATATAGTACAAAACCCCCAGGCCCAGGGCGATGAAACAATTAATGTCTCAGATGGCAGGACCTTGTCGCACGAGCCAAAGGCGAGGGCGATAAACATGCGATCAGAGGTTGTCTTTATCACCGCTAGGGGTGTGCACACAATTTTACGTCTTCTGCTGGCCAGGAAGTGGGAATTTCCGCTCGCGTAGCGGCCGTTAAATTGCTTACTTACCTACGGCCCGGGGCGACGTAAATGAATAAAACATTATGACCTAATTGTCTGAGCACCTAACTTCACCTATTTTGCATTTTTCAAGGTTCTTTTCTTACATACATACACAAATCACGTCTATCCCTTCCGGGGTAGATGAAGCCTAAGGTAACAAGTTCAAAGGTACCTACCTCCCGATTTTAAAACTTGTAGATACCTACTTAAGTAGCTATATCGTTTCAGTTCCACAAGTACCTACCTATCTACATACTGATAGTGTGCAGTGATGTGATATTGATACTATACTTACGCGCTCTTGTGCATGTGTGGTGTGCAGCCGCTCGCGCTGGCAGTGGCGCTGCTGGCTGGCGGCAGCGCCGCGGCGACGCAGCGCGCCGTGACGCGGCGCTGGGACGCGGCCCGCGGGCCCGCGAGGGAGCCGCGCCGCGCGATGCCTGTCGACGTCGACGTCTGACGCACACACTTTGGCGCTGCTGGCTGGCGGCAGCGCGGTGGCGATGCGGCGCCGTGTGACGACGTGTGACACACACGCACACATGCACACACCACATTGGACGGCGTCGCCTCTGTGTGTTGAATTGTGAACCGCCGTTAGAGTACACGGCATCTTGGTTGTCAACCACTTATGTGGAATATGCTCTATACATGTTTTTTAATGATTTAATACCTATGGTCAAAACTTGTGAGAGGTCAGTGCTTGTGGGTGGCAACTGCCTCGAGTTTGATGTCTTGTAGTTCCTTTCTTTATTAAAGCCATTTGGCGTAAGTGCATACTGAATTGAAATTTTTCTTTACACATCCATATTTAAATAAAACCTATTCATGATTGCAACAAAAAAAAAACGCAGCTACACACATCGTACCAACATTAAAGTACACTAGACATCTCAGATTTAATAAACATTATAAAAGCATAATAAATAATAAAATATCAATGTGGTTGCTCAAAATAACTAAAAAATAATTATAAAAAATTGTGAAACATGTCAGGTGTAGTTCTAATAAGCAATTTGACCATGTGCTGTTATTATGTGACCACCCCACCAGCTTGCTAGTGCTGCCAGTCTTGACTGTGCGAGGAACTGGGTACCAGTTCTACAATACTGTGTGCGCTGAACACATGCTTAGAATAATGTAATAATAAGCTTAGATTACTATGGGTGACATAACAAACTGTACCATGTTTTTTTTTGTAAAAAAGACTGTATTTAAGTATAATTCATAACAATTCTTAGAAATATAAATTAAAACTACAATAACCAGCACCAAGTACTCTGTGATTATCTATGGCACTAACTTGAAGCACCGGTAGTGAAATATTTATGTATAGACTCCACAACACTCTCCGGGCGGGGCTTCTCAGCCACACCGGCTATCTCCACCCCGAGGTTCTCTATCTTGTGGGCGGTGGAGTTCCCGATGGCGAAGTACGGCAGCCGCGTGAGCCGGTTGCCGAACGTCTGCAGCTGGCGGTGGATGTACTCGCAGCCGGACGGGCTGAAGAACACCATACAGCACAGACTGCGCTCCGATGCGCTCAGTTTGATCAGCTCTTCTCTCAGATGCTCATTCTCCATAGTTTCATACACCGTCAGAGAGTCCACCGAGATCCCTTTAGATTGAAGCACGTTCGGGAGAGATTCAGAGCTTAAATTACCACAGGGGAATAGGAATTTAGCGGTAACAGGGTTCTCTTGGAGGATGAGGTCGGCCAGCGCGCCGGCGCTGCCGCTGGCGGCGCCCCGCGCGTCCAGCCCCAGCCGCAGCTGCGCCTGGCGCGCGCTTGCGTCGCCCACGGCGTACACGCGGCGCGCGCGCCACGCCTCGAAGCGCGCCACGGTCCAGCGCCGCCCGGCCGCCTCCACGGCGCGCGGGCTCGTCACTATCAGCCCGGTGTAGTCCTTGTCGTTCAGCTTCTCGTCCAACTCCGCGAGGTTGATGAAGGAGAAGTGGAGCGGCTCCACGAATATAACCTCGTACTTGTGATCGGCGAACGTTCTGCGATAGTCCTCAGACTCGCTTTTGAACAGCACGACTTTCTTCATGGTGGACGCTTGCGACTCGACCGAACAAAGACGACCCTGAAGGCGCAAGGAAACAGAGTGAGTTCGTTTACGACGCAGCAATGAATTAATGAGGTGGTAATAAACAAAACTATTCAGAGAAAAAGCCAATTTAACGGGGCTCCGATACAGAAGTAAACGAAGTCACCGTTTTAAAATATGCAGGTAGATTCTTACATTTATTCGAATTTATTGCAAACGTTCGTATTAGTTGTAATTCGAAAGTTTTGGGTATTCAAACTTTGGTTTGATGTTTCCGTGTTTCGATTCGACGTTGACTTGACTTTGACGCTCGTCTCGTCTGACAGATCGGTCAGCTGACAGCTGTAATTTTTTTTTAAATCATGATATGATGTTTCAGTCACAATTTTAAACGTTGTAAAATTACGTTATGGTTAAATAAGAACATGAGCAAAACGTTTTGCTAACATTTTGAAAGACATTTTGCTGACAAGAACATTTTCCTTTCAAACAGAAAAGATTTTTCCTGACGCACCTACATTTTGGCCCATATAAAAAATTGGATCTGTAAATTATTAGATACTTAACAAACGATAAAGGGTATTTTTATGTTTACTTTACAGTGGATTATTTTCCGATTTTGTCGGAGAAGCAGTAAGGGGGCGGAGAGGTCCCGATGCCGCTGAGCTCGCTACGCTGTTGCTGTTCGGGCGGCACGCTGGTGCTGACGGCGGCGCTGACGCTGCTGCTGGTGCCCATCGTGCCGGACCTGTTCACGCGGCTGAAGGAGGAGGACGCGCCGCGCGCCGCGCACGTGGCTCCGCCGCTGCCGCGGCTCTCAGTGGAACGCCTTCGAGCGCTTTGCCCGCCGCTCGACCTTTTCGCCACCGTTATTATGCTCGTTGTGGGATTCTTCATATATCTCTGCGAGTGGATACAAAGAAAATTAATGGAGAGAAGAATAGTTAAGGTAATTGAGCGACTCCCCGCATCCGATGCGGGGTAGGTAAGGATGTAGATGTAGCGTAGCCGTAACGACCCTCGCAGCAAGTATGTCATAACTTTTCGCTAAGGTATTTGTGAACTCGCAAAGTTTGCCAACGGGTGTAAATTATTTGGTGAGAAGTTTGACGAAGCAATTTGTAAGTTGGACCTTTAGGTGCGTCTCCGAATTGGGGAAGATATCGCAAAGTTCGCGCGCGGGAAGCGGAAATTCGGAAAGGCGAGTTGTTGCCCACATTGGCATTTGCATAACGAGCTCGCATTAGTAGCTCAATTTACGCCAATTTGTCGCAACAAATGATGGGCTACGTAACACGCCGCATTTGATTGTTCGCCTTCATTGAAAATGCGGAATAGATAATAATTATTTTTCTCGAATAAAAATACTTAAGTACCTACTAATACCTTACGTATGATCGAATAAAAAAATAACTTCACACTTTCCTGTGACTACTATGTTTCATTTATATTTTACATCTATCTTCTTTTATACCTATACCTAGGTAAAACACTACCGTGACTAATTGACAGACAGCGCACGCGCGCGATTTTTTGAAATTCCCACGGGATAGGGAACATAAAGGCTTATAGGTACTTTTCAGTAACATTACCTTCTTCTTTTGTCTACGCGTACGAAGTCGCGGGCAAAGCTAGTAGGTATATCGATGGCCCAGACGAATAAACGTGCAAATGTCATTTATTTGTAATGACATTTGCACGTTTATTCGTCTGGACCATCGATATGTATACGTAATATATTGTGCTTTATTTGTTTATATTAAATTTAGGGTCGTTGGTCTTCTAGCTTCTTTTAGTAAGTATGTCTGCTCTCTATACCTACTCTGGTTTTTGTTGTCCTGTCAAACGATCGAACGTTAACTGGAAGAGATCCCTGTATGTCTACTGATCTTGTTACCTGTAAAATTATCGTGTTTTTGTACAATAAAGATTTGTACATACATACATACACCCGCAACACTAGAGGATTGCAGATGCGTTTCTTGGTTGGTTATTGTTACTGTTGCTCAAAGATTCAAATGATACCTACGTCCTTCGCAGAGTTTTTTCTTAAGAGAGATTTTAATGGCACTTATTCCGCTAGAATAAATAGAACTTTAATTCCCATGTTGGACGTTCTAGGACGATACGGTCTCTATTTAAGAGGTCATCCGGGATATTGGGCGGGTTCGGCTGGTGGGTGGTGGGTGGTGGGTATAGTCTGGGCAGTAATAGCGACGGCGTGTCGGGTGCGCAGGTGAACAAGTATCTGTTCGGGAGCGTGGAGCGGCTGCGCGCGTGGGACGCGCAGCAGGAGCAGGTGGAGAGCACGCTGCGGCTGGTGCAGGGCGCGGCCGGCGAGTACAACCTGCTGCTGCTGCTGCTGCTGCGCCGGCGCCGCGCCGCGCCCGCGCCGCCCGCGCACGCGCCCGCCTGCTACATAGACAAAGACCTCGACGATGACCTCGGTTAACCCGCCGACACCATTTATTATTATATTCGTGTTTAATACATACCTACTGTTCGTAACTATCTTTTATTTACTTCCACAATAGTTCGTTACACTTGATGCTTAGTGAGTCTGCCATGAGTATTCTGTGTGGTGTCATGGGATCGTGATCGTGCAGCACCTATACTTCATTTAATTTAGGATGAGGAACCACAACAACATTATATTGCGGCTCGTGAAGTGTACTCTCTTTACAATTTGTACTCGAGTAATTGTAAACGACACGAAAATAAAGTGGCATTAAAACAATTTTATTTTGCGGCTCCCCGATTACTGCACTGTACTATTTGCTTGGTAAGAAATAGTTGACCAGACGCAATATAATGTTGTCGTGGTTTCTCATCCTAAAATAGATGAAGTTTAGGTACGCTTATAGGAGACATTCTCTACACGGGGTATGTACTACTCGCCCTGTGTTGCGGGGAAGTAATCTGGTAAACCAAAGATCTGGAACCAACTTCCTGTCGCAACATTCCCTGAGCGGTACAATTTAGGGATCTTTAAAAAGCGAGCCTTCCTGTTCTTGAAAGGGCCGGCAACGCACCTGTGATTCCCCAAGTCTTGCAGGTGTCCCTGGGCGATGGTGATAACTTTGCATCAGGTGACCCGTCTGCTCGTTTTCCCTCTGTTATTTATAAAAAAAAAAATAGTACACTCCGCCGCACTCGCGGTTTTACCCGTAGTCCACCTAATTTTGTCCACCCGGAAGAAAGTTTTTAATCAATAAATAGTATTTTAATACAAACTAGGTACATTCTTGTGAGGGTGTCAATTTGTTCACGGCTCGTTCCTGCGGACGGAGTACCGTGCGATGCCAGGCCGGGGCTCGCGGGGCTGAGGCAGCGCCAGGCCGCGGCCCGCAGCGGCGCCGCCCTGATGCGGTCCGGTTATTCGGCGGCTGATTTAATGCCGCGCGCTGTAACCCTTGATATCTATTTGCCGGGGCAGGGCGCGGAATACAAAACGGCCGCGGCTGGCGGGCGTGGCGGGCGGCGCCGCGCGTGGCCTCGTGTCGCACGCATCAAATTAAACTAGCTAGGAACATTCGTCTCGCACTCCGTTGGCGTTCAATTCCGCCATGTACGAGTATAGGGGACAACGTGGAGGTCATTTTAACCTGTGAAATATGGGCACATAAGTACTAATAAGTAGTTACATAGGTACAGCATCAACATATCAATGGTATCGTCGCTCGTTGCGCTTGTTAGGCGGCGACAAAGGGGGCCGCGGGTCCGGCATTGTGCGGCGCGACGCCCGCTCGTTAGGGCTCCGCTCGGGTCTCTGGCGACGTCTTAAGCCGTCCTTCAAATAAATTTCCTCCCGATTTGAGACCTTTCAGGCGGCACACTGAATCACCTGCGTGCGTGTGGGAGTTATCGCGCATGACGGCCCCTGAGCCTACAAAATCTGAAATGTACGTGTTTTCAAATGGAATGAATAGAATCTTTTTCCTGAAACTGTATTTAGGTAACGCGGCCGTCAGAGGGTCCGTGGATTTTCTTTTATCAACTCTGGAATTTTGGTGCAAAAACGGTAACAAAATATTGATTAAGATTATCTTCTTGCCTATTATCAAATTGAGTTTTGTTGTCCTAATGAGTTTTGGAGTACAGTCGTCATCAGATATATTGGAGTTATCTTGCTGTTCGAAAATATCTGAACACGACCGTATTATCAATCGCATAAGTATGCGTTCAGACAATTTTGAGCACCTATATAGCTTGATATATCTGATCGCGATTGTACAGTCAAGGGCATAAATATATGAAGTCAAAATCATCTGTACACCTCTATGCCACAGATAATAAGGTCAGTGACCCCAATATTTGACATGATGGCTGTGTCGATATTTATGGCCTTGGCTGTATATACTTAAGTAGATGCTATTAACGACAGTGTAGGACAAAACGATAGCATAATTATGTAGGTACATCTCTTACTCGGACGAACAAATTAAATATGAGTAGGTAATTGCGCGTAAATTACCGCTTAAGTTACCAGCTAAATACCTACAATACCACAACTAGCTACATACGCCATACTTGAACCAAGTCAAATGAACCGGAACACCCTTGGATGTCGGGAACTGGACTCCTGTTGCAAAACTTCACATCCAACAGACTTGTCAGACGTGGCGTCACGCAGGCACGAGCACGGCCTCGCGTAACCCTAGCAGCTACATTATAGTTGTAATTACAATTAGCGCGCGAGTCTCGGAACCATTGTTGATTAATTGGTAGTCGCGGGATAATTATCGAGTGCGTGTGCGCGTGCTGCGCCCTCCGAGCTACGCCGCGCCATTATTAATTCAGTGTCACTACTGTGTTGCCGCAAGAGGCTGATCTTACATAAGCGGGCCTAATTCCTGCCGAGAACCGATGTCGGCGCCACCGCACCGCGCTGGTACCATTACCATACCCTGGCTAGGTATGTGAAATACAAAATGCTTGCTGGATAAATGAAAATATCGCGAGAGCAAGTACTTTAGTGAGTTAACGTGAGAAGCGAACCGAGGCGGCCCCGAGCGCGGCGGGCGCGGCCCCGTTAATTAATAAAACATATCCATCTCGCTGACAAATAAATACGCGTATACGCTCTTACCTAACAGGTGCCCGCTCCGCGACATATCATTACTTATTTCTGGAATCGATCCACTCTACACCGCCCATTGCCAAGCCCAAGTGTTGCAGGTGTCTATGAGCAGCGGCAAGCAGGTACACATTGCTCGTTTTCCTTCGTTGTAGTATCATGCGTTGTCTAACTAGTTAGTATAAATCTAATTTTGTATTGGTACCGTACCTAATTTCTAAATGTCTATGAAAATTAGAACACATAGAAAAATCCGAAAAGTAAAGCTATGGCCGGGAATCGAACCCGGATCCTCGTCATTCCGTGACGCGTGCTATACCCCTACACCACCCATAGCAGAACACAGCTGCTGCTATGGGTGGTGTAGGGGTATAGCACGCGTCACGGAATGACGAGGATCCGGGTTCGATTCCCGGCCATAGCTTTACTTTTCGGATTTTTCTATGTGTTCTAATTTTCATAGACATTTAGAAATTAAATTTCTAACGGTAAAACCGTAAAAGTAAAACATAAAAATCAAGAAATAAAAATAAAAAATAAAAAATTCTTGATTCATTTCATAGTACTATTGGTACCTACCCAAAACTATTCATTTACCTGGCCAATCGTGATTCATAAAATTCAAGTGATTGTTCTGGTTTTTCTGCCAGGATCGCCCAAGCGTTATCTACAATCTACGATTAATATTAATTATATATAATAATCGACGCCAATCCGTCACTGCTCTTCCTGTGTCCGCAGTCCGCAAATATTACTTTAACTCAATTTACTTTAATGGCGACAATATATTTTATTTATTAAGTAGGTAACACTAAATAGATTTTTAATGAGCTGTGTTTAAAATATGAATTTACGGATTGCGCAATGCTCAGTGCTCCCACTGTCGCGGAATCGCGGTGAATTAAGTTTTCTTTTCATCCCGGGACACTTCTTTGACCAAGTACAAAACTTTAGCAGCTAACAGCGCTGCTCCGGCTTTTAAAAGTTACCCTCTGAGCTGCGACACCGTCCTGTGCACCTAGATTATATTTATAACTATACCTATTCGCAGCTGTGTGAGTCTCGAAACGAAACTCGCCCTCGAAACAATCGCTCGCTCGGCAGACAATCACGACTTGACCCGTCCGCTATCACGCGGAGGCTGGTGTCCTCGCATTGCGCGTATGTTGATGTTCACATTGATCGACGTCCAAGCCACAATGAAATTAACTTAGCTAACTTTTCTCAATTCATCGCATGTACCTGCAAGGTACTTAAATGTTACTAAGTAACTATGTCCAACCGGTTCATTTGTACAGGTTAAGTACTAAATAGGTACTTAGATAGTTCCAGCTATCTCTGCAGTCTTCAGTCTACTTACTTAAATCAATGTTGGTAATTTTACTTACAGCGCTTTTTCTAGAGAGCTGCCGCCAGTAAACTATCTGATTTAGCTGAACTCACTGCCTCATAAAACATATTATGTTCCGCCGTACCCGTAGTTTGGGCTCAATCGCCCGCTCGCTAGACTGTGTTCCGCCATCAAGAGTTCGGGAAGCGCCATTCGCTGCAACTGCTGACGAGAATGGCGGCCGCAGAGGGCGGTGCGGCGGAGCGAGGGCGCAGTTAGTTGTCGGTTTAACTGCCGCTGGGTGTCGGGCGCCGTCCGTCACGCGCCGTCAGCGCCGCGCGTCGTACCCGTGCCCCGCGCGTCCCGTCCGTCGCCAGCGCGGGCAGTAAAGGCAGTAAACGCTGCCCACGCTATTCGCCGCCGCTCTGCAATCCGTTAAGCCAATTTGTTAGGCTCCGCTTGTTACGGCATTGTGTATTCATTTACGCTTTACAACATTTTGAGTGTTGCTAAAAAGAATTTCTCATTTAGAAACGTTGGAAATGAAAAGTGACGCTCATGAATGTTCTCTTTAGGGCTGAGTAAACACGAGCGAGAACTTCTGCGTGCCCCCGCTCCGCGGAGCGAGACGCAGGGTGAGCGTATGTGCGCGGCGTGCGGCGGCTGCGACGGCCGCGGAGCCGTGTACCTACCGACTTCTAGCACGCTGCATACATAGATAGAATAGATACACGAACTTTGTGTGGTAATGGTAATGCACAACATATTTTGTTTCGCACCTTCTGAAACAAATGTGGTGTAAGTAATTGAAATTCAACAATAATAAATGCCAAATAAGATTTAAAATTGTTTTGAAATCGTTCAGAGAAATTGAGTGATAGTTAATGAAGCGGGCGCGGCGAGCTCCCGGCCCGCGCCCCGCCGGCGGCCGGCAGCCGCGAAATGTACAAGATATTTTCCCAATAACCGTGTTATAACAAGAGCGAACAAACCTAATAATGAAGAAAGCTGAGAGAGCGGAATTATTGTTGTAATATAAATGAAAGATGTATGTTTACGAGAGCCGCTCGCTCCGCTGCTAGTAATTGAACAGCCAATTTCCGCGGCCGGTGGATATTGTATCCAGCATTACGCTCTAGAAGAAGCGAAACGCGTTTGTAGTAAAATGGCCGGAGGAGCAATAAGTTGTAGGTATTTCGAATCACAAAAGAATATGAGGTTTTGTAAGGAAAGAAGTATCTTTTTGCAAAATCTCGCTTTACTTCGCTCTATTTTTGTTGGTCACTTAATTACATGGGCTTCCCCGGCAATAGAGCACGAGTCAGTCCGTTTTGTGCGACATTTCTTGGCTCGCGCGCGAGGTCGTGGAGCCGGCTTTCGCCAGCGCTGTTCCCAACTAATTATAACATCGAGGCCTTCAAAAATAGTGTACTGTTCCCTCAAAGGGCAGCAACGGACCGATTCTCTTGGGGTTGTTGGTTCTCATGGTTGGCGATGATCAGTTACCATCAGGGGGCCCGCATGCCTGTATGCCTCCCTTTTTCCATAAAAAGCATCATAATCTCGGGTTTACTCAGCCGTGATCATGATGCACTATACCTCCGAGTGCTGCACGCGACCGCGTCCCAATATTGAGAGCTCATGGTATGAGTAAAACGCGGTCTACGTAATATCCCGTGAAAATCTTTAACCCTGACTCCTTGCTAGGGGAAGGTGGGGTAAGACGGGGACCTTAAGGTATTTCATAAATAAAACCTCCGTTTTTAATAGTACAAAGTAGGAACTTTTACTAACAAAATAATAAGTCTTTCTCTCTTTAATTATAATCAGTCAAAACAAAAAAATATAATTCTTCTCTTAGAAATATCAACTTTAAAAAAATGCTAAATCTCCCCATCTAACCCCACCTATAGGGCAAGACGGGGTGCCCCCTTGGGTAAGATGGGGTATTGAATATTTAAACGTCGGCATTTTCACAATTCGGGCATATATAGACGGCTTCGTCGTCGTTATCTTCTACTCCTGCACAGCCACAATGCGCCCACTTACCGCAAGTCTGGCAAGTGATCCAAGGCAGTATAGACATTCTGTATCTTCATCATCAGATGTGCGAGCTCCATCGTGAGTATTCTTGTTTTTTTTAGATCTCTTATTTGTTTTTCTTGTTTTCTTTTTGTTGGTTACCTTTGGTTTCGGTTTTTTACTGTTCTGCCTTTCTTCTAATTCTGCTTTATATATTACCAACCCCATCTTGCCCGCAAGTAGGTACCCCATCTTTCCCAAAATGGACTTCTAAGTTGTATTAAATTTTTTGAGCTTATAAAATCAAAGCAAGCCGGACCGCCATAATGGGTTTAGAATAGTAAAATAAACAGACATCGATGAAAAAATATGTCACGCATGTTGAATACCATATTTTACAAACAGTCACGCAGTTTATAAACGTCGAAAGTTAGATAAAACCACTTAAAATTAAAAAAACTTACTTACTGGGTAGAAACGTGCACTCTTCTGGCCAAACTTTTTGTGACACTAACAAGTACCGGTAAATGCCGTCAGATGGCGTTAAAATAAATATTCTAGCTGAACTGCATTATCTGTTTTGGTAGGGTCCCCATCTTACCTCGCTTCCCCGTCTTACCCCACCTTCCCCTACCTGAAAGAGCAATTTAGTTATTCCACATCCTTATTATATTACGCTATCAACTCTTTTTTTCTTACATCTCTATAAATAGGCACAGTAAATTCAAAATATACACCCCCTTGCAAAAAATCGGGCACGATTTTCAGATAAAATACAATACAAATACATAAAATACAAAAACCATGGGGTGTTCCTATATCTGTATGAGTTAATACCTAGTAATAAAAGTCAAGCTTTTATTAGAAACAGATGAGCGCATGTACCAAAAACAAATTGGATTATTATTTATGTGGTAGCAAAAAGTGTACATTTTATACGACTACAGGTTACAGTTACTTTTGGCTCTTTTTCAGTTATTTTATTTTTATCACTTTTGAGTGGTATTTTCACACATATGATTTCAAAATTGCTAATACTCATTTTAATCATAGATCTAAAACCTCTGTTCCACGGCAGGCTGGTGAAACACAACACCATCCCTGATCAATTTGATTGTGTCGTCAACCGGCATTATTCGTCACATTAACCTGCTTCCGTAATGGGACGTTGATTTTTGTTCAGCAAAGTCAGATTCCGGGGTGCCGGGGGTCGCGCCGTTCGTGAACGTTTTAGTATAATGTATTTGATTCTATTCAATATTGAAGAAATGTTTGAGACGCACACTTAGCTAGCTATTGTTTTATGTAAATAGCAAGCTTATTGTTTGATTATGGCGTTAGTCTTAACTAGAATGTTAATTTCTTTCTCTGTGGGACGCCCGCAATTTCTCATTTAAACACCTTTTATTTCCGTGATAGTGTAATTTTCGTCATCCCACTGTCATTTAGGTAATGGAATTACTTACTGCTGGTGTGCGGCGGCGGGCGGCGGGGCGGGGGGCGGCGGCGCGCGCCCCGGCCCTGCTCCAAATGCTGACTGTGTTTTTCTAACGAATTCTCTGCCTCATCTGATTATGTAAAAATGCTTTCGGATTTCTCGGTACTCTTTAAAAACAAATTGTATTCGTATGATGAGGTAAGTGCGTTACGCGACGCCCCGGCATTTGCGTGACACAAAGAACTGACACGCTCTTCGCGAACTTATGCATACGTAATTTAGCATTATGTGGTAATTTGTGGTGCACCGTGTCGCAGTGTCTCCGACGAGCGGGCCGTCGTCCTCGTGGAGCGCGGGCCGGGCCGCAGCGCGCCGGGAACCCTGTGGCGCGGGTAAACTATTCATAGGTAGGCAGTTTGGAAAAGAGGTATCCGAGTACAGTCCGTTCTCACTTTGCAACGTACGAAACGTCACTTGAGATCAAGAAGAAATCTACCTACATTAATTCAACAAAGTAAAAAACATTTCAATTTAACATTTGAATTTTTCGATGTTTTCAGTGTAGGCAACTACGTACACTGGTTTAGGGTTAGGCTTGTTTTGGTATCTACCTAAGCGATCTTAAAGGGGCATCTAGGTAGCTTAGCAACACAAGTAAGTATAACTAGTAGTATTACTCTAGGCTGTTCCCACACCGATCGATCGATGCCATTGAGATAGAGGTTGCAGAGGGTGGACGAGGAGGTTCAAGTAAAACCATTCATAGTACCAGAGATGTACTGCCGGTAGACCAGGTATAAGAGAGTGCTTAAAGATTAGTTACGCATATTTATTACCTAATTAATGCTTACTGGCTATTATTCATTGCGTGCGTCACATGGTGCAGGGAGTAATGTTAAGTCCCGGTTATCGTATGAGTTTAGGCGTACAGCATCGATCGATGGTAGAATGGAATAGCTCTGATAGAAACTATCGATCGACGTGGACTGCTCCGTTCTCCCATCGGTCGATGATCGATCGATTGCTGTCCCGGCGGCCGCGGGCAGCACTGCGACGCTCAGCAGCGGCTGTCGGGGAAGCACTCGGGGTTAAAAACCATCAATTAGTGACCATCAGCAGCGAAGGTTCCGTTCGGTAATATGCTTTTATTGTAAAGTTCGTTGGTCGGTTTCCCCGTTATTTTTATTTTTAATTTTTTATTGCAATTTATTTTTAATTGCTCGTCATGTAGTTACCTAGTTATAAGTTTGTAACGTTTAATGGCGGCGCGCGGCAGCAGATCCTAAGTTTAAAGTTTGAACTGCATTTCGAGTTCCGTAAACCCTAAATATTTAAATAGCGAATGAATATTGCTTGTGTTTATCCAAGTTAAGTCCAAACTTAGTTATCAAGAGAGTGTGTTGCCTTTGCGCCACGACGGGTGCTAACGAGAGCGTCGTGATCTGATCTTATCTGCACTCCGAATTCGAATTCCTTATCTTTTTCTTTTTTCAGCTTTTTAATAGAGGAGTGAGGGACGGTATGATATAAACTTTGACTGTGGAACACGGTAGTAGGTAGTAGACCTCCTGGAGTCTGGACACACGCCGCAGCCGCGCAGCATCCGCAGTTGACGCAAAAAGTTACCCTATTAAAAGTTTTATTACTCCACAAACAGTAAATAACCCTCCGCCGACAGGAATACCGATAAGATTTCCAGTTTAAAGCACTGTTCATAGATGTTACTTAAAGTATACTTAGGGAGGTAGGTAGGTACTCGATTGAGGAATAATAAGTAAGTACACCACGGAAAGCGTCTTGCGGTCGGCGGGGTCGCCGCGAACCAGACATCGATCGAGATGTCGCAATTTTGATTCGGGCAATTAATCACTGTCGGCTTGGCCTGTCATACGTTTTGATATTAAGGAGATATTTTTGGTAATACGAGGCTTCATTTGTTTCCTATTTCCTATAAGTATATAACTAACTCAGTGTTCCGTTCCAGTTCGAGCCGCCACGCCGGCCGGTGCCAGTGCAGGCCAAGGGGACATACCTAGATAATTCCCATAGTAAAGTCGCAGACAAATTTTAGTTAGCTATTAATGAAAGCAGTTCCAACCTACTCGAATTACTTGTATTAGAACTCACGAACAAAACAAATTGAAAACAGACGTGGAATTTAGTCTATCTTCGAGTGAAATTCTTCGAAGTCCTAAATCGATATAATCGGTATAGGAATGCGCCGCGCGCCCCGGCAGCCGCAGCCCGCGCTGCACGCTACTGCCGACAATGCTTTCCGCTCAAAGCCGATATCGACTCAATCCATAATAAGTACGTGTACGTATGTACCTATACTATTTACAACTTTCCAATATGCTATCTTTTTGGCATCAAGCGTCCGTCGTTTAGGAATGAAGGATTCGCAATGCGAAAAATTATATTGTACAGTATATGTTACCAAGCGTCGCTCGCTAATAGCTTCCAGCACGAGGCCCAGAATTTTGTGTGAATAATATCCAGCCAAAAAGCACTTTTGTTTCTAAAATAATTGGCTGACTGCAGCATCCGCACGGCCGCTGCGGCACACACAGGCAGCAGCTTCCGCGAGCCATGCGATAACAGTGGGCGCCGGTGTGCGTGCGGGCGCCCGCCGAGTGAAGGCGCCGCGCGCCGTGTAGTTAACAGCCATGCATTAATAAGGCTCTGTGCCCGATCAACCTTTGATGTGCTCACAACACAACATATTAGCGGCGAGCGCGCGCCGGCGGCCGGCGTTTGTTTTATTTGACATCGAGATAAAGCTCCCGGCCCCTCATTAATAATTAACGAACATAAAAGCTAACCGAGTCACAATTTTCTTTTAATTACTGTCAGAATTATTTTTGGTTACTTTGAAAAGGAACAAAGCGTTTCCGCCCCAGGAACCTCCTCGCTGGCGTCGGGACTCAAAAATGTACTGACACAGTTTCGTAAAGAACTAGCTTGTCCATTAATGTGATTGGAAGAGGTGACGCGGCGCGGCTCGGGCCGGCGGCGGCAGCGGCGTGCAGGCGGAGCGCGGGCCGCGCGGCAGCTTCTTATTCTGACGAGGAAAGAGGAGGTATTAGGGACACATGAATATTTAAATCAAAAATGTATGTGTTCAACTCATTGCAAATGGGGTCGCGGGTTGCATAACGGTAGCGGTTAACCTAATTTGAATTGTTAAACATAAAATAATAAACGAGGAAGCTGGAGCGGGCGCGGGCGCGGGCAGGCAGCCGGCTCGCAGCACATTATAATAATATACTCGCGCACAAACTTACACTTAGCCCCGGAGCCCGGACGGCACCGCGCGGAGAGCACCACCGGGTGACAAATAGATCAACAAACAAATGCGGTCTTTCCTGTGTCGTCCAAATGATATAGCAAATACAGTGGTTTCGTGTGACTTGGACGCGTCCTCCGTAGGTAGAACAATTTAGTTCATGTAAAAACTACTGTGTGATCACGAAATGCTAAACCAATTAAAACTTTGGTAGCGATCTGTACTCAGTATCAAGTTAGGTGTATAACTGGCAATAGAGTTAATTTAAAACACGAAATTACTCGGAAATGTTTCGACTGTTTTGTATTTGAATATGAAGCTTATAATAACTCTGTTTAACCCCGGCGGCGGGCGCGGCGCCGAAACATGTTCAGTTTAAAAGGTTTTTCGAATATTTAAGGAGCGTTGCGCGCTCTTCTCGCCGCCGCCGCCGCCGCCGCGGCCTCCATAGTGCTGTTTTTCCCGATCGCCCCATAATTAAACATTACCAACCATACTTTATTGCCTGCGAAAATTCTTTTACAGTACATAGGAGACTTTTACAGTGTAAGTAATATTAATTTAGCGCACCTTACCGACGTACTATTCTATACTATTTGAAGTTGACTAGAATAGTCGTAGTATATACACACAGTGAAATGGGTTTCGTATCTTTGAGGCTGCAATACCGCCCCTGCCCGGTCCCTGATCAAACTACGGAAACCTGGGTAGCTCCCTCGCGAACGTCTGTGCCGCACACGCCTGATCAAAGCCACTGCGCAACTTTTATTTGTGGTTGGCTGGATAAAGTTAGTGCAGCGTTTAAACCGTTTAAGCCGTGAGGTAAGCAGTAAACTAGTCGGGGATCCCCTTAAAATGTCGACAATTTTTTTATCGAATTTTATTTCATCGAAAACGATTCATGGAATATTCGTTCTCATATTTTCTTTTCAAGTAATGTGGTTTCATTGACTGTTCATTACCAAGTTTTACAATTATTAAAACAACGTTCCAAAAATACATTTCATTGAATATTCACGTAACAGAGTAATAAAATATCGATTTTCTTTTCTTCTATGTATTATTGTTACAAAAGGGTTTCGTTTAAACGAACCGCTCCTAGTGAAGTAGGATAGGTTAGGTTAGAATTACAACCCCGCTAGAAACGACACCGTCAGGTTAAAGTATCACCATGTTTTACTCATTTTTAATTTTAGTAAGACAAAGAAACCAAAAATAAACAAAATGTAACTCATTTATTCTTTTTAGAAAAACAATGTGTAAAAATAATCTGCTTGTGCTTATTAAGAACCCAATTACAACTTGATATTTTTAGCGCTTGATTTCAGCAAGTTTATTTCAGAATATTCACTTCGGTGTTGTAATTTTACAATCATCGATCATCTGAAATTGAGATCTGAAATTTGCTATCACTTAAGTTATTCCGGTTACAAGTATTGTGGGATGGCTTGGGCTTGGAGCGCAAATGAAAGACAGGAGTTCACTGATCAGCGGTTGTATTAGAACTGAAGCCTTAACCTAATGACACATCTAGGTAGATTACATCTAAGTATACGTAACGCTACACACCTGAGTATAACCCTGTACATATAGCTTTAGTGCACCTCTATTTGATTTACAAACTTCGCAAACAGACTCACTTCCAGCATCACTCATTTTCCACAACAAAATACATTACTACTGTTTAAAAATCGGTGACTTATTATTACTTGATATAATGGTTGGACGTAATGAATTGTCGACGAAATTAAATTACGTGAAACGTTGACTTTGAACTGACATTATGCTGAATTTGACGACATTTCAAGGGTAAACCACTAATCGGTCAAAGCATTGATTTGCTTCTGAGATAATAATGTGCAGATGTTCTGCAGACTAAGGAAAATGCATCTCGAGTCGTCGCTAGGAAGTTATGTCCCCTTTCCCGAGGAGAGTTCATTGTGCAGTAACGTGCAGCGAGCGGAGTGCATTGTGCAGCGGGCGTCGCTGCGAGTTATGAGGCCAATCGCGCGGCAGCCGCCAGCGTAATGCAGCGCTGCCCCGCCGCGCCCCGCCGCCCCCGCCGCCCGGGGAACCAGAACCAGCCCGTCCACTGACGCAGCTCGTGCCTGGAACAAGTGTGCTCAGCGCGCGCGCCGCGTCACCAATCCTTTAATTATTTTTGTACTAGGCATGATCGAAGAGCTGTTGGGATTTTAATGAAATTATTATAATTTCATGTCAGTAAAAGTAAAACAAAGGCGAAGACACGAGGCGCTGCTTGTGTTCCCGAAAAAAGCTAAGATTTGAATGAGACCATTATGAACTTGGAAATTCACAGGCCTTTACCCGGTAGCGTGATGGATGGGGGCTAATTAGATAATGATAGGTAATGAACATTGATTGGTATATCAACAAAAGTATAACTTCTAGAGAAATATGAAGTTATGACACAAAATGAAATTTGAATAACGACTAACAAGTATTATGAATTACATAAGCTATAGATACATACGTACCTACCTAGTCTAGTGACTCAATGTTTTGAGGAAAATTTTCACTGTCTTTATATCATTGGCATTGGATTTCGCGTGATGTTTTTATTACACTTTATTTTCATGAGATAAAGTAGTCATAGAGAAAGGTTAGGACGAAAATTGCATCTCAACATTATTCAATAAACCGGTCTTTACTCGATATTGGCTCGACAGGTAGACAAATACTTGGGTGTGACCTCACGCCGGGGCGCCGGCCCGCGCGACCGCGGCCGCCGCAAGGCCGGGTGAAAGCCAAGAATTTATCCAACTCTCGGAACAATTTGTATCAACATCACTCAGCTTTCCCTCTAAAATATGGGTACATTCACGACCAACCTAATCGATTCTTCATTTAAATTTACCCACTGGCGTCGCACAAGTGACGTGTACACGAAGCATAAAGTTAAGACCCGCAGTACTTAACACAGCGCGCACATTCGGGAGTGTTTCGAGAGCTATTAATCTAACAAAGGCTCGGCTGATCTTCATTAATGCTACATAATCAAGTGCGCCGCCCGCGCCGCGCCAAGCCGCGCCACGCCACGCCACTCCACGCCACGCCGCGCCACGCCACGCCACGCCGCGCCACGCCGCGCCACACGCACTGAGCGAGTCGAGCGCAAAATGTCTTCTGAGGCCTACATTTTCCCTGAATTGTAAAACGCGCCGCATGCTGGTGTAAAGTGAGCCGTGTGGGGGCGCGCTGCGGCCGCGTCTCGCTCGCCCCGCGCAGCCTTTGAAGTTAAAGACATCATTTCTGGGAGAGATATTCCTGCATTATTGATACTAGGGCATTTCGTGACTTTGTATTTTATATCGAGTTAAGCCGAGGCGGCGCATCGACCGCGTCCCGGTATCGGCATCACTTATTCACGCCACCGGGACTCTGTTGTTGCGGCACAATGAGCCCGCCCCGCTGTATCGGCTTAATATCGAGTAGTTTCCTTCCGGCTCCGCGTCCGCTCAATTGGTAATTCTGCTAATGTAGGGGGCCGCGTCCCCCCCGCGCGCTATTAAATTAAGATGATGAGGGTGTGAATATGGAATTCGTGTATGAAGCGAAACAGTTGCGGGCGCCGCGTGGGATGTATTCCACGACCGTCGGCGTTTCGTTTTGTATTTGCAATTCATCAATTTCCCTTCACACGTTCGTTCTCACGCGGTATATGTGGAGGCCGCGGCGGGGGGGTCCGGGGCGGCGGGGGCGCGGGGGACGGCGATTGAGTCGTCGGCTATGTCGTCTCGTGAGTCGCGGGCCGAAATAGAATGAGTCGTAGCGCGTAGCAGCGTAGCGGCGTAGCAGCGTAGCGGCGTAGCGGCGTAGCGCCGTAGCGCCGGGGCCGTGGGAACCGTGCCAGGCGAGCGAGCACACAAGCGCACGGCGCGCAATCACAGCACTTCGCAACTTTCGTTGCTCGCTCGATTTAGCGCCGGGAAATGTTATTCACGGAGCAGACGGGAGATCGACGTTCAAACTCAAAGCAGTCGTTGGTTGCGTAAAAAGTCAGCGTAAACATCGCTCTTGCTGAACTTAAACAAAAAGCAGCCGCATTCGACACACACTATTCTAGCGTCAGCGATTTTGTCGGAAAAGCTTGGCTCGCCTAGCGCCTAGCTGGTGAAATAACATGAGTTATGGGGAAGTTAGGAACAATATCCGCGCGGCAACAATGCCCGGCGCGGTGAGCGGGGCGCGTTGGATAGTACAGTGGGCAAAGATTTTTCAATTATCGACAACATTAGTCACATCGCGCGTTGCTCTCGCCGCCGCCGCCGCCGCCGCCAGCACGACGCGCGGCCTAAGAGGAGTATTAGAGCCCATCACATTCGCACATTGAACTCATTCGTTTAGGCGATGTATGAGCCTTGATCTGCTTACAAACCTTCCGAAGATTATGATGATAGCAGACGCTAGTGTATTTGATAGATGTTTTGTTCTTGCTTGATACGTCTGAGTCGGAAGCTTACTGAATCACAATGACATTAACTACAGAATAATTATATCCGTGT
This sequence comes from Pandemis cinnamomeana, assembly GCA_932294345.1. Taxonomy (NCBI): domain Eukaryota; kingdom Metazoa; phylum Arthropoda; class Insecta; order Lepidoptera; family Tortricidae; genus Pandemis; species Pandemis cinnamomeana. The sequence goes on from OW028717.1 coordinate 13,696,847, forward strand.
GACTAAAGCTGTCGCGCTAGCGGTGCACGGTTTCAGGGATCTCACAGGCGATGTGCTTTACAAACGTCTGTTTAATTTGACAAGTTAGTATAATAGTTTATCTACATCCATATCATAACTTCCCTATATTATGTTCAGGAACGATTAGCAAATGGACTACATTAAGCAACCTGTATCTGTGGTTGTATTATAATGGTGCATTTAGAGTATCAATATCGATAGTCTAACGAGTGGCAGTACTATAATATTTACATTAGAGTATTTATATCGATACTCTAATGTGTGGCAGTAGGTACTATAATGTTTACATTAGAGTATCAATATCGATAGGTACTCTAATAACATTCAAACTTCGAACTTCTCATAGTATTTTATGCAACAGTTGTATTAGAGGGGTCAAAAAAGGTGAGTGGTGTGGGTTACTAACTCACATCGTAAGAAATACGCCACGAGCTTTTTTGACTTGCTTATACAACGTTACGTACAATACTTTTTCTACGACTAAGTAGGCAGGTACTTAATAAATGAAAGTAATACGTTCTCCGAAAATGAAGAAGCCATGAAATTATCGTAGGCTTTATCATTGCCGAGATTTTCTTGTCAACACATTTTCCATCACTTCCTGGGCCGCCGCGGATATTTCTTCCGGTGTTGATTTAATTTCGTTTTCATCTACGCTTTTTTATGATGTATTACAAAACTTTGCTAAAACTATTGCAATCAAACAACAAGCAAGTCAAATAAGACACATGAAAACAACAAACGACAAAATTGGAAGTTTGTTTAACTTTGTATTTAATTAGAGAGAGTTTATTTTTTATAGCCTTGTGTTCTTGGCGTATGTAGCCAAAACGTTTACCAATTAGCCAGTGATAGTTGGTTGTTTTTAGTTCTTAAACAAATAAACAAATAAAACCATAATAAAGGCCGCCTATTGTTACCTTGTAATATTCTGTATACCTTTTTTCTGTTTTGGTTGTTATATGTGGTGTTCAATAAAGAGTTATTGTATTGTATTGTATTGTAATATGAATGGAATCATTTGTTAAGTTGGTAGCCATGCATTTTCATCGTAAATTTAATGTTGATCGTCTAGGTCTGGCAGCCTATGACTGGCAGAGTAACGATGGAGCACTTTTAGAGCGATATAAGCCAACAAGTGCTGTTAGAGAGAATAAACAATATATACCTATCCAAAGTCTTTTTATGAGTGTTCTTATAGTGGTGCTCGTGATTACATAAATCACAGAATGATAATTGTACAGGAGTAGAAAAAATAACAAAATCTCTATTTCTATTGTCTTAGAATTTAAGAAAAAATGTAAATGTCAGTCGTTTCATCTGTTTCAAACTTTCGAAGAACAGAAAATAATGTTAACTAACTACGTATTTTGATGTGAAAATTTTATTGTAGAAAATGTATGACATGAATGTAGATAAAGTAATGCATGCGACTGTACACAATTAGGCACTAGAACACTCCTTGGATCTTATTATGAAACTCAGCTTCGCTTCGTTTCATAAACCCAAACTCATGTTTTAATGGCGTTCATTATAATACCATCACATAAACTAGTATTTATGTTGAGCCACAGCGCGCGCACTCGTTGGCCGCCCTGTTGCGATGCGGCTGCTCTCGCGCACACTGGCCCTAATTGATAGATTGCAACGTTGTACAGAAACCCAACTTTTATTTTTGTTTGTCACTTAATATACCTACTTATAATATACAACCATAGAATATAATAATATTACACTAGTATTTATAACTATAACAGCCAATACTATTTCCATAAATGCACCACGAGGTAGAGTGATAGATAAATTCTACACAAAGTTGCGAATGAAAAGCTAATTAATAAGACTGAAACAACGAACTGTTTTACTTTAGAAGGTATTTGTAAAGTGGTCAGTGCGGTTCGTAATTTGTTCCGGCAGTTTGTTTTGAAGTGGGACACGCATTAACACGTGGCGCGCGAGCCCCCGCGGCGCCCCCACCCCCCGCGCGCCCCCCCGCCGCGCGGGCAGCGGCGCCTCGCAGGATAGTGGCCCTCGCAAAGCTCTGTTTGTAATGCGTGTCGATGTAAACCTGAGTTATAAACCTCCGTTTACATTAAGTTGCGCCTTTAAAAGCCACCAGGACGAGAGCGCCAGCGGCAGAAAAGAGTTGTATCGGTGAATTACGCGCTACTTTGACTAGTAGAGACTATACATCTTTACTTTAGACTAATATAATTTAAGGCTCGGGGACCCTATACATCCCTTTTATAAATGTATTTCAATTAAGTAGAATTTAGTATTCTTACTGTATTTTTTCTTGAAAAAAATTACTTTCTGCCAAGTTTCTTGCGGCTCCTTCTTCTTGGCAATGATGGTCTTTTGGAATGAGCTGGTAGGTTCAAAAAGACACGTAAAAGAGCCCTTGGCGGCCAATTCGCAATAATAAAATTTTGGCTTTTGATTTTTGATCTTTTGCCTCAATTATTTATCGTTGATGTTGCATCGATGCCCGGTCCCGATGCCTGCACACAAAGCGGTTTGATCCCAGTTATCGACAATAAGAGTTCTTACACCTTCTGTTTGTAGGCTTTTTGTTTTTTATTTGAATGCATAGGTTTTCGTACAAAGGAAAACAAGTACTAGAAAGAAGTAAATAGAGTTAAATTTCTAAATGTCGGTGAAAATTAGAACACATAGAAAAATCCGAAAAGTAAAGCTATGGCCGGGAATCGAACCCGGATCCTCGTCATTCCGTGACGCGTGCTATACATATACATACAAATTCGAATCTGAAGCGAAATTTATAATATTGTTGTAGAGCACCCCATCAAAGTATTTAAAGTATAGTCACTTATGAATTCACATATGCAGGTAGATATAGTATTATTTGTCTCCAAGATATCATTAGGTGGTGTCAACAGGAGGATTGCCAAGACAATAAATAAAATGACCGAGTATATTATATTTTAAGCAAGAATATTACAAAGTGCTTGACCCGAAAAGCTAGATAATAGAATCTCGGTGGCTGCGGGAGCCCTAGAACGTAGTTATCGAGCCTTCCGTTCCGATGATTAACGGCAGCGGCGTCGCCGGCGAGGGCGAGGTGCAGCGCCGCGCGACCCCGCCTCCCTCCACAGAGAATCATTTTCTGGGAAGAAAAAGGCCTCCATAAGTCCATATATTCAATTTATATGTGTCGTAATGAAACATTGGCGGTGTTTCTTTTATGGCGCGCCAACGAGGAGGAGGCTGCGGCAGCGGATCACAAGCAACGCCAGGCGCGCGGAGGGCGCCGGCGACGTCGCCGGGGCGCGTGGTGGCGGCGCAGCGCGGCGGCGGGCGCCAGCCGCAACAAACCAACAATGAGACTTTACCCCTCGGTAGAGCAATTGAGGATGCGGTTTACCATTTCTGTGACCATATATATGCTTTGCTTATTACATAGCCTGTGCGTATGTAACAGAAGATTTTCAACTAATCCTACTAATATAATACATGTGAACTTTTGTGAGTATGGATGTTTGGATGTTTGTTACTCTTTCACGCCAGAACGGCTGGACAGATCTAGATGAAATTTGGAAAATAAATAGATTATTTATTTATTTATTTATTTATTTATTTATTTATTTATTTTCGGAGATCCAACAGCTATACAATTACAGAGTGAGTAGTTAAAGTAATAACATTAAAGCCAATTATAGGCTCTCACAACTAGACATAAAATAAAACAATCAAAACAAAGTACGCGCGTAGTCGCAAACACACACCACGCAACTAAAGATAAAAGAAAGTACAGTTACAAAACTTATCCACTACACACCAACAAATTTAAAGTAAACAAATACCCAATTACTGAAACTGCAGTCACTATATATTAAACATAAAGCACACTCAATCAAACCACCTCTCCGCCAAACGCCGCCGCACTGTAGAAATGTTACAGTTAAATATATCAATATCAAGCTCCTCAGCTACCTCATTGACACTACGACAAGCTCGCCTCAAAAAACTATTTTTGCGATATTTGGTTGCACCGTGCTTCAGTGAAATAGGCGGGTGATATCTTTTAGACCTATTCGGAGTATTGAAAGACATACTGGAAAGCAGTTCAGGACAATCGACCTTACCACTAGTGATACTGAGAGCGTAGATAATGTCCGCGAACTCACGCCGCTTGTGTAACGGAATAAGATGATGCTTCTTGCATAACGTATAATAATCGGCAGAATTGTACGGAACTTTCAGCTTATAATCTGGAATAACACATAGGCTACTTTGTATCCCGGAAAATTGCGTAATTCCTGCGGGATAGCGATAAACGAATTCTATGCAGACGAAGTTGCGGGCAACAGCTAGTAAAACATTAAATTTGTTCCTTAATTAATGGAAAGCAATTTTAAATATTGCAGGATCAAATGAAATAAAGCACCTAACGTTTGTATGCCGACATAATATTTTCAATAGAAACGTACAAATTTGTTTGCTTTTGAAAAGAAATTACATTTCCATTTCAGCAGCAGTTTATTTGCTTGCCTGTTAATAATTTGGCAAACGACTGGAAGGGCGAATAAGGAACGGGAAAGAATTATGAAAAAGTTGTAACGAGACGCGGGACGCGCGGCGCCGCGTCGGGGACCCGCGCCCGCGCCGCCCGCGCGCCGCCCGCGCGCCGCCAGCGCGCCGCCCGCGCGCCGCCAGCGCGCCGCCAGCACGCCGCGCCGCGGGGCCGGCGGCCGGCTCGGCGCTACGGACACGAACCAATTAAAACACGACGAGGCTGCAGCGTCGCGCGAAGCCGGAACCTAAAGGCAATAACTGTCCCCGCCGCGCGCCTGCAGAAATGGCCACAAAAAACAGTCCGAGCCGAGGCGAGCGGAATCCGCATTGTTTTTTAATCGGAAGATTTTTCCTCGTCCTTAAGACCCGTCGGGCGCAGGAGTTAGTGGTAATCTTTTCCGCTTCATAATTTGTAGAGGTACTTAATCTTTCGCCTCGAATGTTATGAAATAAAAATCTTGCCGGAGCAGCTTTAACTCTGTTGTATTTTAAATAGAAAAGCTGCAGTACCGTTTGTAATCAGCACCGAGGAACGTTCGGGCTCGGCTCGTAAGGAAAGAGGAAAAATGTTTCAACGCGTAAATAACCGACGTTTTTAATTACGGCTTAGTGCGCGTCATCAGGCGGCGGTGGACAGCAGCCCTTTGATCCCTCCCACCTACCCCGCCCCCCCCCTCACCGGTCCCACCCGCGACAGGATTAATGCTGTCGGCTGGATTAGTGCGAGTTCACTCGACGCAGTTTCGGATGTAAACGACTGTGGGACGTGAGCTGTGATTTATTAGGCAGCGCTATGAGAGTAGCGTAGCGCCGCGAGCGCCGGGCGCCGCAGCTGCCGGCCGCGGGCCCGGCCGCGGCGCCCGCACCTCCCACGCGGCGCGCGACACTCGCTGACGCCAGCAATTAGCCTTTGTACCTTAAGCCTTCCGGGCAGGCTCCATGCCTCAACGGATAACAATAGAAATATCGCATTTGTGGCTCACATATCAACAACAAAATGTACTTACGTCGGTTGTCCTGAACCGTAACCATAGACGGCACCGCTATTAGTAATGGGATGTGAATCCAAGTAACCGGTGCTCTTGTCGCTAGCACGCGGCGGCCGGCTCGCCGCAGGAGCCGCTGATAGCGCGACTAACCTGCGCCCGACGCGGCTAGGCTGCGGGCTGGCGTCTGGCGGTCATGACGATTGGACGACACTCGGATCGAATAAATCTAAAAACAGTAGAATTTGCTAAATTAACTCTCCATAAAAGTTTTGTGTAAACTAAAGTGTAAGCACTTAATTCAGAATTCATTTTTTCTTCAGGCGTAAAAAAGCGTTGAAATAAAACTAGACTCGACTACACGTGTTCGAGAGCTGGCAACGAGGCACCTTCAGTTTATAGACACGAGTATTTTCTCCAAAAAGCCTGAAGCGGCTCCTTTATCTAAACATGTCTAAACTAAAGGAAAGAGGCCGGGGAGGATATTTGCTCGTTAAATTATTTAGCATTGCGTGAATACCCAAATCCTGTGCTGAGATTACTGTAGGCACTCGTACGTACCACTATACTGTTAATCCATTATTTATATTTTTATTATTATAATATATTTCATCACATCTTAGGTTCCACTATACTTATAACTAGCCTTCCGTCCGCAGCTTCGCCCGCTTTAAATTAATTTTCCCGTAGGAAACGGTATTTTCCCGGGGTAAAAAGTAGCCTATGTCACTCAGTGATAATGTAGCTTTCTAACGGCAAAAGAATTTTTGAAATCCGTCCAGTAGTTTCGGAGCCTATTCAATTCAAACAAACAATCAAATTTTTCCTCTTTATAATATTAGTATAGATAAATTTATATATTGGGCCAGCCGAGCGTCAATAGACCATGTGCAACAAAATAATAATACATACATACATACAAGGTCGGTGACACATACATTTGACATGATGACTGTATTGATATTTATGCCCTCGACTGTACGGGAGGTGCTCCCGCGCCGCTACATTCCTGAGTGGTCCTTTGTATCTACTTGGTATGTTTCTGACGCTACCGTGAGTATTTTAAGAATTCATTTTTGTTCAATTAAGTATTTGCTACCCGTAGCAGCAAACTGTAGCGCATTTGCCGGAAGACTGCGATAAATACACGAGGCGTTGTAATGGATGCTAAATGCGTTCAACGCCGGCAACACCGAATAAATAATAGCTGGGCTGACCTATCAACTTAGTCTCAAGAACTTCTTCAGACATTCATGACATTTGAAAAAGCGGTATACGCGCGAGGCGACGACAATTTGGCACATTGCGCAGCCGCCGTACATGTTTAATTCATAGCGCAGTAATCTGTTCTCCATCCTCGGCCGCCGGTGCCGGTGCCGGGCGCCGCTAGTGCGAATAACTTAGCCGCGCCGCAAAAACCCACCGTAATGCGTTCGGGCCCGGCCGGCGGCGGCGCCCGCGCTCTAATGACTCTATTGCTTTATCTTTAGCAGGCCCAATCCGATGCTCCAATGTGTTTGTATGCATAAATTGACATTAATATATTGGTGAGATATCACAATATCATCTAACTAACATCAGTAAGGGGGCAACTATTACACCCCGACAGTAGGAATAGGAATTAAACAGCAGAGTGATGGAACGGCTATCCATTCTGCAACACAATAGATATTATAATTCTCTGAATTATAAACACACCTGTTTCTTTTTCTTTTACAACGAAACAAGTTAGGTAAGTAGGTACTTTTATTTACTGTAGATATCGATCATAATTCCTGCCTTGTCCAACTCTTGTGTCCAGAATCCAGATCGAGCGGGGCTGGTCAATCGCAGTGCAACTGTTGGCGCAGTGCTGTGACAATTTTTTTTTCAACAATTACTTATAAATATTTCTTTCTACTCTGTAAGTAAATTCGTCTTTGCACCCAGACCGCATACTTTACTGCAGAGAGGAGAGTATTTAAAAGTAAAAGCTTCGGAGACAGTAACACAAAGAGAGTCACTTTGATTTAGAAAATCGTGCTAAGTTGTTTAATTTTTCATCGCTTTGTAAAACAAAAGACAGTCGATTATGTAAGCCATACTGAAAGGGGCGTAATAAAATAACAGCTTAATCTTGATTACGAAGCGTTTCGTGTAACCGCATCTACGTTGTTCCGTGCAATAGACGCGGCGTCGTTAGCGCGGGGTCGGCGCGGCGCGGCGCGGCGGCGGCGCGGCGCGGCGGCGGCGACGATACGTTACGGCGACTCCTGACGGAGGGAGGACCCCGACCGCCTGTCACTCTGTTCTGCCGCGATCTTATTTATCGATGATGTTTGATGTGTACAAAATTACAACGACGCAAAGCTCAAAGGTTTTTTCAGGATAAAATTAAAATTATCCGAAAACAAACGGTTCAGAGTTTTAAAGCGATCTCCGAAAATTCCAAGTTCAAACGAAGGCTTTACATTTGCAGATAACTTTTATATTATCCCCGTTCCCTCCGAGTCTAATGGCATCGATTTCAATACACTCAAGTTTAAAGTTGGAGTTAAATGGTAAAAGTTTTTTCATTAACGAAACCGTTTTGTTTTTGTTGCATTCGGATGCTGCGCCGCCGCGGACGAGCTACACGCCTGTGAGTGTTTTGTTGACGATGGGCCAGGCACCGGCGGCGCGCGACCCAGCCTCTCAGCTGCGCGACCAGTTGACGCGGCGACAGCGGCCCGGTATTTACACACGCGATACGCTCTGAATGCACTCACCACGCCGAGTTCTCTACAACCACTAGCTTATTGCGTTTTGCTGGTAAGTTTTGACGCCAAATACATATCTACCGGGTGTCCGAAATTCAATAACGATATTTCACACACCTCTGTTAGGATAATCAGTCTACCCCAGCAAGGTTTCCTAACGTAAGTTGATTAAATTATTGAGCTTCCAGCTAGCAAAGTTCGTAACCTCTTCAGTAAGTACCTACGTTGTCAGTGAAACCATATTTTTTACGTTATTGGAAGACTCTGTCCTAATACATTGCTTTTTCCTCTTTCGAATGGTACTTAATTTTTGGTACGTCTATACCTAGTGGGAATTATGCCTGTTTTCGGTCGTTGTGGTACCGAAAACTAGGGAAGCACGAATCAGTAAGTTTGCTAAGTAAATTTGATGTTTAATGTTCTGCGTATATCGCGTTAATTACAAAAGTTTGTGATGGCAAGAAGTGTCTACGTTGTTTTCATTAGGTACTGGAAGGTTTTTTTTTGTTTAAAAGTTAAGTTATTGTTATTTTATATTATACATATTATTTACGTGATATTTACTAACATATTGTTTCATGGGGAGGGCAACTTGTCATAGTTTACTAATTACGAACGACGAAATCCACTAAATTAGAAAAAAAGGACTAGAATCGCGAACAGTGAACAACTAACGATATTTTAGATTTACCGCATTTTAGATTTAAGACATTGCCACCCCTGCACGGGTAACATGTACGATACTATTTTAATGTACCCTACCATCTAAATTGTAGTACATGTAAGCAATGAATAAACAAATAATCTATGATTTGCTAATTCTTGTAAACAATTGCTACTACAACACATTTTTAATTAGTAATTTCCATAAACGTTTGCATGCCGATGACACTTTGTATTACATTACAAAGCCCCGAGCGCAGGTTGGGGCGCGCTGCGGGCTGCGGCGCGTCGGAGCGCGGGGCCGCGCCGCCTCGCGCCCGCCGGCCGCCGCCGCCCGCGGGCGCGCTGCCGCTGACGCCTCCGCCCGCATCCAACTCAAGTGGCCCTCACTCAACTCAAACTCGTGACGGAACAATGTTATATTTACTTCTTGTTCTAGTACTTATTTGGTACTTACTGTAACGCAGCCCGCAAAGTGTGTTTGATCGTACAGTCAAGGGCATACATAAATATATATGTGCATTACCAAAACATCAAAAACATATTTTTGACGTGAAGGCTGTATCGATATTTATGCCCTCGCTGTACTAATTAGTTACAAAAAAATATTAAACTGAACAAGAACAAACAATAATGTCTGTTACAAGAGGATTCAGCCTGATACCTACTCAAGTAGTGTAACTGTAATAAGTAGAGACCGGATTATATGCAACATAAAAAGCTCGTTATATGCATGCAAATATGCATGAAAAATGCTTGAAATATGCACGAAAATTGGCAAAATATGCAAAATATGCAAAATGAAATGATAAATTTTAGGAACCCAAAAAAAAGAGAAAAGTAAGCTTTAATTTTTTTAATTTAAAATTAGCATACAATTAGTAAGTTATTTTTTATAGACTACAATAGGTAGATACCTACAGTAACATTACATGTCACTAAAATTATTTAAAATTTTTATAAACGTAAACAATCAAATATTTTTCCAAATTTTCAGTGGTAAGATTGTGTCGTCGATCATTTTGGTCGAATTCGCGATATTATTACTTTTATCGCATTTTGAAACGCAGGGTGAGTGTTCGCACTCGGAAAAATATTGTAAATGTACCGATAATGCATCATAACTAGATTTTGGGTAAAATATGCAATTACCGCTGAGAATGCCTTAAATATGCAAATGCATATGCAAATATGCAAATGCATATAATCCGGTCTATAGTAATAAGGAAAGACTGAAATTTGCTAAGCTTTATTTAGCAAAAATCTAGACACAATGACAATGCATTTTATCATCACATTCTCCCCTGCCGTTCAAGAACTGTAGTCCTCGAGAAGCGCGGGGCGCCGGCGTGGTCGGGAAGAGCGGCGACCCGCGGGGCTATCGGCGGGCTCTAGCTGCTCTGCGGCGGCGCCGAGTCCATCGTCCGTCCCCCTTTCATCGTTCGTCCTCCTTTCATCATCCATCCCTCTCTCGTCGTCCGTCCCCCTGTCCGATCCCTCAGAGTCCTCATTCTACTCATCGGATGCTCTACCTCCTGCTCCACACGTTGCATCCCAAACTAAGGGCCGACCCATCCGCCAAGGAACCAGGGTCAGACCGTCGGGCCTCTGGCCATCTTCTCTATCTTTCATCATCAGCAGACTTTGCCGAATGGAGGCGGATGACAAGCCAGCTATGAAAGCATCTCATGCAGCTCCGCTGACACCGCTTTGGATGCGCAGTTCTAACAACTTCAGCTCTTGCACGTACTTGTGTACCGCTGCTGGTGGCGTTTAGTAAGGTTGTGTCTTGAAAATACCTCGGTTGCCGGTGTATCCAACTTCCTGATAGCTGTGTCGTAACATTTATCTTCCTTTATATAAGGCTAAGTTCAGATGACCGCGCGGCGACGCGCGGTTGGCTCGGCGCGCGGTTCAAGATTGTAACAAATCTATGTTGCCGCGCGGGACAAGAACTTGCGCGCGGTGCACGGCGGCGCGCGCGGTCCCGCGCGGCACCGCGCGCTCATGTACACAGCAACATAGATTTGTTACAATCTTGAACCGCGCGCCGAGCCAACCGCGCCGAGCCGCGCGGTCATCTGAACTTAGCCTAAGTATATAAGTTCGGAGCAACGTGGTTTAACAGTAACTGATATTCTGTATCGTTTCCTAGCGATTCTTGATTTTGTATTATCGTTGACAGTAAGCTCTCAATAGTTATTTGTTATGCAAGGCTGCAAAGTGTTTGTTTGGCGCGAGTGCCTGAATTGAAACCCGAGCAAGCGAAGGATTCTAGGATTGAACCACGAGCGAAGCGAGTGGTTCAAAAGAAGAATCCTGAGCGTCGCGAGAGTTTCAAGGCACGAGATACTAAACAACTTTGCTGCCGAGCGAAACACACAATTTTTCACCTCACTACAGCGAGAAAAATGGTGGATGAAAGAAAAACAGTCTTATAGTAAATCAGTTTTTTTATTCTAAATAAGAAAAGTAAAAGGATCTAAGCCCATACAGCCTAGTCTAATAATCTAATAAGTAAAACTATTTTTTCTGATTGTTCCATTATCACATTAATTTCTTGTGTATTATACTCTTTTATCATAAACCAAACAACAATTTTGGACAACTTTTCGGTTTCCCGACGAGCAATCTCTAAAAACTTTTTTTTTTCTAATCATGGATATTTTTAAAAAGAAAGTTAAAAAATCGCACTAACTAAACTGAATTAAAAAAAAATAGGGCGCGTTCTGAATTTGCATCAAAATATTTGTTTTTCCTGCTTGGTTGCTATTTTTGTTGTTAACCACAAATTAAAATAATTAATAAAAACCAATATCGTTTTTTCTTTTAGCAACGAAAGTTAGCAAATCTTGAAAATAACTTGAAGTAACGGATTTTAAAATAAATTAATAATGAATACCGGATCGCGTTTCTGAACGTGACATTATGTTTTTTTTATCGGATGAAAAAGTTAGGGGTCTGATAACAAGTTCGACATTTGAAGTTCGTATTATTCCGTCCTTCTCATTCACATAATTAAATACTATTCGTATAAGTGAGACGACAACATACGAAGTTCAAATTCTAATTTCTGAGTATATGAGTAGGTGGGCAATGGTGGTCATCGTCACGTTCGAATTTCAAAAACCTTTTCCACGCAAGCGGGGAAAAAGCACTTTTCCACGCAGATTTTGAAGGAGAAAGTCAGCCTTTTCGAGCAAGTGAGGTGAAAATGTTCTTTTCCAGTGAATCCATAGAACAGCGTTGTTCGCGTTTGATGAGGGATCTGCTTCGGAGCTGTCTGGACGTAGGTAAGTATTTATCCATTGCATTTAATATTTTTGCTAAATGAATGTATTATGACCTCTACAGTAGAGTACATTATTATTATTCTCGCTTTACTCATAACAAGAAATCATTTAACAATTTGCTTTTAAGAAATTAATGCTCGGAAAGCATTCCTCGTCGGAGTTATACCTTGTGAGTTTCAAAGAGCCCACAAGCCAAGTCTGCGAATGATACTTTACTCAAAGTGATGTTTAAATGGAACCCGTAATGGGCAAGTTAATAGTTTAGCCGGACGAGGCGGGCTGGTCGCGGCGCAGGCTGATCGCCCGGGGCGGGCTAACGGCACCCCGCCGGGCGGCGGCGCTCAGCATACCCCGGACATATGCGCTGCACTGCTCGTCTGTGCTGCCGACCGCGAGCGAGCCCGTCATCCAACATCATATTTAAACTAGGGTCTCGGCAAAACCGGGGTGCTGGGTGACAGTTGACTTTCGACAAAAACTACCTTAGACATCACAATATGCCCACGCCGCGCCACGCCAAGCCATTTCTGCGGATTACCATGCAATATATAAAAATCCAAACATCGTTCAAGATCAAGATAAAAAAGAATGTGCATGAAGCCTATCGTTGTTTAAAAAATGTTGCTATAATATTAATCACCAATTCCTGCATCAATTCACCAATTTTTTCCCATAATTATTTAGGTAGAAGCAATTATTATTCACAATCACAGCAATTACCGTGTGGTTAGTTACAAACGCAAATCAGTTAGTATAAAGTGTAACGTATCACTGATGTTGCGTCTGAGGCTCGAGCTGGCCGCAATCAAAGAGAAACTCGCGGCAGTAATTAACAGCAATAAGCCAATCACAGCACAGTCGGGCTCCAACGCGGCCTCCGGCGGGGCGCCGCCGCCGCCGCCGCCGCGCGCCCTGCGGTCTAATTGAACTTTACAATTCTTAGAATTGGCCGTCTATGCTTGTGTTCCATTTAATTGTTGGTTCTGCGAGACACTACATCTCCATGATTACCTTAGGAATTCCATTAAAATATCAAATTGCACATAAAACAAGGTAATAACAGGAACTGCCAGCCCGGCGCGTGAGCTGATTTAAATTATTTTTATTTGAGTAAAATTAAACTGGTTAAACAATAAGTAATTGCTTCTTAACTAACATGAAACACAAACCTAAAACAGTTACATGTAAATAAGCACCCCTAAAAAGTAACAAAGTACGTCGCACGGAATGAATAAAAAACAAGGCAAGTGAGGTAAGGCGGGTGTCGTGCAGGTCAAGTTTATAGAGGTGCGGCGCGCGAGTGCCGGCCGCGGCCAGCCGGGCGCGGGCGCGGCGCGTCGCCGGGGCGCGCTCGCGGCGGCCGCGTAGCACAGCCATCAGATAAGCAGCCCCCTCCCCCCCTCCCCCGCCCCCCTCGCCCCGCGGCCAGCCGGGCGCGGGCGCGGCGCGTCGCCGGGGCGCGCTCGCGGCGGCCGCGTAGCACAGCCGTCAGATAAATCGCGCCTGCAGCTGCATATCACCGGGTGGTGCCCTAGTTCCCAATCGTATTTTGTATTTGAGCTGTACGAAATAAAATTTAACTCTTTTTAATATTCCGTCATTATTTTGGCTCTCGACTAGTGGTTGCCGCTGAGGGTTAAAAGAGCAGAGTTTACACATACCTTATGTAACTAATTTAAATTGGGAACATCGATTAGTATAAACAGTAAAGTCGTTTCACGTTTTATCCGAGTAAAAAATAGGCAGCGCAATAAAGTTCTCGGGTCACCTTAATGGCGGGCGTTACAAAGTTTTTATTTATCTATTAATGCGTGTCCCCGGGCCGCGCGGCCGGCCGGGAACTTTTGTTTCGGAATTAATCGGAAAGGTCCGGCTGTTTGCTGCGGCCGCGCCGGCCGGGGATCGTTCCGGGCACAGGGCCGGCACCGGAGCCCGGGGCGGAGTGTGTTCCGCCTCGCGGCTGCAGCTGCCCGGGGCGCCGCCGCCGCCGCGCTGCGGCTGCCCGGGAAGCCGGCACTCGCGTCCCAAGTCGTCCACACTTGACGTAGCGAGTACAGCGGGAAAGTGTTCGAGATTGTAAAAGTTGGCAACCCTGGGACCCGAGAGGAATAATAATAAAAACAAATTGCGGAAAGTTTTTATCGAGCAAAGTTAGTCGGAACAATTCCTGAGGGCACGTACGGCGTGACCCGCCGGCGATCGCTTTCTAATATCTGCCGCGCGAATAAACAACTCCCTAACGAGCGAGCGCCGCGCGCCTGCCAGGACCAGTTTGTAAAAGCAGCCGTTTTGGACAGGTCCGGAAATGAAATTTAAAAGCAAAGCGTTGATATACAAAACCTGCAGCTTGCCCTGCAACTGCCGGGCCACCTGTGGCGCCCGAGCGGTTGGCGCGCGATACCTTTACGCAGAGTGCATAAATTGTTTGGGCATTTAACTTGTAAACAACGCGCACGTTTCCCGCTCCATGCTCACCTACGTGCTCCGGTTTCCGTATTTATTGGCATGTTTACATTAAGTATCCCGGGTCGGCAAAAAAACGCTTTCATGTTGCAAGACCGTTCGGCGCGGCTCGCCAGCTCTACTGCTACGGCGTAGCGCTCTACGGCTACGAAGTTTCGTAGCACGCTCAGGGCGCGCTTCGACTGGAGACGAGTGGAGCGAAGAGGTGCAGAATCGACGGACCGCATCAGCTTTGTTAATTGTTTAACAAGCTATGAATTTTAATGTATATTTTGGTAATTAGTTGAAATCGCTACTTTTAAATAAACAAGTGCCGCCGGCTCCTGGCGCGCGCCCAGCGAGCGCGAGGTGTTCGCACGCTTTGTTCCACTAGAGACGTTAACTTTGTTGCTGAAGGAGTTTCAAGGCACTTTTGTACACTTTATATTTTCTTTTAAAGAAAATTCTTTTAATTTTTCAGACAGCTAAATTAATCAAATCAATACTTTGTCTTCTCCAACTTTGCGTTGTGCGCTGATAGGAACAGTTTAAACGCTTGAGAACACATAGAGCAATACATTTCAATTTGAATTAGAATTGTTCCCGTAATTTTCGGTCCTTACTCGTCCTGATATGATTATCTGCCCACGTCTATGGGTACATTTACGTAAACAATAGAGGTAGGTGGCGATGAGCATGAATAGATCTGGACACGCGGGAGCGTGTCAGCCAAGTTCAAAGTGAAAGGAACTGGCGACGCTGCCGTGCGTATATTTACACGAACCTTTTCGAGCTACTTTTGACCCCTTCACAACTAGAAACCCATTTAACGTACATACATGAAATTTGGCGAGGGAATGGGTATAGGAACCATATAGGCGATGCGGCTAGCTACCCATCACTATTTTGATTCCCCTTTCCACCTTATACGCCCACAATCATGCTAAGCGTGGCCTTTGGGTATTGTCACCTTAGGCTCTGTCTACCCCGTAAGGAAGAAAGACGTGATTTATGTATGTATGTATGTATGTATGAAATTTGACACATTTATTCAAGAGGCTTGATTTAAGCATGCCCAAAATGCAAAATTTCATAATGAAATGTAGCTCAAACAGATACTGATATATTAACGTTCAAAAATCGGAAATTTTGTGACAGACTCACTGACTTATAGTATGAAAATATTGTTCAAGAAAAGTCGACCTAGAAGCTTGATAATTGTCATCAAGATTTGATTGTGATTGGCTAATCAAGTGTATATACTTATGAAACTCTGAAAACTGAACATTATTTATGTTAGAGTTAGATAAGAAGCGTATATCTATTAGATAATTCTGCATTTATTTCAGTTGAGATGTAATTCTATTTCAAGATTAGCCAAGAATTACACACACACACACACACACAAATCACGCCTTTATCCCTTACAGGGTAGACAGAGCCTAAGGTAACAAGACCTAAATGAATAGAATTACATCTCTAGTCAAATAAATGCAGGATTTTCTTCTCAGAACTTGGCACCCATATACATATTTTTTTTTGTCAGCTAAGTCAATAACTATGCATATTTTTAATATTGAACTTGGCTATCGTTTCACACTTTTGTTTTTAATGGAATATACTTTACAGCTTCTGTATTGCACGTAATATTCAGCTCTGTTTCGGGACGCTGCGACGTAAGACCTCGTGCGCTTTGTGCCGGAAAGTTTCGCTTAACTGAACAGTTTTACGACAAATCCTGCTCCTTCAAGCCGCCCCACTGACAAATGGAATTCATTAAAATAATTAGTAGTTGTACTAGCTCTTCTACACGAGATATAATACCATTATGTATTATTTAAACAATTTACGTAAGTCAAAAGTAAGAAAACAAAATGTTGACGACATTATTAACATTTCTTGCGCGTATTAGGGTCGTATATAGTTTGAATGGATCGTATCTGAGACCTAACTAATGGCAAGGACACGATAATCTCGAAGACGCTAGTGAGCAGTATCTATTTTGGGAGGCCATTAGTCTTTGTAATCGGGATGTGGCGGGGAGCGGCGGCCGATAACGATCGCCGTTCATTACCACGGCCGCCAGCCCGCGCCCACTGGGCGCACAGCCGCTGTCCGCAAGCGTTATGCCCTCTTGTCACTGATCTTAGCGCAAACAAAGAATTTATGGCTGTAACATGAACGCGTCGTTAATCCTGCGGCCCGGGCGTGCGCCGCGCCATCCATTACGGCGCCGCGCGACAGGTGCGGCGCCCCGGCCCATGGTCCAGTGTCATTTTTTGGAAATTAAAGGGTCACCGAGTTAAACTGCAAAACTATTAATCATTAAACGAAAAGGTTCCAGCCAGATTAAATGTTTTCAATTTCGACGAAACTTCGGTCGTTCTGAAGACAAATTTCCTTTCTAATTAGGATGATCTCGGCGCGGGCGATTAAAGCGACAGAGCTGCGATTAGCGCTCGATGGAGTTTCAAACTTCCGCTGCGCTCAGCGTTTTAACAATAACGTTCTGTTATTTTAATTTAATGGAAGTCGTTGCTTGGGCTTAGTGCTCGTAGTGGCGGCGATGATTTGACTGCGTCGCGTCCCGGCCTGCCCCGGCGCCGCCCGCGCGCCCTCTGTTGCGCAGCGGCGGCGACGCGACTGTAACATAGCCTCTGCTCTACAAGCGCGAAGCTGAGGCAGAGCTTACTGATAATATACATATAAAGTTTTAGTATACAAACATATTTTCATGTACATGTAATTTTTGCAATTTTGACGATAACAATGTGAATTAAAACCAAAATGTAAACCAATTCATTCGAAAACCTGAAAATTGTCTAATTTCATCGAGTCTGGGGAGCTAGTGGTTTGTTTATAAGGCTGTTCCAAAAGTATCTACCTACGAGCACACACAGTTTTAGTATAGTAATTTGTTAACCGTATACACCGTAATAAGCGGTCGAGATGACATTTTGCTCAGCAAAAAAGCCTTCAGGCCCTCGAGGGAACATTAAACCGGAAAAATAAACCCTTGTATTTAACAACACAATGGTGCGTAAAAGTAAACGAGCCGTAATTCACCCGTAAACATGCTCCGCCGGCGGCCGCGACTACGCGCGCGCCGCGGCGATGCTTCGATTCCCGTTATTGCATCCGTCTTGGCTTACCACGCCACAGAGACCTGTTTTCCTCTTCTGCTCTCTGAGAACTTTGTCAGTAAGGTATGGAAGGGCGCTTTGCTCCTCGCAAAGTCAAAGGAAAGTGCACAGCGGGGCGCCGCCGCGGGCGCGGGGAGGCTGCGGGGCGTGCGGGGCGTGCGGGTACAGGTGGCGCAGGGCTAGTGAGGCTTCAACTGCGCGTAAATGTATTAGCACGAAATTATTAAACAGCGAGCTGCAGCCGCCGCAGATATAATCGGAACCCACCTACAAATAGCAGAAGGTTAACGATGACGAGCAAAGCTATTCGATTTGTAATTATTGAGCTGAGTGCAGGCGGCCGCGCCCCCCCCTCCTCCCCCCTCACATTTATACAAACTCGCCGCAACACGCCAATGAACACTTTAACAAGCGTCTTGTACTTTTCTTTCAAAAGCTTTCACTTAGAGACCTTAGTTATTAAGTGCTTCGAGCACTTTATACAAAGTTGCTGCAAAGAAATTATAACTTTCATACTACATTATCGTACTTGGACAACATTACAGAGCAGTGCACTTAACTTGGAATGAAATATATTAAAGCTTCGTATTTGCCGATGTTGTCTTATAATTAAAAGCTCAAGTCACAAGACCGATTTGATTTGCTGAATAGGTTGCGCTGCAAAAATGTTATTTGTGTGGCAAACGGTTGCCCTGCAGTATCTATACCGCGAGCCAGTAGATGGCGGGCATGACTAAACACGTTTCTGCGCGTGGAAATCAGTGCGGTTCGGGAGTTCCCGATTAAATGAAGTTTCACGTACACGAATGAACTGCTTCACAAGTGCGTCCAGGTTTCCTCACGATTTATTTTCCGCCGTCGAAAGGCTCATGTTGAATTTCAATTATAATTTTCTAATAAAATAGGCTACCAAGGATCAGTTCCTCTACTATTTATGTAAATTGTGTAGGACTTTTAATGTTCATTCGCAGAATTATTCGGGTATGTCGTTTAGTGAAGTACTGTTCGTGGCGTCAGCCTCGGCCGTGCGTTGCTCCTGCGCCGGCGCACGCGCCGGGCGACTGCTGTACTGCTTCCGATGCAGGTGGCGCGCGCTCGCCCCTTTCCCGTTTCACGGTTTCATGCGGGAATAAAAGGTTGACCTGCTGCCGAGTGTGGGACACGGCCGAGCCAAGCAAATGTTGACCGAGCGGGCGGTGCGCGCGGCCCGCGGCGCCTCCGCTCTCCAGAACGGATCTAGTTTTTTGACTTTGCAAACAAGTAAGAACCTTTATCATTGTTGTGTACATGTAGCGATATCACATAATTGAATCTCGTCCGTGTATTTCCCTGAGGACGCGGCGCGGGAGGGGGGGCGGGGCACTTCAGCTCGCGGCCATCACAAAACGACGAACATTTGCAAACAATATTTAGTGAATAAATAAGAAACCAGTTTCTGTAAACATCAAGAGATGACAAGAAAAGGTTTCAATTTGTTTTTCCTCGGCTGGCTCAAAAAGGGGTGTCTAGTTGTTTTAGATAAGTGTATTAGTCTGGAAGGATCTCTGCGTCCAAAACACCCACAACTATTGGTGTAAAACGTACAGAAGACTTTAATGTAAGCGGGCGAATACCGGTTATTGATTCTTTTATGATTCAGATTATAAATGAGGGAGTACTAAATAACTTTCTTTTAATTACAAAATTACAAAAAATAACTACAAGTTTGATACTTACAAGAAATAGTCATTCGTAGAAGAGAGTAAAGTTAATTTTGGTGCGAGTGTTGATTTTGGATCCCGAGCAAGCGAAGGATTCTGGATTAGAATCCTGAGTGCAGCAAAGGATTTAAAGACACGAGATTCAAAAAACTTTGGTCTCGTGTGCGTGTGCAACATACAATTTTTGACCTCAGCAGCGAGAACATTTTATCTTAAGTGAAAAAATACAACTGGGCTTTAACCAAATTGTTTTTTTTACAAAATTCATAATATACTAGAAGTTACTTTGTCTCACGCTCGAAGCAAAATCGAGTTTTGCTCACTCTCTGAAATGAGCAAAACCCACCTGTTTGCACAGCACCAGGTGCTGAGGTGAAACATTAATTAAACTAGAACTAAAATAAAGCTATAAAAGAACTCCCCCGCGGCAACGAACCAAAGACGCTGGCAGCATTATCAATTACTTATGACGAACTACGTTTCAAGGGGTCAGCGCGCGTCCTCGTGGACCAGGCGCAGCCAACTTTGTTGCCGTTTCGTGCTACTATCTAGCTAGTTTGCCTATAGTAATTAAGACTTTACACAGTTTGCTCAATCTATGTACCCCGTAATGCTCCTTTCACGTAATATTTGTAAATAATTACAAACGCAATTACCTTAGTAATCGTTGTAAATATGACGCGAAGCATTAATTGTGCTAATTAGCCTGGATTACCCTGCCCGTGCCGCGGCGCCCGGCGCCGGCGGCCGCGCGGCGTGGCCAGCGCTGGGCGTCAGCGACCATTCCGCCTGCATTTTCTAACCGAGCTCTAAACAAATATTGATACAATATGAGCTTTACACGCTCCACTGAACGCGAGCTCCCTTGTTTGCTCGCTCGAATTAATAAAACGCTTTGTTATGAATAAACGAGGCAATGTTCCCGACCAATTTCAACTACATTCTAACTTTTGTGAACATTTTCATTTTGCCAACGTTTCGTTAGCATTTGGGGTTCATTCGTTAGGAGTGTTCTGAAATAAAAATAGCACGAGTTTATTCAAAACTTCCACATTACACTAAATGAAGAGTAATCGCAGAGACGAGATGGAATGCTGATGAATTTAATTTCGTGCACCTGTGCGACCAGTTAGCGCGGGGCGCGCGCGGCCTTAACTAGTGTCGTGTATTGTTTGCACGTGAGTCGCTGCAGCCAATACAAGTATTCAAAATAAAACATTCGGGTACATTACGTTTACTAGGCTTGCTAGTTTTGACATAAAATAAATAAGGTCAACCAGAGCCCGCAATGGGAGACGTGCCAGCGGAGCGGGCGCGAGCGGCACTCGAGCAGCTCGCGGGTGAGGGGGGGAGGGGGGGGGGGGATGTTTGCATCTTATTAGTATGTGGCGCGTGTCACTTAGTTCTCTTAAACTCACAGGGTTGTTGCTGGCTTGTTGTTGCTCAAGTTAACTATCACAAAATTAACTAACAGAGTTTAAACGCAACAACTATGAGGCTATGCCCGAGTTCGTTATTATTAGGGAATTCACTTTGCCGTAGCTACGAGTATCTATAGTATTTCAATAAAGAGTACAAAATGAGCGTGACAGACGCGAGTATAAAGTAAGTGGCATCTACATTTAATTTAAACTACATATATATCGTCGAAGTTGAAATACTTAAGTACCTGGATGATCGAGCTTTGCTCGTTATTTTTTGGTATGTTTTCTAAAAATGAATCGTAGCTAGATCGGTTGATCGCCCCCGAGCCCCCCGCATACTAAATAACATGAAAATCGTTGGAGCCGTTTCCGAGATTCAGATTATACATATACATTATTATGTACACAAGAATTGCTCGTTTAAGGGTCGATTTTTCAATCGTCAGATAGGGCCCATTCGACGAATAACTATATGGGTACTCTGTCAGCTAAGTGCTTATATGAGATTGAAAAATTGGCTTTAAAGGTATTAGATTAGATAGATAGATATCTTGTAACATAGTTTTGAGTGTTTATGAGCACACGTAAGCCGTTTATCCATAGACGGGTGCGGGTCTCTGGGCCGCCAGCCCCGCGCCCGCGCACGGCCGGCTCGCCTCGCCGAGCAGCTCCGTCACAAGGAGCCACTAGCGCGCACACGCTGCGGCGGACGGCTTGCCACGACGACGATAACTCCCTAACAGTTAAAGATCGCTGACACGCCGGTGCATAGAGGTAGTTTCATGACGTAAGAAATGCACGAAGACAAGCGATTTTTTGATCTACAAACGGGGCGCGCCGCGCGGCGGCAGCTGGCTGATCTCCGCGCCGCGCGGTATTACAATAAGTACAAATTGCACGCCGCACATAAATCACCGGCCGCGCAGGAGCACGCAGCATCACGCGACTGACTGAAACGAAGCCCCGTACTAATATAAAACGGGGATTTTACGCTCGCTTAATCGTGGGCTCCCGGTACATTATTTAATTTAGTTTCCACTTTTTACTGTCACGCTCTAGGTTTGTCCGTTGAAAATACTAGTCACGTAACAATGGGTATAAATCAAGAAAAAGTAATATGTATGCACTCATAGAGAAGGCTGGCGCCACGCGCAGAGGACCGTCCGTCGCAATGTGATTGTGCATTACAAATAAACGCTTGTCTAAGTTTTTCTCTTGGCTGTCCTTTCCAAGCTTTTTCAACTAGATCCACATTTCACTGCGGCGGTAGGCGATAAAAGCACAGAAAAAATAATGCAATAAAAACATGAGCACGCAAGCTTCGAGCCAAGCGCGCGCCGCTCGAGGCCGCGGCGCCGCGACGACGTAGCACAAACAAAAGAGAGTTGCAATACCGACAGCTGCCGGCAGCGGCTCATCCGACGCGCACCTTACTCTGCAGCGCGGCAGCGGCGCTCGGGCTGCGTGCTCGCTGCGGGCAGGCGGCTCTCGATTCGCTAAAGTGGCGGTTATTTACACCAGCTAACACGAATGAGCCGCAGTATGTGGGAGCTTTAGAGGTTCTCATGAACTGCGAGCTCTAGCTTATTGAAACCATTGACATAATCCACCTCGGACGCGAATAGGTACAGTCAATTGGAAAACAAATATAAAACAACTCTTTTCATTTACACGGAATTCGTGTGTCGGTAATTCCCGATACAGAATTTTACTGCATCAGAGTATTAAATATTTAATCTCCAAACGAATGTGGATCATCAATTTTATCAAAATCCGTTCCGGAGTTTTCGAGTGAAAGAGCAACATCTTCTACTTGGATAATAAATAAATAAATGAATTCATTCATAAAAAACAAAGGTAAAATATAAACTCTAGCTTAATCCAAACATGTACTACCCGAAATGATTTCCTTTTATGTTATATCATACTGGATAAGGAAGACATAAAAGTAAGTGGTTTGTGCGACGCCGTCGCGCTCCACTTGCCCGCGCGTGGCGGCGCGCGCGCCCCGTAGCCTGTGGCGTGCGGCGTGTGGCGTGCGGCGTGCGGCGTGCGACGTGCGGCGTGGCGTGGCGCAGCGAAGGAGGACGTGCCAACAGGCTTCTGGCGATGCTTGACATATGGGACTTATTTGTCTCTCGCACCCGGTGCATCTTAACTACACCTTTACTACTACTATTGCCTATGTCATATCCGTATGTGTATGTTGTACCTCCTGTGAATGTATAGTATAGAGTGTTACACAATGTTTTTAGTTCAGTATGATAGCCGTGGTAGCCTATTGACCGGTGGTCTCTCAAGCAGGGGGTCGTGGGTTCGAACCCGGCTCGCACCTCTGAGTTTTTCGGAATTTAAGTGCGAAATCATATTTGAAATTTACCATGAGCTTTCCGGTGAAGGAAAACATTGTGAGGAAACCTGCACACATTTGCGAAGCAATTCCATGGTGTGTGTGAAATTTCCAATCCGCACTGGGCCCGCGTGGGAACTATAGCCCAAGCTCTCTCGTCCTGAGAGGAGGCCTGTGCCCAGCAGTGGGACGTATAAAGACTGGAAAGGATGATGGTGATGATGATACAGCAAGTACTTACAATAAATATTATAAAATATCCGCTCCTTCCACCGCGCTGCTCTCGCGTTTCGTGGCAAAGATGACAAAGGATTCTGCTTGGAGCTTCCCATTCCTAAAATATTCACTCTTCGGTAATATTTGAAATGTATGCGCCCAACACGCAGGGCAAGCGAGAACACGGCGCCGGCACAATCGAGGCTGGGCACTTAGATCTGCATTCGCATTGATTAAACATTGTAACTGTAGCATTTACGAATTTTATGAATGTAGGTATATAAGTTGTACCTCCAAAGTGTTACTCACCCAAAATGAATTAATGTAGATCAGCGAGGGCAAAGTGTCGTCCCAAAGTAGGTACTTCGCGGGCGCGGTAATAATATACGTTCAGAGAGATGAGAGACGCGCGCTCGGTCTTTACCCTAACAATGAAACAGAATATGAATCTTGGAGTCAGATTTTTGCTTTGATGAAGCCGAGAGCAGCCCCGCCCCCCCTCCACCCGTTAATTAGCTCCGTCCGCGCGCTGCTCTCCCGCCGCCGCCGCGGCCCGATCACAGGCGCCGCTAATTATTACTTTTAAATCGTGAACAGAATCGCGCGACGTGCCCTACTTATTCGCCGCTCGACCGAGTTATCGCCGGCACGCGTATTTTCGACTGCGATGCCCTAAAAGCCCGTATATGATGTCTCACTCGCCGCCCTCAGCATTTCCCTCACGTATATGTAAATAGTAACGTTCTCAACGACCACTTCTGAATCGATAACGAAGCGTGTTCGCAGTTAGAATAAAACGGCCTCCGTGCCGGCCGGCGCTCCGGCGACCGGCTTAATTAAAAAGAAACAAACGGCGGCCGCGGCAGCGCGAGCGCCGCGGGCCCATTACACCGCCGCTCACTCCCGGCTACGCGTAATTGTATTCGTTTATTTACTGGTTCTCTTTTTATCTTGCTTTTAATGACCTAATTCCAACCTTTTTTTAATTATTTTTGTTAAAAGAAGAATTAATGAACCTATATCCGTCTGAACAATGACAACGTCCAAAATGGCGGTGGGCATCTCGGTGCGAAGGAGAGAATCGGGTATCCCAATGTTTCAACTGCAGCAGATCAAACGGAACACCTTTTTTATTCACGAACGCCGAACATTTCGTAATAAAGAAATGACTAGGTTTTTGCCGCATTGTTATGTAGGTATAACTCTATCTACTCGTATACTTATATAAAAATTTCAATACTTGGGAGGTTCGCTGATTAGTATTTGGGCACAGCGATCTCAGCGATCATTTCGCGCTGATAATTTATGTGCTGCTGCCGCTTAATTGCTACATACATACTTTAGAATAAGAGCAGTGAGCAGCTGTAGCGGAGTGGCACGGTAAGTGTTTTTGTCCTCCAACAGTATTTGACGCCACCAGCATAAGGTGAACACTTATGGTTTATTATTAACAAATAAAAAATTTCTTGCGCAAGCGTGTCTGTTGGCGTACATACCTACATCCAATCACGACTCTGCCCCTTCTCAAACCGCTCAGCTGACAGTTACAGCTCTCAAACAGTCACAACATTAGCAAACAGTAAGTAGCAGCTTTCCGACTGAAAGTCGAAGAACTCATCAAAGGTGTAATTATATGATTTTGAGAAGCCAATTTTGGTACCCCTGAATGTGGCGGGTTCAAAACGGGTTGAAAATTCAAATTCAAATCTTTTATTTCCGACTTTAAATTCATAGTGTTAAGCCGACCAGCCAGTTCCGAACATTTAGAGGGGAATGTAGCGCGAAGAAATTTTCTTTATTTTCGTATCTTTTTTTAATGAATGAATGAATGAATGAACTGAATGAAATGAATTGAATGAATTGAATGAATGAGTGAATTTATTTATTTTGCCAACTTATTATTTTTATTTTAACAACTCCCCTCATAGCGCAAGAAGCTAGACCAGTTTCTACAGCGTTACGAGATTCTAAAAAAACACAACGAGGTGAAGAATTTGAGATGTTCCCAAACGACCAGCTCTGTTAGTTGACGGGAGAAATTCTGGGTCGTTTAATTTTATAACTTACTTTATATGTATTTCGAAATATGCATGCGGAGGGGTAACTGCATCAGCCTGACCCAGGCGGACCGAGCGACGCCCACTGCAAAGATACTCCTGGTTTGGAGGTGATCGCGTCGCTGCTTTGAGGCAGTCTTCCGACCGACAGGGTCGAGGTAGTGCCCATAATATATTTTACTCCAATTAATCTATAAAAAAATCAACACATTCACCTGAGTACGTCCATATCAAACGAGTTAGCATTCGTTTCAAATGATCCGTAAGTAGTTAAGTAATGGAATGAACCAATCTGTATGTAGGTACAGTTCGCTAAGAAGCCCTGCGAGCACATTTTGTTCATCTGCTTATGCAAACGTGTACGCGGAGAATAATATAAACAATGACTGAGATAACAATATCGTCGGGTAATTTTGTCGCGAATGGGGTAATGGGGTGATCGCCGGGACGCGACGTGGGGCTGCCGGGCGGCGAGCGGGCGGCGAGCGGGCAGCGAGCGGGCGGCGAGCGGGCAACGCGCGGGCAGCGCGCGGGCTGTGGCCTCTACCCGGTGGAGCCGAATTAGCACCGATAAACAATCAGTTTGAGATATTCCGGCCAACTAAGCTCTGTAGACTGACAACGCACCTGCAATCCTTTGGTGTTACAAATATTCACGGGTGGTGGTGCTCTTTTACTATCAGGTGCCCCATTTTACAAAATATCATTTTTATACTGATAATCAGTTCACAAAATCAACATCAACTTATGAAAAATGTAAAAAGCAATAAAAGAAGATTTTGGTACTCCATTAATTTAAAGAGAAACAGGAGGTATAAAGAAGACTATAATGTGAATCGTAGGTTATCACGTTAACATAAAATGTCAAACCCAATTATTTCACTGTCTAAGCTGTAAAGAGCAGCTACTTAGAGTGATACTTCCATAAGGATTGGCATTGTTAAATGTTTTTAAGCTGTGTTTTTATCAGCTTTATTTGTTAAAATGGACTATTTATTTTCTATTATGTAATCAGATCCGTCTCGAGGACGATTTGGGTTGTATTATATCTGAAACTACGATGTGAACCGAAGAGAAATATATGTATATCCAAGTACACTTTACTTACCGTGAATCCTAATAAGATAACGAGGAGCGGGCGGGAACAAAGCTGCACGTCGGCGCTTGAGCTGCGCGGCAGCGGGGGCGGGCGCGCGAGCGGGGCGGGCGCGCGAGCGGGGCGGGCGCGCGAGCGGGGCGGCGCGGCCAATCAATGTGTTAATCTCGCCTTTGTTCGTCGCCTCGCAGTGCGTCATGCCAACATAATAGCAAGTACGTCTAGTGTAAGTTTTGCAATAAATTTTCGTTTACTTTTCGAAATAGTTAAACGAGCTAACTCATAACGATACGTTTCTTTTCACCGTCACAATCGTATGCGCTCGAACGCTGTTGCGTTGTCACGTCGCGGCGCGTATTCCATACAAATTCGGTGAGTTCGTTTCACTTCGCGTTGCGTTTCTCACAGATGTCACTGTTCACTTCGACTCCGTAAGTTCCTCGCGAGTATAAGTTCCAACTGTCACTTTGGTGACAGTTAACGTTCGTGAACGCAGTAGTTAAGTGTCACTATGTTTTTACCTAGTGAGAACGCTCTCACTCCTCATATTCAGCAAAAATAAGGTTCAAGTTTCTTTAGCAAATTTATTAACGGTCTAAGCGCGGCGCACCAAAGTGCTTGCGATCTTGTATCTCTTTCTTACACATTGTGATGTCTCGCAAATACGTAAGGGAGGTTAATTAAGGAATTAAGCACTTTTTGCGCATATATTTTAAGTTCTTTTTACAAACTACCTAGTTACTTACATATTTTACATTATGCGCGCACACGAATACGTGTGAACTAAAAAACGACTTACCGTGCTAACTCCTTAAAAATAAAGCGTAAACGTTCTTAATTACAATTAAATAAAAAGCAAAAAGGAAAAAAGGAAGGGCTCTGTCTACTCCATAAGGGATATAGACGTGATATGTGTATGTGTGTGTATGTAAAAAGGAAAAAAAACAAAAGCAATAATGACGCCTCCCAATCCCGGGGTTCGAACGCGAAATTGAAGAGATGCGTACTCGATTTAGACCATCAGGCCATCCGTTGGACCACGGCTACTTTGGCAGGCTAATTGAATTTGTTAATTGGTATCCGCTACTCTAGTGTCATCTTTTGACATTTATCAAAATTACCCTTTAATAACATAATAATAAGAGCCACGTTGGTCGTTGCTGTGAATGACACCTTCTATACTTACAACTGGGTATATATATTTATACTAAAAAATATGTGTAGTAACAGCGCTGTACGGTAGCAGATATTAGTATCGACCCTACTGCTATTGAAATAAGGCGTCAAATCGACACACCCTAAGAAAAAGTGTGTATCTACAAAAACCAAATTTTACAGGAGAGCGTTTTAAAGTTTCTATAAATTTAAAATCGCAATTGCGTGGTAACTATATATACCAGAGGATTGAAATTTGGCATGGAGTACGATATTGTGACAATATGTATTCGTGATTTTTTATATATTATTAAACACGGTAGTTTCTTAATAATTACAGTTATTCACATATACGTGATAATATTTCGTGAACTCTGACGTGCAAGTAGCAGATACATACCTTGTTCTACGTATATTTAACTTTGACGAAACAGTTTCTGCCAGATACACCTTTATATTATTATGTAGTTCCAAATTTTACACTAGATTAATCAAGTGACAGATATTGTACAGCCTTTCCCAAGATAAGGACTGGTAATGGTTGATACACATTTATCTTTATTAACTGCCTCATTCAGTAATCTGTATATGGCAGATGCACACTTGTTCATAGTGACTTACTTTTAAAATAAAAGTATAATTGGTATTTACACATACTTTTTTTTCCACCCGCTCAATAGTTTCCCGCGTAATATTGAATAAGAGACAAATATTAAGTTTTGCTCTGGAGTTTTTTTAGCAATGAATGTAGATAGTTAGTTCTACGTTTGGGAAAAAATATGTTCGGACCACTCTTTTCTTGTTTTTCTTAATGTAAACGATAAAGTCGATACCGTAGACTACGAAAATGCAATAGTCGCATAACTAAGTATCAGGCAGATACACACTTTTTCTTAGGGCGTGTCGAAATGTGAATGATGATTATGATAAAGTTTACGTACATCGTCACAGAACTAGTGAGAAGGCTCTCCCTTCTCATAATTAAGTAAAAATAAGGTTCAAGTTTCTTTAGCAAATTTATTAACGATGCTGCGCTGTGGACTTGTAGTCTAAAAACGACGAACCAAAATAATCTACAAGTAGGAGGTTAATAAGGAAGAAGGCACTTTTTTGAACATTTATTTTAAGAGCTTTATACAAACTACTTGCCTACCTACATTATATTTTACATTTTGTAGGCAGCTCAGCTTA
Source organism: Pandemis cinnamomeana (assembly GCA_932294345.1). Taxonomy (NCBI): domain Eukaryota; kingdom Metazoa; phylum Arthropoda; class Insecta; order Lepidoptera; family Tortricidae; genus Pandemis; species Pandemis cinnamomeana. The sequence goes on from OW028717.1 coordinate 13,725,858, forward strand.
ATGCGTGTGAAACAAAAAAAACATATTAATAATAATAGGCCCTTACAAATATTGACACATTTACTGTTTTTATATTACCTAATGCTATTTCAATAAATGCAACAACACATAGATTATTATTTTTACTTGTAAAATTAATTATATTTATTCGTTTTAAAGGGTGGGCAGGCTTTGAAAGTTAAAGTCACATAATATTTGTTTAATTATTTATTAAAAATAAAAATATACCTACTTTTTTCTCGGCCTTTTTTAGTTTTGAATTAATGCTTGTTTAAAGCAATTTACCTACAGGCAGTTATTTTCATAATTCATGCAAGTTTTACTTTAATTCTACACTTAGTACTCTTCATCAGTGCCATACAGAGTTACTTCTTAATTGAACGGAATAATATTTTCACCCTATATGCCTAACAAGAATTCGCAGCAACCTTTGAACAACCTGGCTAGGCTCTTCTTGAGAACTAAGATGGCTGAATTCCAAGGTAATTTTGATAATGCAGATATGAGGAATCCATCAGTATCTTTGATTGCTGCAGACTTCAATGCCTTGAAGAACTTTGTTTCGAAGGCTCTTGAGTGCTGCACCAACAAGGTGGGCTGCTTATCTCGGTAGGTGGACCAACAAGAGGTGAGGTTGAGGCGGAAAATGTTGCTGATTCATGGATCATTCCTGAGGCTCTCGCTGATATATAAGAAAACTGTTGTGCTGGCAGTGGATATTTCCAAGTGCCTGGTGAAGTGCCCTGTGTCTGATACCGATGTGAGCAGGAGCTTCTGAACTGGGCGTCCTCAGACCGGCAAGAAGCGGCCCATCTTGGTCCACTTCAAAGATGTCACACTCCTGGTTTGGGTGTAGCAGTAAGTTTGTGACCCATCCCGTTACTACGCATTCATGGCTGCGAGGAAAACGTTCGAAGTGGACAAGTGTTGGATGAGAGATGGTGTCGTCATTGTGCTAGTACCTACTGGATAGTGGCGGCGAGAAGCATCGCATCGTATCACTCGCCAAGCTACACGGGATTCCGAATGTCATGCCCGGGGCAGTGGGCTCGTCGGTCATGCCTGCAGAGGCTGCTAACACTGTATAATAAAGAGTACTAGCGTATTGCTGTGCAGCGGAAGCGGCCCAAGAGAGGCAGGAAGGCCGCGGCATAATTATGTTACACTTCACTTATTTGTCACATTTTTCTTCATGTCCTTTCGAGTATTTCATAATGTGTAACTGTCTCCTGTATTTGAGCATATTGTTTTGTATTCTTTACCCACTTTTTCTTGTTACTTTCGCTCTAATACCTCCAAAATATGGTTCTTGTTCTTGCCGGCATTGTTGCATTGCGACATGGCATGAGTGACGTTTGTCTGGCTGACAGTTGCTAGGTTTGACGTTTCGATCCATTTGAACGTTAACTGGACGCTGTTATGCAATACTGTGTCAACCCACAAAATGTCAAACATCGAGATATTGATACCATTCGCTTCCGTATTGATACCATCCGCTTCCTTGGGTGCGTTCAGTTTGATCACCCGACGACGCCCGACGACGCACTGGCCCGTTCAGTAAGTCAGTGCGATCATCGGACGATCACACCAAATCGTTCAGTAACATCGTCGGGCGTCGTCGGGCGATCGCACCGGTCACCCCATAAAATAGATGGGTAAAAAACGCCCAGACGTCACTTTGACAGTTGATAAGAGGCAAAATTTATAATTCGAACGCTGGGGATATAAACTTATTATTACGAATACGAAATCATACTTCAATTGACACTTTTGACAGAAGAACGTCCCAAGTCGTTCAGTAAGTGTGTTTATGATCGGACGATTTTCACCCGGCGATAATCACACTGACACTTTAGTTACTGAACGTAGCCCTTAGGTAATAAACTAAATCATTCAAAAATGTTTTAAGTGACTCAAAACAATTTTGTACTGAATAATTCAAAAAAACTGTTGACGCATAACCAAAATCCTCTACGGGATAATCTACAATACTGTACCTATCAAGAATTTTGCAATAATGTGTCATGAGACAAATCATTATATCATATAATATTGCTGATTCGACATTTTTCTAAAACCGAATATGCGATTTATTAAATAGGTAATTGTATTTATTTCCAATATTTACAGATGCTTTACATCTTCCCAGATCACTTGACTATTATAATACATTTATGAAATCGTCGATTCCTATATTATCAGAGGCCCCATTTTGAGAAATATGTTGATGTCATATTTAAACACGATTTTCTTAAAATGGACATCTTGAGGGTTGGTATAGTATTGCATAACAGCGTCCAACTTTACTATTGTCGCAGGGAGCTGTCGAATGCGACAATCGTATGTTCACAAAACCGTTATACTCAGTGCGTTTCGAAAAACTTTTGCGAATGCGTTTGCTCACATCGATTAACGTTACGTTTTAAGGTTTTTTGTAATTTAACACGTTCGCTGCGTTAAGAGGTCTAAAGACCTCCTGCCTGTACTCCCGGGCTGTGCGGTTAAACATATTGCGGTTTCGCTCTGGTGCGGAGCTCATAACTTGTACATTTTCATAGGTATAAAAAATACCGTTATATGGTTCGATTTATATTCAAACGTAGAATTCGGTAAAACCTTAAAAAACACGAGAGGTTTTTAGGCCCCTCATCGCACTGAGAGTGAAAAGTGAACGTTCAGTGCGGAGAGGGGGTCTAAAGACCTCATGTAGATAGTACGGGTCTTTTAGCCCCCTCCCGCACCTGTTTGTGTCTATGATAATGAAACTATAACACAGTGATGTGCACTCGTCGATGAGCAATGCACGTGATTTATTTAATTTGCCAGTGAATCAAATTACGTACATATTAAGAGAAGACCAAAAAGTAACACACCGTTAAAGCTGCGTTATTACGTAGTTTAAATTCATCATCATCATCATCATCTCAAGCCTGTATACGTTACACTGCTGGGCACAGGCCTCCTCTCAGAATGAGAGGGCTTGGGCTATAGTTCCCACGTAAATTAGTCATACATTTGTATGGATAACTATTGTGTCACAATGGAAAAAAGTAGTGGTAATTTTAACTACCTACTCACGCAGCTCCAACGATTTGCAACTTTTTGGTCTTCACCCACATACTAATAAGTGTGAATTGTGTTTAGTGTTGATCAGTGACATAAACTAATATCTAAATACCCGAGTGCATTTTGGTCATTCGTGGGCGGTAATCATGTTCCGTGTAAATAAAAGGTGTAGAAGAATGCTAGAATCAGCACAAAATAATCCACGTACCTACTGCGACACTAACGGAAAATCATATAATGTTTGAAAAAAATGGTGACAAACGAATAAAATGTGCGGGCTGTTATGAAAATCTGCGCTAACCAGTCGAGAAGCTAATAAAAAAATAAAAAAAAACATACTGCCGCGATTGTAACAAACCACTACGTCTTAAATGTCTCTATAACAATCATATGTAATTAAAGTATTAGATTATAATAATTATTTTCAATTCATCGATATGATTGCTTTTTTATTGACCACATCCCTAGCACTAGCTACAAGCGTACCGTGAATTCAGTGCTGTAAGAGGTCTAAATGCCTCCTAATTATTTTCTGCCATTTTGTCTTTTCCTTACATCGAAACTCTGGGCGAAGCCAAAATTAGACAGAATAGTCCTTTAGAAATGCTCCTGAGTATGTTTAATATGTTTTTTTGTGAAATTCGCAGAAATATATGAATTCTAACTATTCGGTTCCGTGAGTGGTCTTAAGGCCCCTAACCGCACCGGTAAAATCGTACAGTGAAGGCATAAAGACCTCTTACAGCACTAATTGAAAGTAAGCAACATTTTGAGCCGCAGCGAACGTGTTAAAATGGCTGCCGCTACAGCTGTCAAAGCAAACAGACTAAAGAATTCAATTGTTGGAGAAATACAGTGAAAAGTGATATTATGATTGAGCCTTCCTGCTCTACGCCATTCTACGCCGCGGAAATCTATTAGTAATCTAAAAAGTACGAAAAAATTATCAAATTCTTCGGGCGAAATACCAGAACTTTGTTTCATTTGTAACTATGGCGTTCTTACGGACGAACAGGGATTACGCCAAGGATGCTTAAGATCTTCTTCCATTCAGTACTAGTCTCCGCTAGATGCGAAGCTGACAGCAATAGCAAGGATATGTGCGGAAATGTGACATGAAATGGATTTCGTAACCCTGTAGTGCTAGGTACTAGGAGTCTTAGAATCGGAGATCAGGCTGGCAAACAGCTCTAAATACGGGTTTAATAGCTAAAACTGGTGAGACTTTTTGATTACTGGAGTTATTCCCCTTTTTTTTCAATTTATGTTAAAATTATATTTCTGCATCTGGTTGGCAGTTGGCAAAGGGCCCCTGTAAGTTGTCCCTGTTCCCACTTGCAAGCAGCCACTCTTGACCATTAGTTTAATAGAAATAGGTAATTATAAATTGAAGTTTCATTTTAATTAATTTATTGAATACCCAATAGGTTTTCCAAGCATTACCTTCTATCAATTTTCAAGTTGTTAAGTGCTGAGAAATAACCTTGCAGAGGTCTGTTTCAATCACCGAAAAACATTTACCTTGCTACTCCGCTACTCTACTAGTGTTTTTTTTTTAGGAGAAGGCTGCATGAAAACAACACCAGCAAGAAGTGTAACATCATCTGATGATGATGATGATGATATCCTGAGGTCCCACAGCAAGGTTATTGAAGGATTTGAAGTAGGAACTTCCAATCATTGCAGTCCTGTTTTGGTTTCTAGGTCTTGATGGCTAATTATATTATTGACATAAATACAATGTATTTGTATTTAAGTTCTTTGTGTTATCAGGGAAATGCTGACTTTGGTCTGAATAAAAAGGATTTTGTTTTTAGTTCAATTCTTTTAATTTTTCTATATTTTATGTCGCAGGGATTTAAAATATAGTACTAGATTGTCAATGCAAGATCTCACAGCAGTTAGTATTCTAAAATTTCTAAATATATCAAGCACCATGAAAGCAATAACTAAATGTTATTCAATATTTCCATGCATGTATGTATAGCTGTCTGGAATATAAAGTGCACAGTAGACAATATGTGGTCTTATCGCTTAATAGCAATCACTATCAGACAACCAATAAGACAGAAATCCCGGACTTCCCATACAAAATTGGCTCTTGTCTGTTTCGTGGCAAATAAATAGAGATGGAATCTAATAAGATAAAAGAAACTTAACATAGTGTGGTGAATCAAGCCCCAAAAGTCATAATGATTGTCCTTTTAAATTAAATGAACCATCACTATGATATTTACTGTAAAAACGTTTCACAGTGAGTCAAGAATTGGTTCCTAGTACACAGAGAAGAGCAAAACAAACAAAACTTAATAAGCACACGGTTAAATAAAAATAGGCAACATTTATTTTGGTGTAGAGGTATTATTTTAATATTGCTAATTTAGTGTAGTGGCATATAAAAATAAATGGGGTTGCAGGATGGGCAAAATGCCATTGGTCCTCAACTCTCAACTCTCCACCTGATGAATATAGAATGGGCCTCAGTCATAGTTATGAAATGTTATTGCAATTTTTTATGCCAACTTCGATCTGAACGATTTGATGAACATCTGAATGTCTAAAATAATCTGAAACAAAATCCATAAAATAATTAGTTCAATGAAAATCTCTTTTGTACAACTTGCAGCCATTCTCGGAAATGTTCATTAATATGCAACTTAGAACTCATACGTTTTTTGAGTTGTTTGTAAAGAAAAGATATTGATAGATGTATAGACGTGATTTATGTACGTATGTATGTAAAATATATTAGACCAAGTTCTGTTGTTTTAAAGAAAATAAGGCATCAGGCAAACACACAAACCTTTTCTTTGAGGTTAGTTCTGCAACGATGCAGCCTAGCCAGTTCTTCTTAATTCGTATGTTCAACTCTGAACGATCGTCATCTTTATTCTGTTTGTTATGCTTCCTTTTATTGTACTATTTTTCCAAGTACAACAAAACAATTCTCACTTTAATAAGTACAACAAATAATAATTCAATTCAATTCAAATTTAGGAAAAAGTCAAACGTCAAACGTCAAAACTTCAAAAGATATCAATAGTGTTGCCAGCGCCCATCTTTCAATTGCCGAGTTCAATGAAGATCTTTCTTGAAAGATTTAAAGTTCCAATATTACGGTGTACATTATCGCTTACCTACTAATAGCTTTTAATTACTATTGGCTCAGTATAGATTTATATTAGACTAGCTGTTGCCCGCAACTTCGTCTGCATAGAATTCGTTTATCGCTATCCCGCAGGAATTACGCAATTTTCCGGGATAAAAAGTAGCCTATGTGTTATTCCAGACTATAATCTATCTATGTTCCAAATTTCGTCCAGATCTGTCCAGCCGTTCTGGCGTGAAAGAGTAACAAACATCCAAACATACTTCCAAACTTTCACATTTATAATATTAGTAGGATAGTAGGATTTATTTATTTACTCAACAAAAAATATATTGTATAAAAACATCCATGCTGATTTGGCAGCAAAGAGAAAACATAGAATGTACCAGTTGCTTCCTTCCCGCGCAGATGGTAAAAGTCCATCGACGGAATGAGCGAAAATCATAGGAATCATGTTATAGGCGATGCGGCTAGCAACCCATCACTTTTATGGTTCCGCTTTCCACCTATAGGTACGTCCACAGTGTCGTAGGTCTACAACCTTAGGCTCTATCTATCCTGTAAGGGATAAAGACTTGATTTGTGTATGTATGTATAAAAGCATGCTTGTCACAAATATAAGTATTTCTGATGAAATCGTCAAAATTAATAATAATAAGAACATAACTCAAGTATTTATAGCGGAAGTTATCAGCCAATCTGTTAGTTTTTTTTTTTGGTTGAACTAGAAACATTACGATTTGCAGTACCTAGTAGACTAAATTAAAAAAAAAGTTTAAAAAACCACAGCACATGTGCTTTTATAATTTAAATGATATTTTTGTTAGAATTACTTATTAGAATTTAGTAAGAATGAATATAAATTATTAACAAAAATATATGTATAATAAAATATCTGTTAAGACTCATAAAAAATATTTTTTTATACGACAAGGAAGGCAAACGAGTAAGTGAGTCACCTGATGGTAAGCAAGCAAGTAATTTTATCCCAATTATTGGTTTACATTTAGATTTATTTTTTTGTTTAGCATAATACGTTATAAATTAAAATAACACAGTTTTAAACATACATAAAATAGTAATAATAATTATAAGAACTGAAATTAAAGTTAGTACCAATGTCTTAAACAATAAACGTGTACGGTCTATGCAAACCGCACATTCCACATGTCAGCATTTTACGTTAAGTTGTATTATTTAACAATGTTATTAGTATTAAGCAGTGTACGCTCAACGCCCGCAGAGTGCACCGGTGTATCATTTACTTAGTTATCAAATAAATCATCAGTACAGTAAAATCTGCAGTGTATCACTTCTATCAGTATCAATTATCATCTAAAGTGTGTACGAGAGCATTGTCCCGTACAAAACGTTTCTTATTTCTAATTATGAAATCACGGTAATTGCTTTAGAATTGGCAACACTGATTGGAACTTAACATAGACCGTACGGCAAACGCGCTCGATGAGTTCCGCGTTAACGTATTCGAAGGTGAGCGCGTTCACGAAAACTTATACTCGCAGTCTTTGTTGTGCAAACTTTCCGCTGGTGGCGCTGTTCACGTTTTCATAGTAATTGCTATTTTAACGCAAACGCGTGCGAGACGTATTTTGGGACTGAAAACTTACACTAAGCATACAGGTAACGTTAACAGCAAAAAAAATATTATGAATTAATTACGATTCACATTAAAATTTCATCAAAATTCTGAAAACTTAGGAAACTTCGTTGAGCAAAGTTGAAAGCGGGCCGCGTCCGGCGCGCGGGCAGCGGCTCTCGGCGCCGACTCATTTATTTACGAGCGCAGATTTGAGGGATTTTGTTTAAAAGTCCATTGTTGGCGTCGAGGATGATCGGATCAACCGGATCATTCGCAGGGATTCTTTCAAATCTCTAACAAATCAGTCTGACAATGCAAGCCGCTAAAACTCAACGAACGCCTTTTTGTTTCATATTCAATTGGATAAATTGAAATGAAGTACCTTTCTACAATAAGTGACTGTGGATCGGTTCACCAGCTGCCGCCCCTGCCGCGCGCCGGGGGGGGGGGGCGGCGTTTGACGCTTGCCGTGCTTACTACAGGTAGTCTTATTTTGACTTATTGTAGAAGGTGGAAAACAATGCTGATAATAAGTATTAGGTTTACGGTTTGTGTGCTGTATGGGTATTTTAAAGTACCTACGAGTACACTGAAAAAAATGTTAGGTTGGATTTACCAGATTCCATGTAAATTGTACCAAAGTTATCGGTCGATTTCGGTCCTATCACGAATTTTGGTTGATTTTACCAAACTAAATAAATTGGTGTTGTACCAAATTTATTTAGTAGATTACACCAATCTTTTCTAGTACTCAGGAACATTTTTACCAAAGTAATTAAGTAACATTTCTCACCAAAGTACTTTAGTATAATGTCTTACCAAAGTACTTTAGTAACATTTCTAACCGAAGTACTTTAGTAACCATTTTATCAAAGTACTTTAGTAACGTTTCTCACCAAAGAACTTTAGTAGATATTAAACAGGGTTTGATCTTGTATATTGTATCTTGTATCAAAGCAAATAAAAGTTTGAGTTTGAGTTTGAACCAATGTACTTTAGTAACCAATTTATCAAAGTACTTTAGTAACGTTTCTCACCAAAGAACTTTAGTAGATATTTAACCAATGTACTTTAGTAACCAATTTATCAAAGTACTTTAGTAACGTTTCTCACCAAAGAACTTTAGTAGATATTTAACAAATCTACTTTAGTAATAATCTATGGAAGTAGTTTGGTGCAATATACCAAACAGATATTTTATATTTTACCAAACATACTCGTCTCTTTTTACCAAATACCTTTTGCATGTTTTACCAAATTACCGAAATTAGTTAGTAGAAAATGCAAAGTTATTTGGTAAAATCTTCAACAAAAATTTGGTAGATAGCACTTATTATACTATGGTAGAATGTATTAAATCAGTTTGATAGAAAAAATTGAACTTATCTTGTAAGTACAATCTATTTTATTTGGTAAACTCTAACGAACAAATTTACCAGTATTTGCTTAACATGTTTGGTTTATTTTATCAGCGTTAGTTTGGTAATAATTACCAGATTTATATTTTAGTTACCACCAAAGGTTGTTTGTTATATCTACCAGATGTGTAACGTAGTTCTCATCCAAGTTAGCTTAGTATAATATATCAGATGTGTAACGTGCTTTTCATCAAAGATGATATTGTATTATCTACCAGAAGCGTTTTGCAGATTTTATCAAATGTAATTAAGTGTTTTCTATCATGTGTTTCGTATTTTTTCCTAAATTTCATTTGGTAATATCTAACAGATTCGTACTGTAGTTTTTACCATTTTTACTGGTAATATCTACCAATATTTTATCAATGCTTGTTTTGCTAATTGTACCGGTCTTTGTTTAGTAAATCATACCAAATAAATAATGTACATTTCACTGGCGTTAGTTTAGTTAATTTATGAAACTAATGCTAGTAAAATGTACACAACTTTTTAGGTAGATGTTACAAAACACATTTTTTTATTTTCAGAATATTAATAGGGTGTGGTTATCATTCAAAATTAGAAACATAGTATCGAATCTGCAATATTGCTGACATGGTATGAGAGTAACAAAACTAAGTAGCTATTCTTATCCACACCCTAAAAATATAGCAGAAGAAAAAAGCTTACAGAATCTGAAAGAAAAAAAATTTTAAGACCGTTTAGCAAACACTTCAAAAGTATACAGGCTTATTGGTAACTCAACGTGTTCCTTTTTAGGGAGATATAGTAAAGCTCATTTTGAGCAGTTTCTAGAGAGTGAACATTTACAAATTGTCTTATTTTACTCAGATAACACTGTTAAAAGGAATACGTCGAATTACCCTTATTTAATATAAGGGCTTAGTAAAGACCGTGGTTTAGCACAAATTAAACCGCTTTTAGGTACATGTAATAAAATTTATTTCACCAATCAAAGTTCAACGCTACGTAATATAATCTAATTATTTTTAGTACAATTATAAAAAAAATGCCATACGAGATCGTGACTAGGAACTAAATCTCCAACTATATTTAGATATTTTAGCATTAGAAAGAAGGTAAACAATTTTGGCATGTCATAAAACCATATGACAGGTGATGTTATGACAGGGTGATGAGGAATGAGTTGTGGTCAGCGTTATACATGCATGGGGTGAACAGTAATCTGGTACGAGCACTAAAATCTCTCTATGAGGATTCTAGTGCTTGTGTGAGGATAAACAGGGCGTATACAGAATGGTTTAGCATCGAAAAAGGTGTTAGACAAGGATGTGTTGCGTCACCGTGGCTGTTCAACCTATTCATGGATACATTTGAGTAATTTGAAAGGGAGTGACTGCGGACTGAGAATGAGTGAGTTATCCATCAAATGCCTCCTATACGCCGACGACCAAGTATTGTTAGCATCGTCGGAGGAGGAGTGACAGAGGATGGCTAACATTTTATGCGGGGCTTTAGAAAAGAAAGGTATGAATGTTAATGTAAGCAAGACGAAAGTTATGGTGTTCGAAAAAGACGATAGTATGACAGAATGTGAGATGATGATTGCGGTTGAAAAAGTAGAACAGGTAAAAGAGTTTGTATATCTGGGCTCAGCGTTTAGGAAAGATGGGAAGTATGAAAGTGATATTGAAAGAAGTTAATGCAGGTAACGTGGTCAATGGAGCGCTGCGTGCCTTTGTGAGCAGTAAGAAGGTGTCGAAGAAGACCCGTCTGGCTCTCCACAGAGGGGTGCTAGTTTCAACACTAATGTACGGTAGCGATAGTTGGGTATGGCAAAAGAAGCATGAAAGTAGAATAAATGCAGTAGAAATGAGAGCGTTACGAAGTATGGAAGGTGTATCACTGAAAGATAGAATAATGTGATAAGGGAACGTGCTGGTGTGAAAGAAGATATAGTGACTAGGATAGAAAAAAGTATGCTTAGTTGGTTTGGTCACGCAGAGGGTGGATGAAAGAAGGTTAGCTAAACAGATTTATATGGGGAGTGTGAATGGGTGCGATGGGAGGGAAAGGCCTAGACGGACGTACTGTGACCAAATTGGGGACATTTTGAAAAAAGGTCAGGTCAAGAGTAGCCGAAACCGACGAGCATGTATGAAGAGATTGATGAATGTGGATGAAGCGAAAGAGGTATGTCAGGATCGTAGCAAGTGGAATAAAGTAGTCTCTGCCTACCCCTGTGGTTAAGAGGCGTGACGATATGTATGTATGTATAAAACCATATCAAAGCAATGACAAAATTCCAGGGATTTTAAATTTAAACTTGCTATTATTTATTTTTTTAAAATGTTTTTAATAAAAAGTAATGTCAAGATTGTTTACCTTGTTTCTAATGCTAAAAAAACCCGAAGTATAGTTGAGGAACAAATTTACATATGAATAAAACCATATCAAAACAGTGACAATATTCCAGGGATTTTAAGTTTAAACTTGCTGTTATTTTTTTTTTAATTGTTTGCTAATAAATGATTGTTGATTTTGATTTTGGCTTTTTTCATTTAATTTTAATAGTAACTAAATCGACAATAAGATTCACCTGTGGCAATAACATGAAGATTAGTGGGAGAAATAATCAAATTTTCTTGTTTCAACAGCTCCATGGAATCGTTTTCTCCTTCCATTAAATACGCTTGAAAATGATCATTAAAACCAGAGCATTTTAATGATTTCAGATTTCTCTTGCGTGGTCGGTAATTCGTTGCTGCTAACGCTAGCCGTGGGACTAGGCGCAGAAAAGTCGCGGCCAACGCTTAATGTGTCGTCAGATTCTGTTGCCGGTAACAAGCAATTTTATATGAAGCATTCGGGGGTTAAGCGCGCGTTTAGAAAGGGACAACATTATAATATATGATAGTGAGAAAACGACTGCTCTTTTTTAAAATACGATAAGGAAGGAAAACGAGCAAGTGGGTCACCTGATGGTAAGTAATCACCCCTGCCCATAGACACCCGCATCCCCAGAGGGATTGCAGATGCGTTGCCAACAGTAATGCTAGAAGTGCAAGTGCAGCATCAAATACCCATCATATCGTAGCTTCGAAAGTGGTCAAATAAAGGTAAGTATCATATCGTCACGCCAAAGGTGGTGTGGTGTAGGTATGGCATGACATATTTGACCACTTTAATTGCTACGATATAACTACTTCATATTCATTTATTTTAACTACTCGCTTTTCATAGGTTACTATGTGTGGCAAGACTGGCTTATAATAACTTGCGTATCGTAATAAAGAGGTGCCATTAGTAACTACCTACTGTAGGTTATATCGTCGCTGTGCCTACAAAAGTCGCTATGTGTTTTTGACCAACTTTTCAGGAGACACAAAAAAGTGGTTTACTCATTATCATATTTAAAGTAAGTAAATATTTTTTTTGTGCTATTACTATGTGATTTTTATGTGATATATGATAATAGTTCAAAAAAGATACAATGAAAAATGAATTTTACACGAACGAAAAATCATTAATTTGGTACATAGCGATAAATCTATATATATATAAAACTCAAAGGTGACTGACATAGTGATCTATCAACTCACAGCCCAAACCACTAGACGGATCGGGCTGAAATTTGGCATGCAGGTAGATGTTATGACGTAGGCATCCGCTAAGAAAGGATTTTTGGAAATTCTTACGGGATAAGGAAAAATCGGGAATTATATATTCAATTCCGAGTGACGCTATCTCAGTAGCTATAATAACTAGACTCTTCAAATTTTATACAAAAGTAGGTGATTAGAAAACTAAGAAACTAATTTCAGGATTTTTGGAAATTCCCACAAAAAAAACACATAGTGACTTTTGCAGGCACAGCGACGATATGGCAGGTTTACGAACTGGCTGGTACGTGGGTGCTAGAGTTTTATAAATCGAACACTCGTTCGATTTATTCAATGAACTTGTTTTAGAACTCGAGAGCCAGCCCTCAGATCGGCTTGAACCAGAAACCAAACTGTTTCCGTGGTATTTTGTAACGTACAATTTTATTAAGCTAATTAAACTTAGTATTAACATAATATTTGCATTTCTATTTCAAGTATATAGGCCTTAAGCAGCTTCACAGTTTGTTTAGGCCACATCGTGATCCGTACTTGCTACTCTGTCCAGTGTTTCAAAGAGCTTCTCCACCTCCACACTACCTAGGCCTCTCTTCGCTAATGAAAACCCGTTAAAAAAAACGTACAACAGACAAGAATACTTACATGAATAATGTGTTGGAGATTTTTCAACCCCCGCTTGAATAGTATTCTCTCTTTCAAGCTGGGAATCAGCTCCTTTAGCTCGTTCTCCTCAATGCACTCCAGCAATTTAAATGGAATCTGGTTTTCTAAAAAAAACAAAGAGTTGTAAATAATGTAAATCAGTCTTTTAGCTTTTATTGTGAACGCAGCGCGGAATGAAAAGGCGGTTTTCAATATTATTTCACAAGTTCTTATAAATCGTACAAGAACTTATTAGTTTTATCTAAATTTTCTAAAACTAGGGTTCTCAAACGGTTACGTTCGCGCCTAATTTAAATAAAATAACGGCCGGGCAGACGGCACCGGCGCGGCGACGGGGGGAATAGAACGGCGGGAAATCGAAGATAGGGTTTACGATACTTGTTATTTAAGAGAGGATTGTGAAAGCTATAAGTAGGTTCAATTTTTTTCGATGTTTCTTTTCAATTAGTCTATTCTTAAGCCCAACTAAACTGATCTGGTAAATTTTACTGAAATTAGTTTTGTAAATTGATAAATTAGGTACCTACCTACTTGGTTGGAAAATTGGGCACCTAGGTAACCACTATTTCTGGGTCGATATCTCGCCATAAGATAGAATCCTAATCAAGTATAACAACTAAAGTAGGTAATATCATTATTATCATTATGGGTACTAATACTAATGTAATATCGAACAAAATACTTACCTTCAAAATTTGCTATGGTGGTTTCAGACAATCCCCATTCTTTTAAATAGTCTGTGACTCCCACACTTAATACGTCTTCGAGGTCACTATCCATAATTTGATTGATGGTACAATAAATATTAAATCCACCACGCAACGCAATTAAAGTTGAATGAACACACAAATGGACGAACACGCAAAAGTTACCCTCAGAACTAGCTAGACGGGACTGAACCGATTCACTCACTGGCCGCAACTGAAACTGAAATTGAAAATTGAACGCGAGAGGCAAGCGAGTGAAGCGGGGCGCGGGGCGGTAGGTAGCGCTGGCGCAGCGCCCCAGCGCCTGTAGTCTGCAGCCAAAGTTGCCATATTTACGGATTTATCCGTACATACACGGATTTTATACGTTTAAAACAGACGACTCAAGCATAATCGGATTTTTATACAGAATTCGACGGAATTGGCTAATACCTATGCGGATTTTTAAAACGGAAAATCTAGAATACGAATATATAAATAAATATCGAATAATTCGATGCATACTTCGAGGAATTATTCGTCGTTCAGTAAGTAGGTACTAAGTAAGTCTATTTTATGAGAAAAAAACTTCGTCAGCAAATTTAATTTTAGGTTTTACGGATTTCATACGGAATTTAGCAAAAGTTAACTGTACGGATTTGACACGGATTTTAGACATAAAAATACGGGATATTGGTCTTTAGCAATAGGCAACACTGGCGGCTCTGCTCCGCAGGGCAGTGCGGAGTGCGGGAGGGAAGTGGTGGCGTCTCACTTTTATATTCATAAATTGAGTAGGATGGAACTATGCTTGCAGGTTTGTGCGAGTACTTTTTTTTACTTTTACAATGATTTGGTTTTGTAAAATTTACAATACTCTTTAGTAATTAGAGATGGCTCTGTAGCGATAACGCCGCCTATTGTTACCTTATAACAAATGCTTGGATAGGGTGCAGCTGTAGGCCCATTTTTAAGAGACTAAATATTTTGCCGCTAGCCTGTATGTATATTTCTAAAGTCTGTAATTTTGTCAAGAAATTCCCTAAATATTTTAAAAAGCGATCAGATCAGCATTCAAGGGGCATAAGAGGGCAATATAAATATCTCTTATATCAGCCACGCTGTAATAATAGCATTTACAAGAGGAATAGTTATAATATGTGCATTCTAATTTTCAATAACTTACCTGACCAAATAAAAGCACTCGAATGTAATGGATTCAAACGAGCATTAAGATGTTGGCTCCTTGAACACTGTTTCTACAGCGTCAAGGAATTTATAAATTATAGACTTAACACATGACATGAATTTAGAACTCGTTGACAGCCTACTATTGTTAAAATTGTTATTTTTAATGCTTTAACCATATAAGTATGAATATTTTGTTATTGATTTTATTATTGTTGGTGCACGTTACCTACTTGATATATTTGCATGCTGTATGAATGCAGCTGAAAAAGATGGAGCGATATCTAACATAACACTTAAGACATAATGTAACTAACCCTTTTTCTGCAAATAAACATTATTATTATTATTATTATTATTATTATTATTATAATATTCTGTATACCTTTTTTCTGTTTTAGTTGTTATATGTGGTGTTCAATAAAGAGTTATTGAATTGTACTGTATTGCAATTATTATATCTATGTTTTTCTGTTTTGGTTGTTATAATCGCTACCTTGGGGCTCAATTGTCGTATAAGCCAAAAGTCGATTTTTCAGGAGAGCCAAAAAACTAAAAAGAAAAACAAAAACAAATTGTAACTCTTTTGTTCTAACTGTTATAAAGAAGCTTCGTAGGATGAAAGTTCTTAAAATTATGAGTAGAACAATATGAATTCATAATATTTAAGATAGAACCCATAACAAAGAAAATAGATGGCTTATACGCTTCTTAAAACCAAACAGAATGACGTTTATGACCCAAAATAATAGTTGCTGTACATACATGCTACTTAGGACGTATAAGTCAGCTATTACGATTTTTGAAAAAATCAAAGGTATTAGTCACCGGTTTTCTTTTTTTGGTTAGGTACTTTACTGTAAAAAATAAATCATCTATATACACCCCAAACTACTTTACTACGATAATGATGATAAGGTAGGTATAAACCAAATCAGTTTGAGAATCGTATTTAACTTTCAAAGTTCATTCATATTAAAAAGGTTTGAGGGTTTGGTAAGTAACAAAAAATTCGTATAGAAAATATATATATTGCTGAAGGTAAAAATCAATGCCAACGAAAAAAGAACACAAATTACGTTGTTATTATTAAAAAGATTGTTCAAGTGGTCGATAGAGAAAAAAAAACTGAGCAAGACTGCATTCAAATCTCATTTTCGTCAAAATGGCTTATACGACAATTGAGCCCCAAGGTAGCGATACGTGGTGTTCAATAAAGAGTTATTGTATTGTAGGCATCTAATTTTGGTGTGTTAAAATACTTTTTAACGCAATTTTGGTGGTGTATATAACTAATGACTGAATAATCACAAAATCTAATTTTAGTGTACCTATAGAAACAATTTTAGTGGGAACCAAATTACTAAAATCATAATATCTCTAAAACTATACATGTAAGGCCATTACCACACAATATTGATTATGACTAGTTACGTGTATTGTTGACACATAATTTAGACGCAAAAAACAAAAATAAAAAATCCCAGCAAAATTAGGTAAATTTTGGCCTTGTTGAAATTCACCCAATAATTAACATTTTAAATTATTAAATAATTTTAAAGTAATTTATTATTGTAAGTTCAACCGCGAGGCCTTGTTATATTTAGACATAGACATAGACATAACTTTATTCGACATCAAAAAATACACAGGCTCTTAAACTAATACAAAACATACTGAGTTGATGATACCGAAAAGGTATTTGACTCAGCATTATGCTGCAGTAGGTGCCTACTACAGCGCTGATTTTCAGCCAAACCCCTCACATATTTGCATCAAACGCGTTGGACCGGAATCAGCACAAATAAGTTTGTGTAGAAAAAGTGTGTAAATAAATAAAATAAATAATAAAATACATAAATTTACCAAAAACTGCAATATCGTATATAGTAGGTATGTACAATCTGTTTTTAACTGTGTTTAAAATTAAAATAAAGGTAGCCGCATCAGAGGTAAGAAAAAGCAGCCCTCCCACCTGCCGGCAGTGCTTGTTGCAAATTAATTAGATATTTACTTACTTTAAACTTAAAATTACTAATAGTGATCGATTTTTTGAATGGCGGAGGCAAATTATTCCAACACTTTGTGGCAGTGTATTTAAAACTACCCTTAAAAGCGGCAGTCCGGTGATACGGAACAGCTAGTTCATTGCTAACCTCTCGGAGCCCATGTGTGCTGGATCTGCTTTTACGCCATCTTAATTTTTGGAACAAGTATTCAGGTATTCCATTTTTGATAATACCAAAAAGCAATGAGGAAAGGTGAAGTTCTCTCCGATATGCCATCTTCAAAACGCCAGCAGAGTTTAAATATGGCGTCACATGCGTACGCGCGGGAATCTTAAAACAAAAACGATTTATCTTATTTTTACGATAAAATCAACCAAACTAAATTGCTGAGATTTGTTTTGTAAAGACCACGTTTAGCATGATTGTGAGCGTAGGTATCGATGGAAAGGGGAATCTTTAGGTCTTGTCACCTTAGGCTCTATCTACCCCATAAGTAAGGGATAAAGACGTGATTTATGTATGCATGTATTGTTTTGTAAAATTTACAATATAGTCTTTGAAAATTTACACCATGAACTCTGGTAGGGACTATTATTTTGACCTCAACCTTTTTAGTTTTGTAAGTTCAACCGCGCGGCCCTGTTTTATTTATCATATTTATATGATAAAATCAACCAAACTAAATTGCTGAGATTTGTTTTGTAAAATGTATGATACTCTTTGATAATTTACACCATAAACTCTGGTAGAGAGACTATATTTTGACCTCAACCTTTTTAGTATTGTAAGTTCAACCGCGAGGCCTTGTTAGATTTGTCATATTTTCATGACAAAATAAACCAAACCAAATTGCTGAGATTTTTTTGTAAAATGTACAATTCTCTTTAATAATTTACACCATGAACTCTGATAGGGACTATTATTTTCACCTCAACCTTTTTAGTTTTGTAAGTTCAACCGCGCGGCCTCGTTATATTTATCATATTTTTATGATAAAATCAACCAAACCAAATTACTGAGATTTGATTTGTAAAATGTACAATTCTCTTTGATAATTTACACCATGAACTCTGGTAGGGGCCATATTTTGACTTCAACCTTTTTAGTTGTGTAAGTTCAACCGTGAGGCCTTGTTATATTTAATCATATTTTTATGTTAAAATCAACCAAATGAAATTGTTGAGATTTGTTTTGTAAAATGTACAATACTCTTTGATAATTTATACCATGAACTCTGGTAAGGACTATATTTTGACTTCAACCTTTTTAGTTGTGTAAGTTCAACCGTGAGGCCTTGTTATATTTTATCATATTTCTATGTTAAAATCAACCAAATGAAATTGTTGAGATTTGTTTTGTAAAATGTACAATACTCTTTGATAATTTATACCATGAACTCTGGTAAGGACTATATTTTGACTTCAACCTTTTTAGTTGTGTAAGTTCAACCATGATGCCTTGTTATATTTTATCATATTTCTATGTTAAAATCAACCAAATGAAATTGTTGAGATTTGTTTTGTAAAATGTATAATACTCTTTGATAATTTATACCATGAACTCTGGTAAGGACTATATTTTGACTTCAACCTTTTTAGTTGTGTAAGTTCAACCATGAGGCCTTGTTATATTTTATCGTATTTTTATGTTAAAATCAACCAACTTAAATTGTTGAGATCTGTTTTGTAAAATGTACAATACTCTTTGATAATTTATACCATGAACTCTGGTAAGGACTATATTTTGACTTCAACCTTTTTAGTTGTGTAAGTTCAACGGTGAGGCCTTGTTATATTTTATCGTATTTTTATGTTAAAATCAACCAAATTAAATTGTTGAGATTTGTTTTGTAAAATGTACAATACTCTTTGATAGTTTATACCATAAACTCTGGTAAGGACTATATTTTGACATCAACCTTTTTAATTTTGTAAGTTCAACCGCAATGTCTTGTTATATTTATCATATTTTATGATAAAATCAACCAAACCAAATTGTTGAGATGTGTTTTGTAAAATGTACAATACTGTTTGTTATTTTACACCATACACTCTGGTCCCGCCTTCAATCTTTTTAGTTTTGTAATTTCAATAGCGAGATTTTGTTATATTTATCATAGTTTCCATGTAATTCAGCCAACCTTTGAAAATTTGGTAAATCCAACAAGCCATTTTTTTCAGTGTATTTATTTAAGTGGCATGGATGGGTGGGATTAAAAACTGGAGCTTTGAATTCAAGAAAATAATTGAGATTTACGAAAATAATAAATGTTAGGCCCGAAGTGATAATTTATGCGAGTGTTGGTGTGGCGGCGCGGGCGCGATTATTCGTTTGTTGTGTTCACAAATCACATTAATTGCGAGCCGTAATGAGAGCGCCGCGCCGCGCCGGCCCGCCGCGCGCCGCTCTCTGTCGCTTCATTCAAGTTAAATATTATTTCGCTTAGGCGCACACAAAACAGATGATCAATATTCGAAGCTTTAAGCAATCGAAACGTTCTTTTAAATTAAATGAAATCTGTGAGAGTAGCGGCCGGCTAGTGGCGCCCTAATAGAGCCGTCCTAAATCAACACCCACCGCTTCAATAAGAGAGTTGTTTCAGCCGGCGCCGGCGCTCCAGCTTTCGCTAAAAGCTCGCAAAGTTCACTACTCGTTCGGTCGGCAGTAATGCCTATTGGCAATGGTATAAAATTACTACAGACTTCAGCGGACTTGCTCCGCGGGGGAGCGCGCGGGACGCTGTAAGGTTATCTTTTCGGTAAATTTAATTTAGAAGAAGTGTTCGGGATGTGACAGACCATTTGTCCGTTTGTGAGTCGTCTGAGCTCCGCGCTATCTTTATCGCGCCTGGCTGAGCGCTCCCGCAGCTCGGGCCGAGCCGGCGCCCTCGCCGCACCCGCGTCGCCCGCGCCGCGCACAGCGAGTACAACTCCCTCACACGCTCACGCGATCGACTTGTTAGAGATCAGATGCGCGGCGACTCTGAATGCACGAGACGGGCCCCCGCTGGTAGTGGCACGTTGCATGAAGGCCAAATTATTATTTGAATTTCAAACAGAAGTGTGGTAACACGTTGAAAGAAGTCAGTCATAGTTGATGCTTGGATAAAGTTGTTACAAGTATGTGAATTTCTATTCATTATAATATTCCGAGTTCACACACCTGTAACAGCTACATAACATTAGTCTTGTTCCTACTTGCATAATTATGACAATTGTATTGTTATTCCGGTCGCTTCCAGTTTGCTGCGGAACTATTTTTATTTATAAACTAGCTGTTGCCCGCGACTTCGTCCGCGTGTTTTTGTGATACTTACGGCTTTTCTCGATATCAAAATTATTATTATTATGACTACTAACTTCGTCACGTGAACCACTGAAAGTGTGTACGAAACTATACTTTTAGAATTACGTCATGAAAATAATAATTTGTGACACGGAATCTTGAAAAAAAAACAGGTGTGAACTGGTTAATGACTCATCACATTTATTTATACCTTATTTTACAAAATAGTTTAATTTATAGTTTTGTTTATAGTTTCTTTATTCAAAAAAAGCTAAGTACAGTTTTAGTTACCTAAATCACTATTAATTTCGCCGAACTATGACGCTTATTGGCGAATACTGCGCTCACTTTAACGATATTTGTACCTACCCTGATTAATTAAAAAAATATATATATATTATAATCAAATAATAGGTGAGTAAATGTTTACCTGTTTTTACCTTACGACTAACAATTCATTTACTAATCCGTTTTAATTAATATTTTGCGACTCAATTTTTTCTAGCAGAAGTTTTTTTATTTATTTTCTTGGTTTAAGTAGGTAGCTACAGATTATTAACACTTATTATCTTAATCTACAAATTAATTACCTACAGAGGCCTTATCATGACGTCGTAATGCGATTCAGTTAAGATTCATACTAAAAGCACAAACTTTTTTCACAATAAAATTCTGACATGTTCGTAGCGCAGACGTAAACGCGCCTTTTGATTTTGATTTTTTTAGGCAAAAATATTAAGAGCATACAGCCAAGCGTTTCACGCCGCCCTCATAATATATCAGGTTTTCAAATAAGAGTGCGTTCAAAAACCGAACGCGTTGTGAATAATAGCACATAAGTAAAAACAAAGTAACGGTATTGCATATTGAACTTTAGGTGTTAGGTAAAGAACACAATTTAGGACGCCAATTTAGGTTGATTTAGGTTTGACGAAAATGTCTTCGTTGAAAAATACCTGTACAGCATGTAATTATTTTATTAATGTTTTTTCACAATTGACACAGTTTTCCGGCTTTATGTCTTATGTACATTCGTATCTATCTATTTTCTCCGTAGTATTATTTTGTTTGTAATTATTACCAACTACTTATACCGAGGAGGAAAGCTGATTTTCTTGAGTTCCGCTATTTTGTGCGTAATCACCTCAAAAATTCAATTTCAAGAAAACTGAGAAATTATATTTACCTGTATTAAATTGGAAGTATTATTTAACAATTTTAAAAGGTTACACTTTATTGGTTTTTATTGTATAGGTGTATATGAAGTTAATTAATTTTAAACACAAAACCCTCTTTTTTGCGCCTCTGGGTGAGATTAAAAAAAAATGCTAAAACAGGTATTTCCTTATTTTTATTACTTAGTATTTATTCTGAGTTTCATGATTCTAGAACAATCTAATTTTATTTTTTCATACAAACTTTAACCCCCCCTTTCACCCCCTTTTTCCAAAAAATTCCAAAATTTCTGTAGCCTATATCCTATTCTGAATTTATTGAAATAGATTTGTGAACATTTCAACAATATCCGTTCAGTAGTTTTTACGTGATGCTCAGTCAAACAAACAAACAAACAAACAAACAAACAAAAATTTTAAAAATTGTTTTAATATGTTCAGTTACCGATTTTAAGTCACCCTGGTCGGTTTTTTTTTTTAATCTTCAATGTACAGATTTTTTGGTCTCAACGATTTTATTATATGTATAGATTCTTCTTTCCCGGATGCTGGTAAACAAGTTGAATGAGCTATCTCATTTGAATAAGAGGCGAAGTCGTGCCGCGGGCGGCGGGCGGCGGGCGGCGGGCGGCGGGCGGCGGGCGCGCCTCGCGCGGCGCGGCGCGCGCGTCGCCGCGGCGTTGTCGCGCACACCACGTGTACATCTGTCAACTTTATTATCTAAGCGTTGAACTTCTCTTTTTAAATACGTACTTAGCTTTCGCTTAAAGTTTCCAGTGGAATACATGTTTTTCTTTTTTATTCACGTTCTTTGTATTCTAAGCCCTTTTCCGTTTTATATTTGTAATAGAAATATGCAAACACAGGTACGAATTCGAAGTAAATCTTACAAAAACAGGGGATAAAAAGTAAAAGTAACATCGGAAACGCTTATCCAGATAACGTCATTTAGCCAGGGTAAGCGCAGCCATCAACGACCCGCCGGAAATCTGCGCCATTACCGACCTAATTTTTAGTATTTTGTTACGTTTCAGAACTGTTTCTACTATACAAATGTACTTACGTTAAAAATAAATACACGTGTCTGTGCAGAGCAGATAATATATACTTAAATGCGTTAGTTTAATCGGAGAAATCGCGGAGGGTTTTAATATTAGCTTTTTTTTATTCTGGTAAGTTACTTTCTGCTTAAGACGTTAAATATCATGTAAGTAATATCTTTATTCCAAAAGATTAATTTAATTTTGTCTTTATCTGTCACTATGACATAATTAAAAACTAGTTCTGTCGAATGGGCGTTTGCTCAAATGAACTCATTTCATGACTATATTCTTCTATATTTATAATTATCAAACCATTTTCATTTTGTATATATTATTACATATTGAAATAAGCTGCGTGCAAAGATTACCATGTAGTTAAGAATTCCCCTGTGGCCGTGTTGTTGGTGTGTTAATTGTTAAATGGATAATTATTTAAAAATTTAGAAAGAAAACTATGATGGAGTACCTAACCAATCTTGTGTACTGTTGGAATGAGAGTTTTGACAAAATCAAATTATAAACTACATCAAAAATATTTGTTTTAGAGCAACATACCTACTTTTATTGGATAACAACATCCCCCTCAATAAAAGCAGCATTTCGTTAAGAATTAACAAAAACAACTTAACATAGGTATGTATACACAGGCAACTTCTCAACATAGACACCTTAAAATTAAAAAATAGGCAGGTATTTATAGCACCTAAGACAACATAGTACTTAAGACTAGTTAGGAAGTGACAAAAGGTCTCTAGCATTCCTAAATACCTACTGGAGACGACAGAGGCTTTGTTAAAATATCAGCTACTTGTTCTTTTGAACACACATAACTGAAGGTCGATTGAAACAAAGCCTCATGGGAGTCGTCAATACCTGCGTTTACCTCAAATTGAACTCGACAGCAAAATGTTTGTAGAATTTGTCCGGATACCGCTGTAACAACTTGCCGCGAACAACCGTTTACGGTCGCACATAAATCGACTGAAGTTCCGCAACAAAACAGAAAAACATGTTAAAGAGAATCTGTTTGTAGCAAACAAATTAAATAAACAAACTTAGGGAACTAGCGCGTCGGGCGGAGGGGCTGGCGGGCGGGGAGGGGGAGGGTCACGAATTGATTCGGCAGTAAAAAGTCCGCGGGATGAGGGTAGTCGCCGCGCGCCCTTGACAACTTCGCTGATTATGCGCAACTAACTAGCCGCCGAAATACAGCCCCGCCCCGCCCCGCAGCCCCCAGCCCGCAGCGATCAACGTGACATGCTCAGTCAGAGGGAATCACTTCAATTGACTGATTGGGTTATCGGTAGAATGATGCACGCTTTTGATATTTTCGGTTGTGTCATTACTAACGCATGTTCGTATAATAGCTTATAGTTGGACCTGTAAGCCGTTCAGGCATATTACTATTGTCGTACGAATCTACTGCATTACGCTGCGGTCGGCCTTATCGTGTTTGGTGTCAAACTCAGTTCGCCACTCGCCACAACGTGCTGCGCGCTGTTCTCGTCGAGACGGCTCTACGTTACATTTCTTCAGGTCACGTTTCAAGACATCTTTAATGCTAGTGTCTTGTGTTCATCTTACTAATCCTGGAGATGCAGCCGGTGAAATTACTGGCATAAGAGATATTCCATCTGAGCCCTCCAGGCCAGCAATGCATTTGCAATCCTTTGGTATTGCGGGTGTCCATGGCTGGTGGTGATCCCTTGCCAATGCCATTACATGACCCACTTGCTCGTTTTCCGCCTGTTTTAGTTTTAGTACCTGACAAAAGAATCACGTCGATGATGATGGTAGGTAGCAAATAAATTGTTACAAATAAAATATTTATTTAGTTTCGTATAACACAACAGCCAGTGCACTCGCCCATTTATTGCACATCGTCCAATTTTATTCTTCAACGACGGCCCCGATTAATTGGTTTGCTGTAATTTCGCAAAGTTGCCTCGAAGTGAAGAGAACGATGTATCAAAGCGAAACTCTGATCGCCACTCGACTGCCGCGCGGGCGTCAACGGCGGCGGCGGCGGCGGCGGCGGCGGCGGCGGCGGCGGCGGCGCGCGGCCAACGGACACTTGTCTTGCTGGTCACGCTGCCCGCACTTGTCAGGATTTTGTTCATATACAGGATTTTGTATAATATAATACAAATACACAGGCTTTTAAGCTCGAGAAAATATGTGTGCACGGGTAAGAAAATCACACTATTTTAAAAACAGTTTTGGTCGGAATAGCATGCAATCTTATCTTGTACACTATCCACGGCCAAATCCAATCTCGAGAAGCGGCCGTCGAGGGCACTCGGTTCAGTAACCGCGCGGCGCGGCGGCGGCGCGGCGGCGTGGGGGCGCCGTAGCGGCGTGGCGGCGCCGTAGCGGCGCGGGATAAGCTTACGAGTCTTTGACTTCAAAGTTCGTAAGCCCCCGACAAGATTCGCGGGAATGTCACGTCCAATTTAACTTTCCTTAGCTAGGAGCTTTAGGACAACAGGAGGATAGAAGCCGTTGTTTTTTCGGGAAAAACATTTTTTCTCTAACGTTTATCTGAAATAAGATCATGTTCTCATGTAAGCAGGTATTACTGTCGTGATCGCCTACGAGATCGGATTTGAGGATATTTTTTCTCAAATCGCAAAATTCCTACGATGACGGACGCTCAGCCTCTTCGGATGCCGGTTTGGGTTCTATAGGTACTACCTATGTGTATAAATATGTAGGCCTCTCTCACATAAATTCTATTCTGTTTGAATACGTGAAAAAATTCGCTGTATTATGTAGCATTTAAAAGATGTGATGACATGACATGTGTGTCTTAGGAAGTTAACAAGTCGACCAAATAGATACCTACCTACTGAAAATTTGCCGCGTGTTGTGAGATGGACAAAAACGCGACTTGTCTTGTGAACGTATTAGGCACTTTGACCGAATTTTTATATTCTTTATCAGCAAATTAAGGAGAGCAAATAAAATAATTTTAGGCTGCAAATTGGGTTTCCGTAATTTCAAATATATTAATGTCGACAATATGGGGTGGAGGTTCACACGAGGAGATGACAATGCGAGGGGGGCGGGGGGCGGGCGGCGGTAATGAGGTGTCGCGGGGCTCATTACGCGCAGTTATTATAACTCGCACTCGCGCGGAGCCGCCGCGCCCCCCCCCCCCCCCCCCCCTCCACCCCACCCCGCCCCGCGTAAAGTTACGTAATGCGTGGAACATCTTCGCCGCGCGCGCGACTGACAGCGGCCATCCGCGGGGGACGTGACAAGTGGCCGCATTAATTTGCTATCGCGAGCCCTTCGCCCTGCGCGGCGAGCGCCCTCTACTGCAATTTTACGATCTGCCGCGCAGCACTCACATTTATTCTGATGTTTTAGCTAAATACCGTAAACGAGTGCTGCGATACGCGCCACCGACGCGCGGCGACACCCACATTATGCTAATGATGATTAAGTTTTGTCACCCGAGCACCGCGCACTCCGCGCGCCGCCGCCGCTCCTAACTGTCGCTACTACAGTTCGTAGTTCGTGGACTATACGCAGAATATATCTACCTATACTCTAGCCAGTACACGTGCCACGACCAGCCCACTGTCGGCGTGTCAGTCACCACGTCCCCTGCCGCGGCGCCACTCGCCGGCGCTGGTGCTGGCCTCCGACCCCGAGGCTGCGGGTCCCGCGGGTCGCGGCGTGTTCCCCGCGGCTGTTGGTGGCCGCGCCGTGCCGCTCGCCCGGCCGACTGTTCCCTCCGCGGCCCGCAGCGAGCGGCGTCATACATCAGCCCATATTAATGACGGTTGCCTGTCCCGTTCGCGCGTGTCCCTCGCTTTTAAACAAATCAATTATCACTGCCATTTTTCACGGCAGGCCCGCGCGCGATCGTCACGTTTCATTTTACATTTCTGCGGTGGCTGCAGAATTTTAAATGTTTTTGCAATTATTTTAATAGGTCCGCGGCGCTGCTCGAGTTTTCTTTTGTTTCAAACTTTACAATTTCCATTCATTCGTGCTTTCTGATTGTATTTAAATAAAAGAATTACTTTACAGTTTTAAGAATATGTAGGTACCTAATAGAATAATTCAAACGTATCCAAATATCTTTTTAACAACCTTTGCGCGTACAATATTTAGTATATAGGTATATCAACAATATTTACTAACTTAGTCTACAATCTAGCCAAAACAAAACCAATATAATTTCAAAGAAATATATTTAAAGTTTCGGCTTCATTAAGGTAGTAGGCGAACTCGACCAATTTAAATCATGGTTATGTCGTCGTGCGAGGTGAGGGGGCGGGGGGCGGCGGGCGCGCGCCGCCGTGTCGATTGTGCTGAAGGCTCGCATGTGCGAGGGCCGCCAGCCGGCGGAGGCTCGCGCCGCGCCGCGCGGCTTTGTCTGTCCGTCGTCCACCGGATCGGACACTGTTTAATCCCTATTTCAATTAAATCGATTCTATTGTAGGCCTCTAGTCCGTCTCTGTCTATTCCAGTCAGTTAATAGTAGTAAACGTATTTACGTACTGGTAGACAAAAACCCTCAGCTATACCTATTCAATAAAATAGTAAAAGCTGCTTTGGTAAGACTTTGACTAAAAGTACATGTTGGGCGTAGCATATTTTGTCCCTAAAATATTCAGACAAATCGATCTGTGGCACAAACCTTTTTTTATGTACTTTTTGACAGTGTTCCATTTTAACATAGGTAGGTACTATACATTTTGGCATTTATACCAAAATAACTTGTTACCGATATTAAACTGTAGCCATTTGATAGTTTGTAAATGTAAAGCACTGAAAAGACCCGTGCAGTGTTTTACCTTCTACGAACCTGTACTTAGAGAGTTAATTATGTTAAATAGGTAGTAGGTAGGTATTTAAATTTGTAAGAATCGGTTTAATCACACCACTTTTCAGCCAAACTTATGCTTCTGTGTTTAAATATCGTAAAGGAAGAATTTAGCCTGACATGTCCACCAGCCCAAGTCTTGCACTTCAACGGCGCAGGTTTTAGCACTGCCTCTGAGTAATAGCAGAAAATATCTTGAATGAATATCCCGGTGTTCGTAAATACTTTATCGCATGGAGAAGGTAAGTTTGGAATGGGCCGGGCGCCAGTCCCCGGCCCAACCGCTAAGCTGCCTTCCAAACCCTCCGCGGCACTGCGGCCGCCGGCGCCTGTTCCGACGTTTCAATCACAGTACAAGTGTCAATTAAGCCGTCCGGCGACCGCAGTCGCCGCCGCCGCCGCCAGAGCGACGCGAGGCCCGCGCGACGCGCGCGTGCCGCCGCCGCGCCGCCGCCGCGCTGTGTCAACACAATCTCGCACGGTAATGGATCGCGCGTAAGCAGACGTGCCGCCAGCGGGAGTTGCTGCGCCTTCACTTTTATCTACATAACGTAACGCTGACTTCGGCATCGTTCTAAATTAAATATTATTAATCCTGCAGCGGAAAAAAGCTGCGTGATGGACTTGAACGTTATTTTATTTTGGCGAGGGCAGAGCGGCCCGGAGATATCGCGGGACGGCGCGGCGGCTGACGATAAAAATACCGTATCTATTAATGTGAGCTTGCAAAGGTCATGTTGCTTGCTTCCCGCCCCACGGCCCGCCACCGCGGCGGTTGCTTTGCTGTGACTCTGAACGTAATTAGGTATTGCCAATTTTGTACACAAATGTGCAGGCAAAGACGCACCCTCACACACACACACACACACACACATACACACACACACACACACACACACACACACACACACACACACACACACACACGCACACACGCACGCACCCACATACCTACATGCTACATACATACACACAAACATACATATACTTGCATATCCCACGCCGTTCGGTACACTGCTCAGACTTTGTTATTGTTTGTTGTTTTTAACTTAGAATAATACAATATTTTTAATCTTTAGTCGTCTCTTTCTGTTAAAACTAGCTAACTGGAAATCAGCGCTGCGTTCGCGTAACCCAGCACACGGCGAGACTGGGACCCGGTGCCGGAGCATTGCCCGCCTGGTGTATCTCATTGTTTTCTTCTTCTCTTGTCTTGAATCTGTTGTCAACTTTACTTCTATCAGATCTGTTTATGTTCATTTTATTTTTATTTTAAAAATGCTAGCACTGGTCTCGGAGTTGTTTGTGTGTACTAAGTCCTCCATTTATGAGCCCACAATATGAAATGGGGAGCGTTGAACTATCAATACAATGGGTATAGGATAGAGACGAACAAACATTAGCCAATCGGTCATTTTGATTTTTAGATACAGGTTATGAAACTACATATTTTGTGCGCTGTTTTTTGCTGAGTAGGTGCCTATGGTGTTTTGAAAATGAACTGAGATGAATAAATTTAATCAACAATTTCATGGAACTAATTAGGTCAACTAATGAGGCAGCGCGGCGCCGGCGTCGCGGTCGTGGCTTAATTAATATTTTGACGTTTGATCGAACACCTAACCCCCCTCCCCCCCGCCCCGCCGCCGGGCAGCGCCGGGCTGCCAGCAGCGGCCATTCAACGGCAGTCGCAGGGTTAATTGGAGATTTTATCTCGAGTTATGAGTGGGCATTGTTTGGTCGCGGCCGGCCGCGGGAGCCGGCAGCCGCACGCGGCGCGCCGCGACCTGCCGGCAAACGCGTGACCTAATGCTAATATTCAGTAACGTAAAGCGTTATAGCGAATGAGATAGTTTACTTTACATGCTTAGACGGGGGACTATTTTGTTAGCGAGAAGACTAGCCTAGAGTAGAATAATAGTTATTAGCATAAGAAAATAGCGGAGCGACGGCGGCTCACCGCGATACGGCGCGCCGGCTCACCTCCTGCGTCAACAACATTAAATCAGTTTTACGGCCGTCGCCCCCCCCCCCCCCTCCCCGCACCCGCCCGCGCCCCGCATCACTCGATACTCACTTGCTGCTGAGTAATATTCGTAATCCACATTTTTGTGTCCCATCAACATCTTTCAACAGATTTAAAAAAGAGCTTGTTTCGTTCGTTAACATAAACAATGGTTTTGTGAATAAGTTGCAGTTTCGGGGTCCGTGATGCGTGTGGTGCAGCGTGGCCGACGCACCTGCTCGTTGGACACCACAACCTGTAAGCGCTGCGTGCGCGCCGCCGCGCTGCGGACCGGATAAATCTATGCGCTCCGCAAACCACCACAAAAACTTGTTATTTCGTGAGCTCGAGCGGACGATGCGGGGGGTGGGAGGTGAGGCGGGCGGCGGGGGGGGGGGGCTCCGGGGAATACTGCGATTCGTTACTGTGTTACGCAGCGCCCGGAAATGAATAATGTACTGCGTGATAAAGTGCCCCAAAAATGTTCATTTGATTATTGAGTCAATTACGCCGACGTTTCCTTTCTGTTGTATAGCGATATAGAGGGCAGCAGTGTGTCCAGTGGGTTATACTCTGTAGTAGTTAGTCTGTGGTTCAAAAAAATATGCAATTAATAAATTTGCGTGTTTTCATGTATTAATTAATTACATCAACAATAAGTAGATATAACATTGGCGACGAGCGTGAAACGACCTAAAAGTGCGTAAAAAGCGGGTATATAAATATAACTCAACATAAAAAATAATAAGAAAAACCGATAGCGAAAAAAATGGTGCCGGCCGGTGTCACATAAATGGATTTTATCACACAAGAAATCAAACGAGGAAAAAGAACGTGGATTCAAGAAAAATCTAAGAATGAACTAATAGAAATTGCCAATAATTTAGCCGGAAAAAGATTATTTTGCGACACTCATTCTATTAGTGAGGTTAGGACATATTTACGAAAATATATGGATGAAATTAAACAAGACAATTCTGGAAATAACTCCATCATGGCGGCAATCGCTACATTAGAAGTGTTTACTGGTGAGAACTGGAATGCATACCGGCAACAATTTGAGTGTTTTGTTCTGCTTAACGATATACCGGTAACAAAAAGGGTGCCCTTACTCATTACCAAACTAAGCACCAAGGTGTACGACTTGTTAACAACTTTATGTGCTCCCAATTCTCCAGTTAGCGAAACATATGAAAATATATGCGAAAAATTAAAGAAATATTACCATCCAGTGAAAAACCATGCCTTACATCAAGCAGAATTCCGAAAAAGATGTCAAAAACTTGACGAAACTATAGAACAATACGTAATAGAACTTAAAAAATTGTCCACAAACTGCGGTTTTAAAAGTTTAGACGACGAAATTAAAGAAAGATTATTGAATGGAACTTTTTGTGATGCAGTCAAATTTGAATTATTGAAAGAAGCGGACAAATCACTGGATGTCTTGATCAAGATTGGTAAAACTGCAGAGACAGCATATAAGCTGGTGTATACTCATGAGAAGGAACAGGAACGAACACAAATGTTTAAATTACAAGGACGAAATTACTACAAAAACAAAAACAGTGGACCTCGACAAAGCACAGTTCCAGTGAATAAGCAAGATATTACATGTTTTTGTTGCGGCAAAAGTGGACACATGAAAGTGCAGTGTTCGTTGCGTGAAAAGTTCTGTAGTGAATGTGGTACAAAAGGACATATTTATAAAATGTGTGGCAAATATAAGGGATTTAAAGTGAAGAATGTAAATGTAGTGGAAACTAGTGATTTAGAGGATAAGGAGTTATGTGATGAAAAAGAAAAAACTTCACCGAACACTGAAATTTTTGATATATTTTACTTCAACGATAAAGGAAAAATTCCAGCTGCTACTTTGAAAATTTCAGTGAACGGAAAAGTTTTGGAATTTGAGGTTGACACCGGTGCGGACGTGAGTACCATTACTTTAGCTGAAAAGTTACAATATTTTCCAGAGTTGGAAATGAAACAGCGTAATGTCATATTTACTAACTTTGATCAATCAACTTCAACACCACTAGGAGTGATTGAAAATTTAAATATCAATTATGAGTCTGTAAAAGTATGTGGCCAAAGATTGTTTGTGGTGAAAGATGGTTTACCAAAAATAATTGGAAAAGATTGGCTCTCTTTGTTACAATTGTGGCCCCCAAGGTTTGAACAAAAAATTTGTGAAGGAATAAGTAAAGATAAATTAATTAAAACTGTAAAAAACGATTTTTCTGAGCTGTTTGAACCAGGTATGGGGGAGTTTAAAGGAGACCCAATCCATTTAGCAATGGACCCAGAAGCTAAACCCATATTCATGCCTGTCAGAACTGTCCCATTTGCTTTAAAGGAAAAAGTTAAGGAAGAAATTAAAAGATTGGTAGAAAATAAACGAATTCAACCTGTTGAGTACTCGGTGTGGGGTACTCCAGTGGTGCCAGTTCTAAAACCGGATGGAACAGTTCGCTTATGTGGTGATTTTCGAATCACAATAAATAAGTATTTGCAGATTGATCATTATCCACTACCAACAATTAATGATATGTTGATGAAAATACAAGGCAACAGCTATTTTTGTGAGTTGGATTTAAAGGAGGCATATTTACAGGCCCCATTGGATGAAGAATCACAGGAACTAGTAACTATTGTTACAGAGGAGGGGATCTACAAATACTTATATTTGCCTTTTGGTGTCAGTACGGGTCCTGGGTCATTCCAAAGGTTAATGGCTCAAAAACTGAATGGGTTAGATGTGATTGTATATATTGACAACATATATGTATATGGAAAAACATTGTCAGAGACATATAAAAAATTAAAATTGACTCTGCAAAGACTAAGTGAATCAGGGTTAAGATTAAAAATAAATAAATGTAAATTTTTTGAAGAAAAACAGGATATTTTTGGATTTGAAGTAAATAAAAGTGGTGTCAAAATTATAAAAAGTAAAATAGAACCATTGTTATCTTTGCCATGTCCAGATAATATGAAAATGTTAAAATCATTTCTTGGAAAAGTAAATTACTACAACAGATTTTTGCAGAACATGGCAATAACATTAAAACCATTGTATGATTGTTTAAAAAAAGATAAATTTGAATGGACCAAAGAATGTGATAATTCATTTCATGAAATCAAAACAGCACTTGCAAACACACCTGCTTTGTCACATTTTGATCAAAAGTCAACTATTATATTAACATGTGACTCTGCGGATACTGGTGTGGCTGCAGTCCTATCTATAAAGGACAGTGATAATGTCGT
This sequence comes from Pandemis cinnamomeana, assembly GCA_932294345.1. Lineage (NCBI taxonomy): Eukaryota > Metazoa > Arthropoda > Insecta > Lepidoptera > Tortricidae > Pandemis > Pandemis cinnamomeana. The sequence goes on from OW028717.1 coordinate 13,758,802, forward strand.
AAAACCTGTTGCATTTGCAAGTAAAAAATTGAATGACACTCAAATGAAATATCCAATTTTGGAGAAAGAGGCTTATGCCATTATTTTTGGAGTTAGTAAATTCTATGAGTTTTTGTTTGGGCATAAATTCATCTTACAGACTGATAATGAAGCACTAGCAAAGATTTTAGGACCTAAGTATGGCATACCAAAAATGGCAGCCAGACGTCTGCAATATTGGTCAATATTTTTGAGTGGTTTTGACTATGAAATTCAACATATAAAGTCAAAAAATAATCCAGCAGATTATTTGTCACGTGTTAGCATGAATTGTAAAAATGACAGTTGTGAAAATTTAGGTATCACTAAAAAAAGTTTTGACGTTAACACAATTAATTATTTGAATAACTCAAACTTAAATACTTTAGATTGGCAAATTATTCAGAAGGAAACAAGTAAAGATAAAATTATGTGTGATATTCTTAGATATAGTAGAGATGGTTGGCCATTAAAAAATGATCTTGGAGAAGACTATGAACCATATTTTAAAAGAAAAAATGAGATTTCAGTGGAGAAAGAATGTTTATTATGGGGTTATAGGGTGATTATACCTAAAAATGTTCGAGACATGGTGATTTCTGAACTACATGCTAGTCATTTGGGTATTACTCGAATGAAAGAAATATCAAGATCATATTTTTGGTGGCCTGGTATTGATGAATTTATTGAAAATGTAACGAAAAATTGTATTATCTGTTTACAGAACCATAAAAATCCAGAAAAAACTAAATTAACACAGTGGCCACAGCCACCAACAGTTTGGCATAGATTGCATGCAGATTTTTTGGGTCCACTGTATTCAAAAATGTTTTTGGTTGTGATAGATGCTTATTCAAAATGGCCAGAAGCATTTGTTATGGCAAATATTACTGCACAAAAAACAATTCAAGTGTTTAAAAGCATTTTTGTGCGATATGGATACCCATTACATTTAGTCACTGATAATGGTCCAACTTGGACAAGCCAGGAATTTAAATGTTTCTGCAAAAAGGTGGGTTTAAAACAGTCATTCACCCCATCTTATTATCCAGCTACAAATGGTTTAGCGGAACGCTTTGTGGACACATTTAAATCTCATATAATAAAGATTGTAGAGAGTGGTCAAACTATAGAGTATGCTTGTAATCTATTCTTGTTCGATTACAGATGTACTGTGCATAAGACCACAGGTCAGAGTCCAGCAAAAATAATGTATGGACGAGATTTGAGGTGTCGTTTTTCACTGTTGAGGCCTAATCCTGTCAGTGATAAAATTGATTTAGAACAAGTCAAATTATCAACCAATAGTAAAGACATTTTCAAAACCTTTTTGATTGGAGATAAAGTCATGGCTAAAGATTTGAGGAAGAACCATAAAAGATGGTCATTAGGTAAAATTATAGAGGTATTAGTGCCAGGTGTGACTTATGTAGTAGAAGTGGATGGACTGCAGTGGAAACGACATGTCAATCAATTGCTCGAATGTGGGCAGAACTTAGAATGAGGGTTTTGTTTTATTTTTGTTTTATTTTCAGTAACATTTTATTTTGTTGTTTAAAAGTTTTTTTTTTTTCTTTTAATGTGGAGGAGAGTGTTGTATAGCGATATAGAGGGCAGCAGTGTGTCCAGTGGGTTATACTCTGTAGTAGTTAGTCTGTGGTTCAAAAAAATATGCAATTAATAAATTTGCGTGTTTTCATGTATTAATTAATTACATCAACAATAAGTAGATATAACACTTTCCTCACTTCTTTTGTTTACTGGTGCGTCTTTGAGTGTATTTTATGAGGTCGGAGCGGAGCCGCCCGCGGCGCGCTCGCTGACTGCGATGTGTTTTTGTTAGTCCTGCTCTCCAGCCTCTCCGGCCTCTTCGGCCGCTCCGGCGACGCGCGCCGGCCGCGGCGGGCCGCACGCCCGACAGCCGCACACAACTCTCACTTATATATTATGTGCTTACATCTATACCTATTTATGGGGTCCAATCATTCCACCTGCTAATATTTGACGAATACAGCATTGTTATTTTACATTTATATTAACATTTTTAAAGATCTAGAAAATAAAGGCGTAGCCAGTAGTTTCATAAACTTTTTAGTCAATATTTTATTAGATAATGATGGTTAGCCAAAACAAAAACATTGTAATATTTCGATAGCATGATAGACGTTCTCTGTGCACGAGTCCCCTACTAGATATTATAACACATTCTCTCTAATCGTCACGTTGGTTGCACCCCCTATTAAACTTTATTTGTACATTATATCTCAATACTTGTGAAATCGTCGGTGTAAAACAACTTAACCCAGGCGGCTGAAATTTAGAATGAAGATTCCTTTTATAGCGCAAAGCTATCTTACCGTAATTTACCGCCGATATTTTGTAACTTTTGCTTTGTAGGTATAGGACATAAACATAATGTACAATGAATCGAACGGTTCCTCGCGAGCCGCAGGCATTTGGACAAGGTACAGCTTCAACCCGGGACTTATGTGCCAGGTGGCTGGCAAGAGCGGTCTCCGCGGCCGACGTCGTCGGTACAGCTAAAGCGTAAAGCCTCGTTATTATGGCATAATGTATCGGGCGCCCTAAATCAGTGCCAGCCGCGGGGAACATGAGGATACCTGTCATAAATATTTATTACGTGAGTAGGGATTAGGTTCGACTTGTACCAAGATTAAATTCCATTCTCGGTATCGTATTGAGGTCCCCTCACGCGTGAGGCGCGGCCCTCGCACATCGCCGGCCGGGAGAGCCGCGCGTTGCCCATTGTATTGAGTCCGGAGTAAAGTTAAACATTTTTCCCTCGATGCAAACGTTTTGCCGCCCCCAGAGAGCAGCTTTCAAGTCGATTTAGCGATCTCTCTTCTTTCTTCTTATTGTTACGGATACGTATTAAAATACATAAAAGTTTAAAATACATAATAGCCTAATGAGTCAAAATACATTGTAGTGCAATTTCGTTCGATGTACCGCGGGAATGAATGTTTGACCTAGTAATAATAATAATAAATCATTTATTTCAAGTAACTACCTACCTGTGAGCGTTCAAATTTATTTTAATAAAATCTTACAGCGTAAGTTTTTTTATAAGTTATATTTAAGGTAGCTTTACTTTAAACTTGTATAAACTAAAGTTTAGTTTATACAAATATCAGCCGATAATGTCCTCGTCGCCGGCCACTCCACCGCCGCCTGCGCTCCTCCGCTCGCAGCTCTCCCCGCGGCTTCTGCACAAAGCACAATGCTGACTTTGGAACTAAATAAAATGATATTGTAATTTAGCTCATAATGCTCATTTCGAGAATACCGGGATCGGCTCTGAACGCGCCGGAATGTAATACGCCCCAAAGTGCCCGGACAACGCGCCGCGCCGTCCGGGACGACGATCCGACCGACGGGAATTCCCTCCAAATATTAATTTACAATTTCCTTTTCGCTCTGTTCATGTTTCAGAAATGTGAAATATCAAGTACATAGTAAATAGTATCTTTTTTCAAATGATTAACAATTATTTAACTTTGTTTTATTTGATGACGAGGTATTCACCCGAAAGAGACGCCGCCGCTCTCCGCCGGCATCCCACGAATAATTGATTTTAGCGTTTCGTATCGAATTAAGCACTCGTTTAAATAACAAATTAAAATCCTCCGAGTATTTATGCGCTATTTATTGGTGACAATAATTGAAATTGGCGCACAGCAGGCGAGCGCGGGGTAATGAAGTTATTAGTTATTTATAGAGCAAGCGGTAAGAAAATGAGTAAGGTTCCTTACTCGTCTGCTGCCAGCAAGAGTGCGCGCACCGTGGCGGCGCGCCGCTCGCCGCTGCAATGCAAGCGAGATTTCGTCACGAGCTTGAACTTCTCAACAACCTGCCCGAACCAGTCAGCGCACCTGGCTGTGCGCGTGTGCGTGCTCGGGAGCGCGGCGCGCGGGCGAAGCGTCTCCGTTTCACCTTGAGAATAAATGCTTGCGAATATGTTCTCCTCTAAGTACTACGCATTTCTCAATCAACTCTTGTGAAAAATTGTGAGCAAGTTCGGTAATATGTGGAATTATATTGTAGGCTCTTTTCTTACGAATTTTGTATTATTGGACCGCGGGAGTTGAAAACGTTAAAGTATTTGTAAATCGAATCCGACTGGCGCGATCCGCAGCTCACGGAGCTACTGGTCGTACTGGGTAAAGTATTATAATAGGAGTACCTACTAGCGGTTGCCCGCGGTTCCGTCTGCGTACAATTCGCTTATCGCTATCCCGCGGGAACTATACGATTTTCTGGAATAAAACTATCCTCCCCCTAGGACTAAAACCATCTCTGTACCAAATTTAATTAAAATTGGTTCAGCGGTTTAGGCGTGAAAGCGTAACAGACAGACAGACAGAGTTACTTTCGCATTTACGATGATAGTAGGGGTACAGTAGATGGCGATGCATCCGCGGTTGGCGCCGCTTTCTCGACGAAGCCTGCGGCCGGCGCACCCGCCGCCGCCGGCCGCCGCACGCCGACCCCGACCGCGTGCCGCGCGCAGCAAGGCCGGGGCTCCCGCAGCCTCGCCCCGCCCGCTGGAAGATGTTAATGAGCGTCGCGGCGCCGACAGCTCCCGAGTTCCCTAACGAATGCAGTTGAGTCGCGGCCCCGACCAGTTAGCTGGTTCAGTATTAGTTTACCGTTCTGCAAATAAAAGCATTTTCAACTTTAGTAACTACATTAAAAACAGAAATGTTAAATATTTTTCTGGTGGTGATTGCTTGTATTACTCCTAATTGTCCAATAACCCCAGCGGGCGGGGGGCGGGGGGCGGGGGGCGACGGCTGTAGCCTCAGAGCGCGCTAACTAATTTCTTGTTAGCAAAATAACCACAAAATAATAAATATCCGCATGTTTTTTGCGTGTGATATCTTACATAACTTACATACATATAGAATTCACGTCTTTATCACTTAGGGAGTAGACAGAGCCTATAGTAACGAGACTCAAACGCCACGAAAACCATGACTGTGGGCGTAAAGGTGGATAGGGGAGTCAAAATAGTATATAGTGTAGTAGTATTTTTGTGCAATTTATCTTAAACAAAGCCCAAACACTGCTGCTGTAGCTGCCTTAGTCGGTTTAAAATTTAATTTAATACAAGTGGAAGCTCTATTCGATAGATATCGTCCTGTTACATACAGAGGGGCCGGGGGAGGGACTGACGCGCTTAGTGCTAGAGTCCCGCTGGACACCTTTTGGGCACAAAAAGAACTTTAGGATACGACATGAACACTTACTAAACTGTAAATACTACGTCAACAGACGAACAGTAAACAACCACCGCGGCGGAGGCGAGCCGGCGGCCTGCTCTCGCCAAATCTACTGGCGGAAGAATTACACAAGTTATAAATAATTTATGAGTTCCGGCGGAGTCGCCGCGCCGACATCTGTCGCCGGAACTTCAGCGAACAATTCTTTCAACAATAATATACCTTTGCGCCGTTTAATGTAGTGTTACAACACGCACACAGCGGCGCCGCTACGCTTTGTCGCCGCGTAGACCCGCTACGCCGCCCGCTCGTAGCCGGCCGCGAACTCGCTACGCGACGAGAGAAACTCTCATTATAGCGCCGAGACGTGGCACTCCTTTGAGCGCATTCTTTGTGACTTTTTTGATGCACAGTAAAGTTGCCTTCTAAAGTAACTGAAAGAGTAGTCTTTTTAAGACTTTCCATTTAACAAGTGAATGTAGTACGCCAGGATCGACATCGAAAATACAAACTTAACTTTGGAATGGACACATCGCGACCTCACTACGAATGATTCGTAAGCTTAGTAATAATTATTGTTTACTAGTTTCAGATCGCACTATGCCATAACATAGTCGTCGCGAGTCGCAGTTGCTGCCCGAGCCAGCTGTCACCAGCGTCCCGCACGCCTGCTACTTTTTTAACAGAATATTGGACGAGGAGCCGCGGCCGAGCGGCAGCCGGCGCACGTCGCAGCGGCGCGGCCGGCGGCGGGCTCCGCGCGCCGCCGTGCTCAGCGCTATTACGCGGCGCCGGAAGCGGCTGCAATTTGTCCGCGAACACCATTTCCCGGAGCGCCGGGGCCATAATTCGCGACGTGGTTAAATGTTACGTTTTATTTTTGTTGACGCGCAATAGATTGAGTGCAGAGGGTCGCGTGCGGGCGCCGCGCCTCGCGTCGGCACTGCTTCGGCATTTGAAACAGGTTGCGTTACGCAGCCACGCTATATTGGCATGCGGTGTTGTGTACCCGTGTCTCCGCATAAAAGGCCTTAGAATTATTTACCTAGAAATTGTAATGTCGTTTATTTCGGGGCTGTAAATTTGCTACAGGCTCAGCGAAAGCCCCTGAGGGTTTCGGGGAGGAGTTCTGCAGATTACCGCTGGGTTTTCAGTTGAAAGGGAACGTATTTATAAAATTCCCAACCGAAAGTCTCGCGGTCCCCCGCGAGCGCGCGCGCGGCGGAGCGCCGCCGCCGCCGTATGTTGCCTCGGCGCGCGTCGGCAATCAGGACTCACGGCGGAGGGAAGAAGGTCGCTAGTCGCGTGCGCGCCGCGCCCGATGGGCCGCTGGCGCCGCGCGACGCGCGCCCGTGATTGAATTGTAGATTTGCGTTTGCAAATACGTTTTCTCAACTCGCGAAACTGAAGTTGTGTGAGATTGGATTACATGTGTAATTGCTGAACTGCGCGTGTAATTACTTACTCCGCCGACACATTAACATAAACCTAATCACCGCCTCCACGCCCCCTCTCCGCCGCCTCCACGTCGTCTCCGCGCCGCCTCCGCGCCGCGCCGCGCCGGTCCCGCACGCGGCGCCGCCGCCGCCCTCGCTGCTTGCAACATCTATTTTGTTTAAATTGAGAATATTTAAGTACCTAATTTAATTACTTCGAGTACTAACTCGTGTAATAGAAATTAAGATTACGACTAAGGACACGTTTTTTCGAAAACGAATGCAACGGGGCGCTGACGACGAAGAAGGTTAAATTAAGCTCGAACGAAAATAACTTCGCCTTTGCGTTCACCTTCTAATGTAAAGTGGATTTCAACCAACGTGTTCGGTCGACTCCGCACTCCGCTTCTGTGGCAACCACCTGGGAGGCGGAGGGACGCCGGGCAGCGCCCGCGCGCGGCAGCACTGGTGCGCGAGCGACCACACGGCTCTTACAAACACATTGATACACTCAATTCGAACCTCAATACGAGTTGGAGGCGTTCCCGAGGAGTATGCGCGAGCTCGGACACGTTTCCCTGTACAGGAATTAGGCATCGACCCGCACAAGACAGTCTCTCTGGTGGCACGCGACTCCATGGCTTCGACTACAGTCGAGGGTATAAATATCGATACAGCCATCATGTCACATATGTATATGTGTTACCGGCCTTATTGGTTGTGGCATTTTCGACGTCTTGGTAATAATATATTTATGCCCTTGACTGTACAAATAGTCCAAAAAACACATCGACACAGAATCAGTTTAAGAACCTCTATAATCTTCACCTGCTCAAGCTGGCGTCCGTTTGGATAGGGAGAGCCCGACGTAGAGTAAAATTTGATCTTGATATAGTATAGCTTACGCGGCTAACATTTAAGACAATAATGAAGTAATGCCCCGCGTGCTGGCGCCGCGTGCTGGCCCTAGGCGGCGCCGCGCTGTGCGCTCGGTTATTGGAGCGGCTCCGCTCTCCTGTTCGAGCCTCCCTCCCCGAAACTACAAATACGTCGACGCACCGGAAATTGAGCTGCGTCAAACTCACGGAAAGTACTCGCAGTTAAATGCTGTTCTTATGGACGTGGTTTCACCTTCTGGCGTCAAAAACGCATCAAGGCGGATCTTTTTACGACGCCGACGCGCACCCGTTCCGCCGCCGGTGGACATTTTATTGCTAATTCGATCCGTAACAATAAGCTCCAAAATTTGAAACCTGGCAGCGACTTTGCAAAGCGTTACCTGCAGAGAAAACGTTATCCTACATAGAGTGACCGGGATTGGACCGGTCGTGAGGATGGAGGGGACTGACTTACACTTTGGGACTAAGGTACATGTGCTTGTGTTTGTTACGCTATCCGGCGGTGTAATTGTAGGAAAATAAATGCAAATTCAACGTATTTAATGACGTTATCTAGTTTCGGGTTTCAGTCACTAGCGGCGCGCGGCGCGCGGCGTGCGGCGTGCGGCATGCGGCTTGCAGCGGGCGGCGTGCGGCGCGTGACGTGCGGCATGCGGCGTTCGGACCGGGGGCCAGGCCCTGCTCGTCCAATATTAACGATAAAAAGTTAGACGTTTCACAAAATTAATTAGTTGTGAACAGCTTAGGGAGCACTGGAAAGCAGCGTTTTTAGAGTTCAGCAGTCAGAATGGCAAAAGGGTTACCCTTTACGCCATGTCCATCTGTAAGTCCGCGACTTAGCTCAAAGACTCTTACTGCGTAACAAAAAGCTGTATCAATCAGTATGTAATCGCAATCACAAAGTGGTAGAGTAAATTAAAAAAAAAAACAAAAAATAGTACCTACATAGATTGCGTCTCGAAGGAGCAAAAATACTTGGCCTCCCCTTTACGCGGCGATTTTTTATTCTCATATACCCCGTGGTGTGTGGTGTGTGGTGTGTGGTGCTTTTGGATAGCCTCAAATTGAACAGGTTTGTGTCCACAACCAATCTACCATCCAGAACAAATCGGGCACTTGGAAGCTTGGGACAACCTTGGGACTGAGTGCGCACCGGTAGGTATACGTATACGCCGAAGACATTCTACAAGATTTCCACTAATTACTTAATCATAAAAGTCTATCTACAAAAAAATTGTCTCGTGCTTCGCTTACTAAGTAGGTAAACAGCTAAACACGGCCGCTGCTGGCCGAGCGTCATATTTGTAGCTTCAGAGACAATATTTGAGTTCGTCTGTATCTAAGCAACCTTGATTCGACTTGTAGGTTCAGCCCATTTCGCCATTGAGATTGTGTTGAATCTCCCCCACCTCCCCCATTCGTCCGAACAACTTCGCAGAAACAAGAAAAAAGCGCGTTTAAGGAAGTCAGCAGTTCACTTTCTTAGAATTTACATTTCAAGAGATATCATCATCATTATTCTTGTTTAACGAAGTGGAATGAGAAAATTATATAAAGGTAATGAAAGTATTTTAAAACAATTATTAAAAATGCTAGCACAAAACTGATAAAATATTCCACCAATATACTCGCTGTGGTAGTTCTGCAGAGCAGGCACTGCTGGGAGCTGGCTGCCGGGTGCTGCGCGTAGCCTGGCCAGACTCGCGATCCATCCCAACTCTCCAAACCCTTATTCAACCTTACGAACGCAATAGTAGTCACGCAATACACTGATAGTCACGCCTTAATGGCCGTTGAATCAATGTTGGTGAAGGAAAGCCACAGAACAAATGGAATCGAACCTTTGAAAATAGGAAACTTTTTATTTGGGAAAAATGACGCCCAAGCCCAAGATAGAAAAAAACGGCTAAGAAAAATGATTTTATATTTATTTTTCGATACAGTCGGCTCCTAATTCAAGGCATTTTTTATATAATGTTTTTAGGCCGTTAAAAAATGTTCCCGTACAGCGGCCTTCTCATGTCTTCATCACTTCCAAATCGCTTCCCCCTTAAGTATTTCTTCAAATTGCTGAATAGGAAATAGTCACTTTAGGGTAAGGTGGGTGCTCAATTTCTTCGAAGCCAGTTTCTTTTAGAGCAAGATTTGCAACACGAGCAGTGAGAACGGGTGCGTTGACTTGCAAAAACAAAACGCCCTTGCTGAATTTGTTTTTTTCAACTACGGCTTATCGCACTCTTCTTAATAAATCGGCATAATAAACTGCATTTATTGAAGAGCCTTTCGCCAGTAACCTATTAAGAGAATAGCATCGTAGTCCTAAAATACACTAACCATTAGCCTAGAAGCCGATCCTTGCACTTTAAATTTCTTCGGTGGCCTTTCACCCTTTTCAATCCACTGGTTAGATCCCGACTTCTCTCCGGATCATACGGTCTGATCCATGTGTCATCAACTGTCACTATACGGGAACGAACTTCATCTTAATCGTCTTCGCACGATTCTAAAAACGACGTTCTTCATCGAATGCTGTCAGCATTTTCGGCACCCTACGAGCACTTTTTTGTCTTATGCAAATTTTGATGCAAAATATTTCCAACTCTTTCTTTACTAATGCCTAAGGTTTCAGCTATTTGCCAAACTTTAATTCCTCGATCCTCTAATACTATTTTCTTTGCTTTTTCTCTGTTTTCCTCTGTCACAGCCGATATTGGTCGCCCTGAGCGAGAGTCGTCTTCGATCGACTTTCGTGCAATTTTAAAAAGTCTACTCCATTTTTTAACAGTTGCATAGAAGGTCCAGATGCACCGTAAATAGCAGCCATTTCTTCAAAATGCATCGCGGTGATTTGTTACTTTTATGAGGAACCTAATTACAGCACGGTGCTCAATTTTTTTTACTATATATGCGTCGATAATTCATATCACACAATGGTAACCGTTATCGTTGAATACTCGAAACCATAGAACAAATGTATCATGTTTTTTTTTTTTTTTTTTTATAATAATAGGAAGGCAAACGAGCAAGTGGGTCACCTGATGGTAAGTGATCACCACTGCCCATAGACACCCGCAACCCCGGAGGGATTGCAGATGCGTTGCCAACCTAGAGGACTAAGATGAAATGCCTCTTGTGCCCGTAATTTCCCCGGCTGTCTTACTCTCCACACCGGAACACAGCAGTGCAAGCACTGCTACTTAGCGGCAGGATTAGCGAGTAAGATGGTGGTAGCGATCCGGACGGACCTTGCACAAGGCCCTACCACCCGCAACCGCGTATCTTTTTTTTCTTAAATATTTCCTTTATAAATGGTCTTCTTAGTGGCCAGTATCACTAACGCACATGCAACCTCAAAGTATCTTAGGCTTAGAACTTTTCAGCCGCCCCTGGTATTGTAGGATAGCTTATAACATAACTATATTATATAATTATACTAAATATAATTATATTAGGACAAATTGGCGGGCAGCAACGAGTATACTATAATACACAATCCCGCCGAGAGCGAGTCGGGGTCGGCGCGTTAACGATATTGTTATTATTATTGAAGAATCAAATTCCACGACAGAGAGACAGTTATTAATTTTCATCGAAAATAATAACAGAGAGGCTTACATATAGTTATTACTCTGATTATTTTGGTATGAGAGGGGTTTTTTACATGGATATAAGTAAACATGGGTAGGTATAGGTAAGTTAAAGTAGTATGGATGTAAGTATATGGATATAAAGCGATTTTCAAAAAAATCGGGCACCCAAAATGTTTCAAGCCACGAAGAATTGCAGCACTTATTTCAACCAGAGGAAGGCCGCACTCGATGGAATTTTATTATTTGTAACTTTTAATAAATAAAGGAGAAAGTCAATTGAAGTTACCTTATTTTTTTGTTAAAAGAGTTTATTATGGATATTTTTAGATCAATGTGAATACTAAATCATATGTAAACTTGTTCCGAGCGAGTTAAAGGGAGGGTGCGAAACCATGACAAACAGATTTGGCTCAGATATTGACATGTCAGACAAAATCATTTTAATAATATTTTAAGAGATCTCTTAGCCAGTAAGAGTTATTATACTCCGCAAGAATATTTTGACGATAACAATACATAGGTAAATAAAAAAAAATTGGTCTGTGTTTTTTCATCTAATCTAATGCAATAATGCGTATAAATTATGTAGAATTAAAATTAAAAATTATATAAATTAATTCGATTTAAAATTGTAATCAAATCAAATTAATGATCATAACATAAATTACCGTGACCTGAAGGTAAGAATAATTAAATTATGTGTAAATTATATGTAATATTATTATGTGTATGTTGTGTTGTGGTTAAGGTTAATACTAGGTTAGGTTATAATTTAGGTTTAAGTTGTAATTTTCTGCAATGCCCTCCCAGGGCTATTCATATTGTATTTTAATAACGTAATTTGATGATTCGAATAAATGCAATGAAAGAAGATGAAACATATAACAATGGGCCTTTAATGTGGTTTCATAGAAGTGTAAAAGGCGGCCGCCTCCGCCTCCGCACTAAACCATCAAATGAATTGATGAGATCCAAAGTTGCGGCGGCCGCGGCCGGACCAGCCCCCCCCCCCCTACCCCCGCACCCCGCACCCGCGCTCCCCGGAGATCAGCCTCTGACAATTACAATATTAATTTGGTTCTGCTATTCGGAACAGCTTATTCAAAGTTTGCGTGCCCACTCGTCCGATGCCCAATATTTACCTTCGGCACTTCTGCTAACAATCCGGTTGCGCCGCCGGTACCCCGCGCCGGCCGCGTCGGGGGCGGGGCTGGCACGAGCTGTCTCTGAATTGCAGACTCTGGCCAACTGTTTCATGTTCTATTGCTTTAGGTATATTTTCAATCGAAACCTAGGTACCTAATTCGTTCGGTAAGCGAGTCAATGAACAATGGAAATAATAAAGCTGGGCGGTTCCGCTGTGTCTGGCCGGACTCTGTCGCGAGCTTCTGTAAACGGATCTCATCCGTGCAGGGATCGCTGCACTTGACAGGCAACCATAGCCGTTACCCTTTTCGAACATAGGCTGGTAGCTGGAACCCTATGATACCAACGCCTCAGGTTATGCGGGTCTCCCGAGCGCAGTGATGAATTTACCAAGGAGATTCGTTTAGAGAGTCGCGCCCCTGAGGTGGTGAGCTCGTCGTCGATGCCGCCGAGTTGCGTAACTCGCCGATGTGGAGGTGCGCGGACGAGCGCTGGGATAAATTTATCGCCAGGCCTAGCAAAAAACTTAGAACATAAATAATACGAAAAAGGAAGTGATAACTCTCATAATGTTATTTTCCCCGGAGGAATCAGCGGCCCGGCTCGCGAATTAATATCTTCCGCAGTTCTTGCAGCTCGCGCCGTGACAAATAGTGCCTCTCGCTTTTTATCGTAAATAAGTTTGTCGGCCGCCGCCGCGCCGCGCGCCACTAGCACGGGCAACGACCAAATCAACTGCGAGGCGTGTTAAGATTCAAGCGGCTGACTGCTTCTCGGAGTAATTAGAAGCTCGCATGACGAGGGTCGCCGGAAGCTTTTCTTTTTAATTTTTCTCCGTTCCGAGCGTTTTCCGCGTCCTCCCCCCCCCCCCCCCCTTCCCGCACCCCGCTCCCCGCCAGCCGCCGCGCGCTTCTCGAGCGCAAGACGTCTCTAAAGAAATCTTTGTACGATGAATATTACGAGCATTCTGTAACGTGTTTTTTCATTATTTATCCATATTGTCAGCAGTGACTTTAGCACATCAGTTTTGCGCGCGCCGCACCGGTGACAAGAGGACCGACCTCCAGGCAAGTGAACATTCCTATCACACTGATAAAATGATGAATTTGTTTTTTGTGTAAAAAACAGTGTATAAAGTACCTACTTATGTACTGTACCTAAGGTGTTAGCAATCAGTATCCCCTGTGGGTATTTCGTACGAGGTCGATAAAGGGTCGCAGGTACGATAACAACGTATGTAATGAAAAAAAAAAGGTAATGTTAGGTTTCGCAAAAAGCACCAGATTCAACACATTGTAGGCGCCGCGCCGCGCCGCGCCGCGCCGGGCCGCGCCGGGCCGCGCCGGGCCGCGCCGGGCCGCGCCGGGCCGCGCCGGGACCGGACGACAAAGGGGACGATTTAGTGGCGGCCTTATTAATCTTCCCGGAGTTAGCACCCATTACTTTGCGACGTGGAGCGCAATTTCAATAACTTATGTTTGATTAATGCTTTTAACATTGGCATAACTAGCATTCGCTCTGTGAAGGAAAAAATAATATGCTCAGGCGGCCATGCGTCAGCTTTTACCGTTCGGCGAAAGAGATGACTCACCCGTCCCCCCGGCGTGTCACTCCGCAAGTGATCCCTGCGCTGGCCGCGCCGCAGCGAACATAAAACAGAGGCTTATTTAATATCCCTCTTAACTTTACTTCACCCATCTTCTTCATTCTTAACCCATCACTATTTTGATTCCCCTTTCCACCTATAGGTACGCCCACAATCAGTGACCTGTAGGTCTTGTTACCTTTAGGCTCTGTCTACCCCGTAGGGGATAAAGACGTGATTTATGTAGGTATGTATTAACTTTACTTTCGACAAGTAATGATATGATACGTCTTACGTAAACTTAAATAACTGTTTTATTTCCTTTGCTACCTATATAAGAGTAACCCATAGCGTTGAACATGAAGTTGTGAGGCTGCGCCGCCTCGCGTCTCATTCCCCACAGCGCTTCCCCTTTCAATAAAGAAAACTTTCTCTTCACGCCCGAATAGTCGGTGAATTCAATCTCTTTAAAAGTAAGCGTCGTGCTGGCGGCAAACGCGAACGGTTTATTCATTTGATGAAAAGCTCTGTTCACGGGTTGCGCGGGCTCGGGCGCCGCTGCAGCGCTGCGCGCAGCTTTATACATAACAGAAAGAGCTGACTAATTGATATGTGTCCACGGGGGCAAAGCAGTAGACAAGCAAGAGAATAATCTGCTTAGTTAGCTACTAGTTTAGAACTTTTATTTGATCTGTGGTAACACTGACTTTTAGTGCTAAAAAGCTGTGATTTGGCTCGAGTATACATATCGTCGGTGGAAAGGTAAAATTGCTGAACCGCCAAATTGAGGTTTTCGAGAAATTGGGTTTAAAGTTTTTTTTTTCGAAATAAAATTCATATTTCTCGAACCAAACTGCGAACGCTCGTGAAATTTATATCATAGATAAATAATACAATCTTCTTTCTTCTCTATCAATATCAAGCACCTAGCTCTTAAATCCTCCGAGATAGTGTCGGTTCAGCAAAACGCAATCACAATCTTGGTAAGGAAAAATTGCTGAAGCGCCTGCATTTTATACAAGACAGAAAACGTTACTTTTCTAATAGACAGGTAAGACTTCAAAAACAGACACTTATTTTGACTAATCAATCTTTTTTTCACAAATCAGAACAGCATTTGTTGCTGATGAATAGTATTAGTTAAAATTAAAATCAACGTAAACAGCTTATGTAGTTTAGGTTTTAATTATTACATTGGGAAATTTGACTTATCTCCTACTGTCATATTAATATTGAAATGCTAAAATACTTATCAATTACTACATTTGTGTTTTTTTAAGAAAAAATACTGACCTACTGTATTAGTCTCGTGCGTACACCTGAAAAATGTGTTATTTGAGGATTCTTATTACTAGTTTGCGCACAATTACTACAAACTGATGAACTTAACCGATGACTTATTTACAATAAAATGCAATGTCAATTAAATCTTTAATATTTTTTTATTATTATAGTCAATTACTTTTGATCTCGATAATGTTGTCGGCTTTTTTTTTGTCCACGATACAGACGTACGTCAAGTACCATGGTACCATTGTGTGGTTAGAAGTTAGTGTGAATTCATGTCATGTTGAATGTGTGAGTTTGAGTAAATGTTGTGTTGGACGGTTGTGTGTGTGTGTGTGTGTGTGTGTGTGTATGTCTTCTTGATTGTTATGTATCGGTAGGGAAGTTAGGTTAAGGAAGCAGCGTACTATATAGAGCAGGTGTCTAAAACTATTGATTTTTGTAGGGGTATGAAGGTGATGTCGTGAAAATCTTATATTTTGAGTGCTGATTTCAGGGTTTTGGGGACAATACTAGTTGAGGAAATAATAATTATGGGGACGATTTTTACTATTTCTTGGAGCCACATCTGTTTAATTTCATCTGCTAATGGTATGTATTTTTGTATTTTCTCCGAGTGTTTCTGTTTCAGGTTGTGTGTGTTGGAAACGGCGATGTTTATAAGGTAAGTGGTTTTGGTAGGTTTATGAATGAGCGTAATGTCGGGTCTGTTGCTGAGGATAGTGCGGTCAGTTATTATATCTCGGTCCCAGTAGAGTTTTGTTGTAGAGTTTTCGAATACATTTTTTAGTTTATATTGGTAGTAGGGGGTGTAGGCTGTTAGTAATTTGCGATTTAGTGCAAGTTGTTGGTGTATATGTGTTTAGCGACGTTGTTGTGACGGTGAGTGTAATCTTTTTGTGCAAGAAAACTGCCTCCTCCTGTAATGTGGTCTATTGTTTCGGTGGTTTGGTGGCATCATCTACATTTGTTCGTTTCTATTGTTTCTTTGAGGATATATTTGGAGTAATTCCGTGTTTTAACGATTTGGTCCTGTATTGCGATAAGGAATCCTTCTGTTTCGCCGAAAATATTGCCTTTTGTGAGCCACGTGCATGATGCTTTGTGGTTTACGTGATCTTGTGCTAACTGGTGTGGATATTTGCCATGTAGTGCCTTACTTTTCCAGTTGTCGATTTTTGTTGTTCGGTGTGGGTTTTATGTTTTGGGTCATACTGTCTATTGTTAAGTTGTAGGAGTGTTCCTGGTTTGGGTAGGTTAGTAATTGCTTTATGTAGTGGACTATCGTTAGCTTTTTTGAGGAATTATGTTCGCAAATTGTCTATTTGTTTATAGCGTAATTTTTTTATGTCAACGAATCCGCGGCCTCCGAGTTCTCTTTTGAGTGTGAATCTTTGTACTGCTGAGTGTATGTGATGAATGTTGTGCCTATTGCATGTTGTACGTGTTGTTGTGTTTAAAGCTTCTAACTTTGTGTCTGACCATTTAACAATAAATGTTTCTAGCTGATAGTTGGGTGTTTAATATTTTGTTAAGTCTTAGCTTGTATTTAGCCGTAAATGTGTTTTTTTATTTCTGTGTGGTTTATAGATGTATTTTGTAAGTAACCTAAGTATTTGTAAGTGTCATTTGCTACCATTCTGTCAATGCTTCCTCCCTGGAATTTTATATTGTACGGTTTTGTGTCATTATGTTTTCCTTTTATAATGCTGTTAAGTTTACACATATCTGTTCCAAATGTAATTTTAATATCTTTACTGAATTCCTCCGTTTTTTGTTCGAGTAACTGTTCTATTTGTTTTCTATTTGGTGCGTAGAGTTTTATGTCGTACATGTAGAGTAAGTGAGTCAGTTTGATGTCGTTTTGTCTGTTAATTATGTAGCCGTAATCAGTCTTGTTTAGGATTCTAGACAGAGGATTTAGTGCCAGGCAGAACCACAGTGGGCTAAGTGAGTCACCTTGGAATATACCACGTGCTATTTTAATTTGGGTTGTACTAAGTATTGATTTGTCAGTTTGTATGTTTAATTTAGTTGTCCATTTTGACATTGCTCTTTTTAAGAACTCTATTAGTGTTGGGTCAATTTTGTATATTTTGAGGATGTGTATTAGTCATGAGTGTGGAACGCTGTCAAATGCTTTCTGATAATCTATGTATGAGTAGTATAGGTTTCTGTAACTTTGTTTGGCTTGGTTGTGTTGTGAATCTCAGTATCTATTACAAGTTGTTCTTTGCATCCCCTCGAGCCCTTGCCTTTCTACAGCCTGTATTATATTGTTTTCTTTAAAATATCTGGTGAACTTGTGTGATGATAGATGACAGTTAGTTGGTAAATTGTAGGTAAACACGTAATTGGTCTGTATTTAGCAGGGTTAGTTGTGTCATTATCTTTAGGTTTTAAGTAAGTGATGCCTTGTGTTAAAAACTGGGGTATGTCTTGTGGGTTGTGGATGAGATGGTTTAGTGTGTTTGCAAGATATTCGTGTGTTGAGGTGAAATATTTTAGCCAGTAATTTTGTATTTTGTCTAGGCCTGGTGCTTTTCAGTTGAGTGTTTTTTTTGACTGATTGTGTAACGTCGTCTTTATTAATAGTGATTTTTGGCATTGTGGTTATATTTCTAATTTCTTCTTCTTCTATTGTTGCCCAAGATGCGTGTGGATTGTGTTCTATTGGTGTTGACTATAAATTTTCCTAGTATTGATGTAAAGTGGTGATATTTGGTGGTTGTGTAATTGTAATGTGTTCTGAGTTCTGAGTTAAGCTTTCGGTAGAACAGTTTCTGGTTGGCGTTAAATAGGTTGTTGTCGGTTTTCCTTTAATTGCTTATTATGTATCGGCGCAGTCGTTTTGAGCATGCTTGTAGTTTTTGCTTACAACAATCTAGTTGATCTACAATTTCGTCTCGACTTTTACTGTGTAAATTTAATTTCGTGTATATGTTCCGATGGGTTAGTATTATCATTGTGCTGCGTTTGATCATTGATGGGTGGTGTATGCCTAATGTGTGAGGTGTGTGGAGTATTATTACTGCTGAGTGGTGTGTGCTGAGGTGCTTTTTGTTTTTCTTGTTTGCTGTGGATCGTGGTGACGGTAACTGCTGCGCATTATATTATATATATTATTATTATAATTACAATGTAAATTAAATCCTTATTATTTTTATTATTTCCTTTAAAGTTGATTACTATGATACAACTATACATAAGTTTATTTTGAACTAGTAAATTCAATCAAATAAATGTATTGCTAAAATAATAATAAGCAGAGGCTCTTGAAATTAACTGGCAACCTGAAAGTATAGTTGCCGCAAAATCAATAGTTTCCCTATCAATAATTCTAACGAAAAATTACATAATATCGATAGGCCTATAAAAGACGATCTTAAAGTAACTACACCTATACTGTGAAAAAAAGGGTTAATTACTTTTGTTCATATATAAGCTTCTCGGTATTTCCATCGATTTATGTTCAACTGTATTAGGAGGCTCTGATCGAGACGGTGACGTTTCAGTTTTAAGGGGTCTCAGGTAGTTTTTTGCTTCTATAAAAATGTTTGCTGTAATCGCTTAATACTGTAAAATAAATGCTTTTATTTTATCTGAAGTGACAGAAATATGAAAAAAATACAAATTTAACTTACTTAACGCACATTACACAACACTTCTAATTACGCAAAAATTTCTTAACCAACTGTCTGGAACAAAACATCGTATGCCTTCCTATTCATATAAAAAAAAAAAAAAAAAAAAAAAAAAAACCTTTTGCTGAACCAACTGACTGCAACATAAAATAGTAAGCACGTTTTGCTGAAGCGCCAATCAGACTTTAAATCTTTATAAGCACTTGTTGCTGAAGTGCAAAATAAAGTTTAATCGAAACATTGATAAAATGCTTATCATAGTCACTACTGCTTTGTCCAATAAACTGAAATCACTGATTAAGATATTTTACTGAAAAATGGGTAAACGTTTACTGCTGATATATTTATTATTCACTTTTTGCAGAAATCAAAAATGACTGAAGTACCACTTTGAAAAAAACACTAGAATTTTAGTCGCTTCAGTATTTAAATTCGAAGAAAAACCGAAAAAATTCGGTTGCTTAACCGACAAAAAAGTGTTCAGAATAACATGAAAGTTGGACAGATCGACGCAGAAAAAAAAATGCTATCGAATGGTATATAAAACTCAATTTCGTCAAAATGGCGGTTCAGCAATTTTACCTTTCCAGCGACGATATATATTAATGACAAATATTTTAAAATTAATGCTATGTTAAGAAATTTCAGATATTTAATCTGTATTCATAAAGCTGCCTTTAATAGTATTTCATTTACACGTGTGCTTTATTTTATTTCTATTTATTACACGTTGGCTTGAAAATACAGCAGCGGCACAAAGATAACGCTTCGAGCCGCGTAACTCAATACTCACTCAAATTGGAGCTTTTGATGGAAAAAATATTGAAATCGTAGCTGCAAATATTGGAAACAAAATAATACCTCGGAGGCGATAGGCGCAGAGCGTCGCGGCGTGGCGTGGCGTGGCGTGGCGTGGCGTGGCGTGACGTGGCGTGGCATGGCGTGCCGTGGCGTGGCGTGGCCTGGTGTGTCGCACTACTGTTTATTTATGATGTTTTAATCTTTTATAACACTCACAACGAACGTCTTTTCAGCTCGTATCATATTAATTTAATATCACGTCGGCAAACATGGAATGTGGCTGCGCTCTGTTCGTCAATAATAAGAGTATTGGCAGGTACCTACCAGTACTGCAGCCCCGGCGCTCGCCCGGCGCCCGCTCGGTGTATCCTCGGGTACGAGTCAACTGTAGATATTTTGTTTTTATGTCAAATCCTTCAGCACGAGGGAGACTCCTACCGCCGGTGGCGCCGGTCAACAGCAGTGCAAGCGTCGTGCCGGCAAACAGTAAGGCGTATGACCCTGTACACCCCCCCCCTACCCCCACACCCCCATTCCCATCTTCACGCGGTGACCCGCGTCAACCCTTCACTTTAGTCCGTGTAATGCATACATACAGAAAATAGTGATAGATTGCACGCGAGAGAACGATCTTGAAAATAAGAGTAAGTGAGAGCGAGGCAAACATTTTATTTTTATTTTCTTTTGGATGGAGTTATGCAAAATGTTCCTTGACGCGCGGAGCCTGTTAAAACTTTCGGTCTCGTTACAGTTATTCCCGCGCCGATCAATTCTAACGTAGTTAGGTATAGTATTTCCAATCATTTATTTTCTCGATGACAGCTCCCGTAGAATGTAACTGCGCTTTTTACGCAAAAATTAACTTTTAAATGTGAGGTATAAAAAATATGACCACTGCCTAATTTTGTTCCTTGATCCCATATAATATTCATCTAAGACAAATTGAGTCCATATATGCAGTATAATATTTTTTTAAAGTACGATAAACAATAAACGTTTTAATAAAGTTACATTCTATGGGAATACCAATATTGATGTTATGATTGAAATATCGATATTGTATCGGTATTGTGTATATTGAACTAGATGTGTTCCCGCGACTTTGTACGCGTTGTAATTTTTTACCGGGATAAAAATAGCCTATGTTACTCAGGAATAATGTAGCATTCTAATGGTGAAATATTTTTTGTGTCGAGTAGTTTTTAGTTTATTCATTACAACCATACTGTCATTCGGCCATTTTGGATGCTTAGTAATAAATTTGCATTAAAGTAAGTGGGTTGTTTTATTCGCTCCATAGCTGAATACTTCTCAACTACTCCTATATATATAATTGGATCGATATCGTATCCACTGATCACTTATTTGGTCACAATACTATAACTATCAAACTACACCTGTCATCGAGAAAATAAATGATTGGAACAACTATAATGTTACATCGATGGAGGAATATAACATGCAAGCGCGACTATACACTACCATTCAACAATGTAAAAACCACAGTCTGCTAATTTACAGAAATAGTCCGTCCTCGTTGCCGGGCAGAGCGCGGCCGGGAATTCTTCTCAGGTAGATTATTGAACAATTCCGATGCTCAATAATCCGGTGCGGGCGCTCGCGAAATAAGTTCCTTTACGCAGCTCCTAATACAAGCATTCTTGAGCGTGATCTGCGCCGGCCGCGGCCGCGCCACTCTGCACCCTAAGCCCGCGGCGCACGGGCACGCCGGCCGCCGCCGCCGGCGCCCGCTGCCGGCGGCGGCGCGCGTGCACAAATGCGAACACGAAAAAATTTCATCGGGGCATTCCGACGCGCGCGCGGCGCGGCTGCGGCGCGGCGGCGGCGCGGCGCGATGTTTCCTTCTTCCTACTCTGGGGTACACTCTATTAGTTAGTACGTGAATCTACGCCCTGAATACTCTTTCATTACCTACTACATACTTTGCTTTACGGCTTAGAACATTAAAGAATTGAAAGTCAAAGAAGTAGCGCTGGGGCCCGCGATATTGATTCCTTCGTTGGTGGGTCCGGTCCTCTCCTATCGTTAACACATCACTCCATCGACTATCTCAGGAGCTGCCGCTGTTCATAGATAACAAAAGCAATGACTTTTACTTAAGTATATCTTTGTTTGTTGGTTACACTATCCATACTAATAATTACTAGTAACGAACAGTTAAACAGAATCGCAAAACCGTCAACTCTTTCTCGCCGGCTCGCCCCGCGATAGTACCGAACTAAAGTTGTCGCGGCTCGCCCCCCCCCCCCCCCCTCCCCCCCTAGCCGGCGCCTCCCCCGCACCGGCTAATTTATTCTAATTTATGTATTATTTGCGGAACAATGCAAGTTGGAATAACACCAGATATGTGTTTTATTTGGGAGCCGGCGCGCGGCTCACGTCCGCCGGACCTAATGTGAGGTTATGGAAATTAGCACCGGGAGCCGAGCGCGGTGTGTGTGTGTGTGTGTGTGTAGACGCGCCGCTGAGTTTGACCTATTTACATCTCACGCGGGAAGGCCGCGCCGCCAGCGCGGACGGCTTCGAGAGACGACTTCAATAGGGTTCTTTACAAAAACCTGCATAGGATCTGTATTAAAAGCCGTAATGCTCACTATGCGTGGTGTGCTTCGTAGCACCATGCTCACGGACCGGCTACAGGGCGTAGCGGGCTGCGTAGCACCATGCTCTCTATGACGCTACGGCGTAGCGGACTTCGTAGCGCCTTACACACTACCGAGCTACAACCGTAGCAGCTTCGTAGCACCATACTGATCGTGAGGCTGCGGCGTAGCGAGCCTCGTAGCACCATGCTCGCTGTGCGGGAAACAACTCGCGTCCCTGTTTGTTGTCCGTCCAGTGCTTTCACGGCTCGCGAGGGAATCCGACTGAATGTTTGTTAAAATTAAACCCCAAATCCTACTAACATCTGGCTCAGACTCACGGTCGTTTTGTTCCAAACAAATGTTTTAAAGAAAATTCTACTCGCAGGCCTCTTCAGTTCGCTTTCCTAAACATCAAAGTCAAGACGGTTCCATCACCAAACTGCATCCAGCGCCTACTCTAGTGCCGCAGCCGCGACGCCGAGGAACTGTTGCTGGCGAGCAAGCCGGCCGCTCGTTAAATGAACCAAATGAGGTGTCGATAGCCCCCCCCCCCCCCCTCCCCCCCCCCCCCCCCCCGCGCCGCGTGCTCCCGACGACTTGTTCGCCTGACTGCGATAAGCGTTTATTTGTTCGTAAACAAATAATCTGATGAAAGTGACGCTCGCGCCTCCCCCCCCCCTCGCCCTCCCCCCTCTCCCCTCGCGCCGCGACCAGCGCCGGCGAGCTCAAAGCATCGTTGCGGTAAATAAAACGAACACAAATATAAAGTTAATCATCGCTAATTAGCTTTTAAGAAGTAATTCTAGAAACTAAAGAGCTCAGTAAAGTCCGTCTTCGTTTTTTTTTATTTTAGTTGGTTTTTATCCAGTTTTAGTTGCCTGTCTACCCCGTAAGGGATGAAGACGTGATTTGTGTGTGTGTGTGTGTGTGTGTGTGTGTTAGTTTAACTCAATTTTGTGAAATTCCTTTCTTAGTGTAATATGTTCATATTTTGCCTCGATCACCAAAAACCAAAACACTTTTTGAAGTAAAAACTTCTTTAGCGGTTGTGCACTTTTTGGGATGGGTGTAAAATGTCAGACTCGCGACAGATTGTGTCGGTCCCGCGACCGACAGGTCAGACCGAGGGAGTGTTGCTGCAGGCTTGTAATAATACGTACGTTGATTTCTTCACTCACTCGTAAACTACGTTTGGCTTAGTGGTATAAGGTGTGGAATAACAGTGCGTTCGCTCCGGTGACAGCGTTTTAAATCTCGCGTAGAAGAAGTTTTTTTTCTTTCTTTTTGTTCTTTTTCTTTTTGAAGTGCGTTGTGCACTTCTTTGGTATGGTTTTTGCTGCGCAAGTGTGCGTGTGCGCAGTTTTCAGTTCTGCCGGCACCCCCGGAGTGCAACCCGTCCGTGTTTTTTACTAGTCTGTACGGAGCCAACAACGAAGTAAGACCACTATACATATAGTGAGCGTCACCACTCTTGGGCGCTTCCTTGGTAATAACAAAACTGATTTACGGCAATGACAACCATTGCCTTGCCTGTGATTATTTTTGTGTCCCTTATCTTAAACAATTTGGACACGTGACTAAGAATATTGGCAAGTAACAAAAAAGACGACCGATTACAGCGCGATGCGAGACAATACGCGACCGGGGTAAATGCCGAGCCTAAGTCGCTGCAGTAATCGAGCCTATTCTCTCTTCGTATCGTTCCACAAAAAGCCTGGGAAACGTGGAAGGCCGTTGTATTACAATTAATTCGTATAGTGGGTATATCAACGCAAAATTCATAATGTTACGTTTACATAGAGCTCTTAATTTATTGCATTACAGTTATTTAAACGATTCATGGCTGAAATTTCGTATTTTCATCGAATCGTTAAGTTTGTATTGTTGTATTGGCTGTGCGCTGCGGCGGCGCCGGCGGCGGGAGCGGCGCCGAGCGGCTCGGCCAGCACGAGGCAGGGCTCGCCGCAGCGGCGGCCGCGATCCCCATTCAAAAGAACTTTACAAGTTTGGCAAGAGTTTATGCGTACACCATTTGCTCGTATGAAGTTCTTAAAAAGTTGTGTCTATAATAATGATTGGCCAAAAAGGGGCGCGGGCGGGAACGTCGTTAATAATTCTGTTTTACGGTCCCGGAAGCGCCTGATCCCCTCCGGACCGGCAGCCGCCCGCCCCTTGCCTTTTTCAATTTTCTTAGAATAAATCAACCTAAAACTTATCTTTAATTTTAATAGGTAGGTAAGCCAATACGGGGGTCGGCCCGCGCCAGCCCCGCGGCCTCGCGCCTCGCTGCCTCGCCGAAGGACATTGACATTGACTAACATTTTAAACTTAAATAACAAGTTATTAGGTCAGGACCTAAAAATTTCATTTTAGATACGTTTTTTGCTGACCGTACTTTTTGTTGACTGTACTTGGATTGTCATCCGTCCTACATATGTGTGTACTTATCAAATTTCAAGTCAATCGGACCAACCGTTGAAGAGCTCCCTCCTGTAAAGACGGTCCCGGCTGGACCACCAGAATTCTACTACCAGATTATTGTACTGTCATCTGGCTTACACAAGAATAGAAAACTTCAGCTTAATCGGAAGAAGAAATCTGCTCAATATTGAGTCGCAAGCCTCCACCCGAAGAAACCTACAGACATACACACGTTGCAAGTCAATGTAAAGATTGTAGTAACTTGTAATATAATAATACTAATATTTAAAAGAATCGTGTACGAGGACAACCGACATCGTGTACAAGGACTTCATTCAAATGGTTTTAGAATTGGAGCATACTTAAAAAAAAGAACAATGCCAATTATTGGCATCTTGGGAAACTGACTTGAGAATATTATATCGAAATAGCATTTCTTTATAAATGATTATGTAGTTGATATGTTTATGGAACCGATTGTTGTTAGTACTAAAATATAATCGATAATCGTGAAATATGCCGGCCGGGGGGCACAAGGAAGCCTCACCTCTGGATTTGTCAAAGTATGTATGTTTGTCCGGGTGGAATCTTGCGACTCAATTTTGAAGCTGATATCTTCAACCGATTGAGATGAAATTTTGCATACACTTATGTAATTCAGATGAGAATAAAATAGTCTGTTAGTGGAGTTCTGGTGATCCAGCCAGGACCGTCTCCGCAGGAGGGGACTCTTCAACGGTTGGTCCTATTGACTTGAAATTTGGTACACATAATATATGTAGGACGGGTGACAATGCAAGTAGGTACAGTCAGCAAAAAAAGCTTGTATTAAAAAATGAAAATTTTGACAGAAACTTATTCATTCACTATTACCAGGAGAGTCAGAGCGTATCATGCAATTTTCCTGACAAAAATATCTTGTGTTGCTTCTCCAAAGTTTCATTTTTCTAGACCAAGATTTATTCATATGATTAAGCACTCACTTGGCCGGTGTTTACGTTTTGTAATCAAAACGGCGACGTGTTCCGTCAGCCGCCGCCGGCCAGCCGCCGCCTGCCAGCTGCCAGCCGCAGACGCGCGCGCGGCGTATCTCCCGCCTGTCGGACTTATCCCTACAGTACATTGTTGAGAAGGAGTGAAGACGCCTGAGGCAGCTTTTAGGCGTTTAAAGGTAACTATTTGAGGGAAACCGATATATTATAATCTTAGGAATCATGTTATAGGCGATGCGGCTAGCAACCATCACTATTCTGATTCCCCTTTCCACTTATACGCCCACAATATTGCTAAACGTGGCTTTTAGGTCTTCTTACCTTAGACTCTGTCTACCCCGTACGAAAGAGGTCTTTTATCCCTTACGGGGTAGACAGATTTGTGTATGTATGTTTGTGAAACTAAAAAAAGCAACATGGTAGTTAACTATTATAAAAATGAAATAAAACGTTTTTTTTGCCAGACTTAGGTACATCCATATTAGAACTATCAAGAATGAATAAATCGAGATAAAATAAAATGTTTAAAAAGAAACAAAAATTAAAATGTGTTATACCTACAATGAAATCAAATTAAACTGAGTCGTATTCAATTAAATTAAATCACAATAATAATAATAGAAATACTTAATTAAGTTGCAGATTACATTTAAATAAATAAATTAGGTTAAATTAAATTACACTTTTACACAAATTAAATTAAATTTCGTTTATAAAGTGGATGACAAGACACACAGGCACGACCGCACACTCCGGAAGGTAGTGTGAACATTACACAAATAACAAAAGTGTATAATAATCCTTAAATCGTGGGGTACCTAGTGGAGTGCCATCTCGCTTAATTTTTGGGTGTTTTTGGGACACTCGCCTCGAGCAGAGTGGCAAGCAGATGCAGCGCCGGCGGCGCCCCGCGTGGCGAAGGGCAGCCTCATTGCCGATATACTTGCCTACTATTAAACACGGCCGCACTGGGTAAAGTGAAATTGAAAAATCGGCCAAGAGCGTGTCGGGCCACGCGCAGTGCAGGGCTCCGTAGTTGCCTGTCACAATACGTGGATATTATGAACATAATTATTTATTTTTCATTTTTACTCGATACTGCTATGCACATAGTTCACGGTTTCACGTACACGGTATCAGTTGGCCGACTACTAGGTACTCGTTGAACGGTAACGCCCGCCGAGCTGAGACAGCCATCCTATAAACTTCGTTGTACTAGTATAAAATATACTACTACCATGATTTTGTTCACCTAGGTACTTATCCAAATACAACCGTTTAACTGGCAAGGGGGGGGGCGAGTAAATCTAACCATAATAGAACTTTAAAGCTTAATATTGCTCAAACGGATTCTTGAATCGAAAAGTGGTTTTCTCTCACCCACTTTATTTTTGAACGACACCCCACACTATGGGGAAAAACGAGAAAATAAATCATCCCCACATTACTTGTAGGAGACGTACCCTAAAAAAAAGATTCGTCAAGATTTTATTTTACCACTTTGTCGGCGTAGGTAGTTAATATTACAGCTTTCTAGTACTAATAATATCTGAGCTATGCCGCGGACAGACAGACAGACAGACGGACGGATATAGCGAAACTATAAGGGTTCCATGTTGACTACGGAACCCAAAAAAAAAGACAGGACAAGTTGTAGGTTAAGAACTACCTCCATATGTGACGGAAGCGGCGCGGCGCTCAGCGCCCCGCGCGAGTGACGTCACGCGCCGCCCCGCGCCCCGCGCCCCGCGCCCGCAGTCGATAACACCTCGCCGCCTCGGGAGCGCTTCATATTTCGCCAATAACATTATTCAAACATCGCCCTTTAGAACTTCTTTCAGATTCTTTAGTACAAAAACAAACCATTAAGTATATAAAATTAGTTGGGTATCATTCTTTGTTTGTGATTCGTTAAGTTGACGCGTGGTAGTGGCGAAGTGGAGCGGCGTGTGGCGTGCGGCGTGTGGCGTGTGGCGGGCGGCGGCGGCGGCGGCGCGGCGCGGCGCGGCGGCCGCGGCAGTCCCGCGCCGGCCGCCGCGGCGATCGCTCCTGCCCCGCGCCGCGCCGCCGCGTCCCCGCGCCCCGTTAGTGCAGTGTCGCGCGGCCGGGATGCGCCGCCCCGCATGCGTCCCGCCACGCTCGCTCCGCACCGCACTGCTCGGACGCAGCACACAGCCCACGCTTGTGCGACACCCAGCCTCGCTCCGCACGTTTGCTACCCATAAAGTACTTACCTGCATTACGTCTAAACTAGTCTAGATTGTAGTTTGTGTGTTTTGGTCGCAGATTACTCAAAGTTGATATTATGTGGGTTATTAAAAAGTACGTAATTATCCTCCAAAACTCTGTTCTGATCAACTTTCAAATGTAAGAGCCGTCGGACAAACAACGGGAATGCATCTCTATCGGGTAAATTACACACTGAATCCAGTCCGTCCGAATCCGAATGCAATGCGTTCGGAAACATACTGCAGGCGTGTGTCGAGCGCAAACGATGTTACAGTAAATTACAACTGTTGTCCAACGCCAATGGACGTTTGAACGTTATCACGTACAGTCAACGACGGATCGGACTCGGTTACCCGCGTGTAGTCGGGGAGTGGGTGAAATCTTAATAACATTAGGAATATTTTGGATGATGTCAGTGTCCATGTGCAATTGTGCAGGGGACCCGCATCCTGGAATTCCTGGAGCGTCGGGCTGCGGGACTGCAGTCAGTTAACTAGAGAGAAAAATTGTGTACCTATTGCTAAAAAACGATCACTATCACTACATAGTATAAAATAAAGTCGCTTTCTCTGTCCCTATGTCCCTATGTATGCTTATATCTTCAAAACTACAACATATTTTGATACATTTTTTTTTAATAGATAGAGTGATTCAAGAGGAAGGTTTTTATGTATAATTCTACGCAGACGAAGTCGCGGGCAGAAGCTAGTTTATTATAATTTACACTTTAAGCTTATTTTAGGTTTCGTTTTTCGGTTGTTTTGTGCCAATAAATAATATTCTCACACGTTCTCGAATATTTTACACGCCCCCTTGCAAAAAAATCGGGCACTGTGGTTTTTCAGATTTTTAGGCATTAAAGCTTAGAAAAGCAAGCTTTTATACACATAAAATACAAAAACCATGGGTGCCCGTTTTTTTGCAAGGGGTAAGTCATATCTGTAATATCCGCTATTTCAAGGCGCGTCATTCCCGCCGGCGCATCACCATCAACGCAAGCTTTTCGCACACTTACCTATTTCATTAGCGAACCGGAAGCCGTCGGGGCCAGCTCAGCCCGCGGGGCCAGCTCAGCCCGCAGGGGCCAGCTTAAGCAATGCACTAAACTCGTCCTCGAGTACAACGAGTATTTTTGAAAGAGTTAATTATTCTACGTTTTACTTGCGACTCAAACTTTTTTGCGCTCTCCAACTCAAAATTCTATATTTCGTTTTTGTAGCATTAGAAAGAAGTTAAACCACTTTGACGTCTTTTTATCGAAAAAAACTTTTTATAAATCGGTAACTGAAAAATATAAAACCATAACAAAACAAATCACAATATTCCAGGGATTTTAAATTGTACATACATACATACATTACATACATACCGTCACGCCTCTTTCCCATAGGGGTAGGCAGAGACTACTTTGTTCCACTTGCTACGATCCTGACATATTTCTTTCGCTTCATCCACAGTCATCAATCTCTTCATACATGCTCGTCGGTTTCGGGTACTCCTGACCTGACCTTTTTCCAAAACGTCTCCTATTTGGTCCTGGAACGTCCGTCTAGGCCTTCCCCTCCCAACGTAACCATTCACACTCCCCATATAGATCTGTTTAGTTAGTCTACTTTCATCCATCCGCTCTACATGCCCAAACCAACTAAGCATACTTTTTTCTATCCTAGTCGCTATATCCTCTTTCACACCAGCACGTTCTCTTATCATCACACTGTTCCTTATTCTATTTTTCAGAGATACACCTTCCATACTCCTTGTATTGTATCTTGTTTTGCAAGAAAAAGGCATGTCACGATTGTTCACCTTTTTTCTATTTCTAAAAAAACGAAGAATAATAATAGTAATTAACCTTTGTTCAACGAATGCTAAACTACCTACTACTGTGCAGAGACTCTGATAGTCAGTCAACCTATAAAATAATCACTCTAATAGATAACATGGCTACAGATATTTTCAAAGATTCTATACGAACAACAGCTATGTTGCTATCCGCCAAATATAAAATATGAAACCCTTGGCAACGCCGCGTATAAGCTGCGTCGAGCAGCGCGCCCGCCGAGGCCTTCTGCTGCCTATTTACAGTAGGTTATGAAGAAACCTCTACGAGTAAAAGTAAGAGTGATGTATTTTTTTTTAATTTAGGGGTCTTCGTTGTTGGACTGCGAATACAAGGTAAACACAAAATGCTCTTTCAATGCGGCTTACGTATAGGTATGGGCTGTGGGGAACAGGTATAGGTTCCGTCGCGCTCGACTCAACTCCGAGGTCGCGTCGAGCGCGGCGACGTGCGCGGGAGTCGGGAGCGCCGCCGGCTTGCTTCATTGACGACTCCACAATGGTTACTAGCTGGTCACTAGACCCACGGCAAAAATCTATTAATCTAAAACACCGCTTATATTCAGACATTACTTTGCGGAGGTCCATGTCAAAATAAATGAATAACTTTTACTTTGTTACTCCGCGATACAGTGAGGTCAAAATACCGCCTCCCGCTGAGGATGACTCGGACAGATGTGAAACTCGTGTCCAGAATATTGTATGTCGTGGTGGGGGTTCTGATTGTCATTCTCATTACGGTTACTTTTTCGTTGGTTGTTATTTTGTGTTGTCGTTGTTTTCTCGAACCGCGAACACCGACTGCACTGAGTAGGATTCACCGGAGCGCGGCACTTTCCATGGTTTGAGCGCAATATGTCGCGGAGTAGCGAAGTCAAGTTATCCATTTATTTTAGTTTTCCTATTAAAATAAATTATTTACTAAAACAAAATCATTTAACCGAAAAAAATACATATAATGATAGATAGAGATACATTTCAATGTCAAAAAAAACAAAATAAAATGACAATGTGGGCAAGTCACAAAAATATCGTCAAGTGCAAATAAAATAATAATTTAAATAATTTTTATAATGTTTTTATATTTTGTATTAATATTTTTTTATTACTTTTTATATGAAAATTGTAACTAGAGAAAAATAAATATAAATTTAAATAAAAACAAAATACAACTAAAAATTCTGTAATTTGTACTTAATTTAGGTTTGTCCCCTCCTGCTGTATTTAATTCGAAAGAAATTCTGTTGCCTGAGTTACACTGGCCAGTTATTCTTCTTTTCAGTGAAATGTTTTTGTTTTTAATAATTATTATTTAGTTTCATCGTCTGCCTGGCAGCCCCTGCCGGCTGCTGGGCGCAGGCCTTCCCCGCGCCACGCCACTGAGCTCACAGCGTCCCTCGTCTAGCCTCTGCCGCTGCCTCACGCATATCAGTGCGCCACCTAGCTACAGGTGGCCCCGCACTACGTTTGGTTTAATTTGTTTTATCCTTTTTAATTATAACTGTTTGAACTAGAGCCCGCGCCTTCCGGTGCCCGCCGTCCGCGTCCGCGCACGCTTAGTTAAATAAGAGAATGAGAATAGCTACTAATCAAATTGACATCCTAAAGAGCCATTCAACATCACACAAGAAATAACCAATTAGAGTGGAAATAAGGGCTAGTAAAGGGTCCTTTTCGACTTACTCTATACTCACGAAAAAATTTCGCGAATGTAGGTATTTCCTTCCATTTCATTTCATTTCATTTACATTGTACATTTATTTCTTTTATATTTTACATGGAATAAACCCATTCATGTAATAAGGAAATTAGGTATTTATTAAACTTAACCGAGTTTCATCTCGCAACGACTAAAATTATTTTCCATGTCGATCATATTCAACTCAACTCCAAAAACGTATTTAAAAATAAACTTCGTTCTCATCAACTAAATTTACAAAAAAAAAACCGGTCAAGTGCGAGTCGGACTCGCGCACCGAGGGTTCCGTATCATTATCTATAAATATCTAAAACCAGTGTAAGCAGAGCCCTGTTCCAAAGCAAAATGTACGCAGTGTGGGGTTACTTTATATTGGTCACTGCTATATACAGACATACATACACATTTACGGTTTTCGCAATTATTCTTTAATCTGTGCTATAAGACCTACCTTCATACCAAATTTCAAGATTCTGCGTTCACGGGAACTACCTTGTAGGTTTTGATTCCCTTGAGAGTTGAAAATTTGCGGAAATTTGCGGCATAAACGGCTGTATCTTTTGATTGCGTTGGCTTAGAAGTTTGATTTTTTCACAGCTTCAAGGGACAGTAGACCTGAGTAATTGATATAAATTTCAGCTTCATACCTCCACGCGTTCCTGAGAAAAAGGGTCTTGACAGACGGACGGACAGACGGACAATAAAGTGATCCTATAAGGGTTCCGTTTTTTCCTTTTGAGGTACGGAACCCTAAAAACCTTAAATCTCCGCCTTAAAAACCTTAAAACCCATCAATTTAATATAATCTGTATTACTTGTGAGAAAAATTGTGTTTTTTTTTATGTTAGATAGGCCAGACAAACGAACAAGTGGGTCACCTGATGGTAAATGATCACCACTGTCCATAGACGCCCGCAGCGCTTTACGCGATGCCAGTGCTTTATACATATTATATTAAATTGATGAATGCCGAGTCAATTAATTAATTTATAACATAAACGATTTTTAATTTTGATATGGGCATTATATATTGTTAGGTTAGCTAATTACGTAATAACTCTAAGGCGGAGGTCTCTTTAGTAGGGACTGAATAAATTAACCGACTTGGTATTACATGGATCTCACAACTTTTTAACGGTAGAAGAACTGAGTTGCGAGACTTGGTTTTTTTTACAAGTTTTGTTTTGATGGGATAATCTTTTTACTCCTCTTTATGGCTTTCTTTGCCTGTATTAATACGTGTAGTCGTATAGGTAGATATAGCTAGTTAATAATTACCAATTATATTTAATTTATACTTAGTTTACCCTTTATTTGTTTTTTAATTTCTACACTTAATTAGAACTCAACGCCATCCTGTAATTTTCTACCTACTTACATAGTTCAACTTCGTGTTTTTTTACAATTTATATAATTATATATTATATTTTAACTGTGTCCACTCCTCTATCTTTCCATAGTTGGGAACGCATTCCGACTTTCCTGCAAGCTTCGTCTTCTTGAGCGTATTCCACAGATTTAGCTCGTACGGTTCTGGCAGAATATCAGTGCTGCGGTTTCCGCAGTTTTTTGCTGAGTCAGCACCATTTTTTCTTTTTTTTACAACACATGGCATCCACAATTAGTTTCAACATAGTTGTTTATTTTCCTTTAATGCCTCCTAGTATGCTGTGTTGTACTCGTATATATGTATTCATTTTTCATCTAGTTAAGTATTGTGGTTTCAATACATGATATGTTATGTACCTGTGTTATGAGAACATAAAGTTTTTATCTATCTATCTAAATATAATGACATTCCATCAAAACATAAATGTAAAAAATGCCAAGTTCGTAAACGATTTCCCTACCTAATAAAAGAAGCGAGATCTGAATGCATACCAGAGTATCAGAAACTTGACAAGTTGGCTGACGCCTAGGAGCTTCTTCGGAGAGAGCAGAAACTTGTTAAGAGATGCGAAGCCGAGAGCAGAGGAATGGATGGACGAGTGGCCAGACGGCGCAGCGTAGGCTCAGTATGTAACAGGGTCCCAGGGGGAGCATCCTGCGAGTACCGAGCCTCAATAAATCATTCCACTACAAAATGCTCCAAACTGAATATTAAAAGTTCGAGTATACTTGGCTAATAGTTTTTTCATTGCGCGAAATATAATCGCATCAACCGGCGGCGAGCGGGGGCAGGTAAGCGGCTCGTAAAAAACACATCAATCTCAGCGCTGGCGCTCGCGCCGCCGCGGCCATCCATCACGCGCCACCCGCCCCCGCGCCCCCGCGCCCCGCACCCCGCGCGGTAACCCTTCCCGTCGCGCCACTCGAGCCGGCCCGCTAATGTCTCCGCGCGCCGTGTCGAGGGGCACTCGCGACCTCTCGCCCGCCACTGCGGCTCCCCTCCAGATAGCCGACATGCATACAGGAGTGTAGCCACTACATCACCACACGATAGTATCAACTCTCGGTTGACAGATGTTATCAGATTAATTATGTCAATAATCACAATAACCACCAATTTTCAGAACAAGTACTTAGCTCGTTATTGTTCTGTCCAGGAGTGAAGGTGTAAGTGCGAGGCGGCGGGCGACGCGGCAGTAGCGCGGCAGCATGGCCCGCGGCGCGCGCTGGCTGGCGCTGCTGGCCGCGCTGGCCGCGGCCGCCGGCGTCGCCGCGCCCGCCGCGAACCGCACGCACCGAACACGTGAGCCGCCTCTCACTCGGGCCAAACCTAAACCGTATAATCCGACTGCCGTCTCTATCCGCAACGTTTGTACGGCGCAGGAGCGGAGCGCGCCAGCTGGCAAGTGTCGCCGTCGCCGCCGGGCGCGGACGAGGAGAGCGCGGGCGTGCCGCTGGACGCACTGGAGGCGCCGGACGCGCTGGACGCGGCGCTCGGCGAGGAGGAGGCGCCGGCCTGGCGCGAGCTGTGGTACGCCTCGCTGGAGGCGCGCCGCCGGCAGCCCGTGCTCAACGCCTCGCGCGAGGACGTGCTGGCGCAGCTCGGCGCAACCGCCTTCCTGCACTGCCCCGTGCGGCACCTGGGAGAGCGCGGCGTGAGTTCCGACAGCCACCGCTTGCCTACCGCGCGCCGAACGCCTGCCTGCTCGAATCGCTTGCTCGCAGCTCGAGCCTTGTTGTAAAAGTGACCGTCCATTTTTCAGATCTCGTGGGTGCGCCGCCGCGACTGGCACATCATCAGTTCCGGCCTGTTCATGTACACAAATGACGAGCGGTTTCAGGTACCTAGCCGGTTGCGCTACTTCCCGTGTCGGATGACGCGGCGCTGTGTGAGTGACCGTGTGCATGTGTGCGCAGGTGCTGCACAGCGAGGGCTCGGATGACTGGACGCTGCAGATCAAGTTCGTGCAGAAGCGCGATAACGGCACGTACGAGTGTCAGGTGTCGACGGCGGCGGGCCCGCTCTCGCGGCTCGTAGCGCTGCACGTGCTGGTGCCCGAGGCCTTCATCCTCGGCGCCGACGAGCACCACGTCGACGCCGGCTCCACCATCAGTCTCGTCTGCATCATCGAGAAGGTCGGGCAGAGTATATCAGTGTGCACCGGCGTTGCGCGCATTGCAGGCGTAGACTCCGCTAACGTGTACGTGTGTATTGTGCAGAGCCCCGTGCCGCCGCAGTACGTGTTCTGGTACCACAACGAGCGCATGATAAACTACGACGCGGCGCGCGGCGTGGCGGTGAGCACGGCGCCCGGCGCGCGCACGCAGTCCGCGCTCACCATCCGCGACGCCGCGCCGCGCCACTCCGGGAACTACTCCTGCCGCGCGCCCAACACCGAGCCCGCCGCCATCTACGTCTACGTGTCCGAGGGCAGTAAGTGTCCGCCGTGTCGCCCTCCCCTCCACCTGCCTCCCCCGCCAGCCCCCTCACCGGCGTGTGTTGTTGCAGGTGACAAGATGGCGGCGACGCTGTCGCGGTCCCGGAGCGCGGCGCCGCGCGCGCCGCTGCGGCCCGCCGCCACCGCGGCCGCGGCGCTGCTGCTGGCCGCCGCGCGCCGCCGCCGCCGCCAGTAGGCGCCGCGCGCGCCACCGCCGACCAATCACTTTGCGAATATTATTCAATATTTGAATTGTTAACGATCAAATCGTGTTGTCTACGATGTCCGATATCGGTATTGAAATAAAGAGTCTACGTAAAATGTAAATAGCAATAGGGTTGTAAATATAGCACTAATTTGTGAATTACGTCTTGTTGGTAGATAATCTTATCTACATGTAAATATTTTAATTTAAACTGAAAGAAATCTAAATTGCGGGAAAAATAATGATCACGGTTGCGTCGAGCGGTTGGCCCAGAGCGGGCTGTCGCATGTCGGCTCGCCGGCCGCGGCGCGCGGCCGCTGCCCGCCGCCGAGGCGCGGCGTCCACGGCCGCTTCGCTGCCGAGCACGGCTCGACGCATTCCGTCGCGGTTTCATACCAGCCGCTACAACGCGGGTAATTTAATGAAATTTTGAATTAACGAAAATCTGTCGCCTTCCATAAATTTATACCTAACAACAATAAATTATTACAAAGTCTGATCGTGTTTCATTTAGCAGATATACCTATAAATTATTAAATATATGATAAGAATAGAATGGCGAGTTGTCGTTCATTATGGAGAGCTAAGGGGGAGGCCTTTGTTCTACAGTGGACGTCTTCAGGCTGATGATGATGATGATGATGATAAGAATACCTTATAATGTAATTATCGGGTGTATATAGGGTATGTAAATAAAACCATGGCAGCACTCGCCTATGCAGCAGACGACCATGGGTGCGAGCACGGGCTCGTGCAGGAATTCGACATTCAGGGGGATTCACTATTTCATTTTGGGCCATTTAGGGGACGCGATACTATAACCAGTTGGACCCTCAGTTAGCCTCTTGTTCTAGTTGTACAGGAATTCACAGTCATATTTTATTTTATTATTTTTAGGGTTCCGTACCTCAAAAGGAAAAAACGGAACCCTTATAGGATCACTTTGTTGTCCGTCTGTCCGTCCGTCTGTCAAGACCCTTTTTCTCAGGAACGCGTGGAGGTATGAAGCTGAAATTTATATCAATTACTCAGGTCTACTGTCCCTTGAAGCTGTGAAAAAATCAAACTTCTAAGCCAACGCAATCAAAAGATACAGCCGTTTATGCCGCAAATTTCCGCAAATTTTCAACTCTCAAGGGAATCAAAACCTACAAGGTAGTTCCCGTGAACGCAGAATCTTGAAATTTGGTATGAAGGTAGGTCTTATAGCACAGATTAAAGAATAATTGCGAAAACCGTAAATGTGTATGTATGTCTGTATATAGCAGTGACCAATATAAAGTAACCCCACACTGCGTACATTTTGCTTTGGAACAGGGCTCTGCTTACACTGGTTTTAGATATTTATAGATAATGATACGGAACCCTCGGTGCGCGAGTCCGACTCGCACTTGACCGGTTTTTTTTTTTGTCATTTACCGGGATCCACAGTACGATCGTATCAGCTCTTTTTCAAAACGATTTAAGGTATTTTTGGCCATGAAAGTGAATAAATACCTTTGCGTACACGTGGTTTTTTTTTTTTAAGGAACTGAAATCCGCGTCCCTACTTTTTTTTTGTGAATTTAGTGGGATTGACAGTCGATTTTCCGGGATATGGAGGATACAAAACCCGATTTACCAGATTCTATTTTTCTATATTTATGGACATTCACAGTACAATTTCCCACTTTTTAGAGGAGTTTTACAATTTTTTTTTTTTTACAATTGTTTTTCGGGATTTACAGGGATTCGCCGTCCGATTTTCCGGGAGTTCGTAATCTTATTTATATACCAGGATTGAGGGAAATTTTATTTCGAATTGAATTCCGGGATTTAGGAATTTTAGTATTATTTAGACGATTTAGGGGGACTAACAGTCTGATTATTTGAGATGTATACGTGGCTTTCCGTGGTATAAGGGATTCACGACCCGATTTTCCAGGACACAGGGGGATAAACAGTTCTATTTCTCGGGATTTAGAAGTCCAATTTTCCAGTCTAAATAAAAAGAGATAAGGTCATTATTATTATTTATGAAAACTATAAAAGAAATATATATTATCTATACATAAAATATAATAAAATCGTTGAGACCAAAAAATCTGTACATTGAAGATTTAAAAAAAAACCGACCAGGGTGACTTAAAATCGGTAACTGAACATATTAAAACCATTTTTAAAATTTTTGTTTGTTTGGTTGTTTGTTTGACTGAGCATCACGTAAAAACTACTGAACGGATATTGATGAAATGTTCACAAATCGATTTCAATAAATTCAGAATAGGATATAGGCTACAGAAAGTTTGGAAAATTTTGGATAAAAGGGGTGAAAAGGGGGGTTAAAGTTTTTATGAAATTAGATTATTCTAGAATCATGAAACTCAGAATAAATGCTTAGTAATAAAAAAAAAAAAAAACATCTTTGGATATTCTCGCGAAACCTTGAATGAAAAATGCAGAATCGATTCCCCCGTTCTCTTGACCTTGATCTTGATGCAAACCGCCAATTCTGCTGACTACTGTTGATGGAAACCCACTCGCCTACGTAACTTGTTTATGTCGAGTTGCATTTGCGCGAGCTGGGTCGAAACGCCAACTAAGCTACTTGTGACGTCATCCGACTCGCCGCTTCGATTTGACTGCTTACCACTGCCACTTCCGACGTTTTAATCTTCCCAAATATTCTGTCTGCAACCTTGCACTTGCACCTCCAAAACTCCGGAATTCGGGACACCACGGACGCAGAGGCAACCTCCAAACCATCGGAACTTGCCCCAGAAGTGGCTGCTGTCTTCGGCGATGACATCTTGATGATCTTGCGGCAATCAAAATCGTTGACGAACTTGTTCTTCGCGGGGTCACCACTTTACCAGCAGGGTTGTTGCTGGTAATTATTGAAGTGGTGGAGATAGAAACAACTTTTGCAGTCCATTTCAAATCTAATTTTATTGTAACAATTTCATGCTTATATACTAAACTATATTCAACTTTAACAATCTGCCTATCGATAATGTAATCAGCTTGACGTGACCAATCTGCCCAAGAGAAACACGTACTTACATGTTTAAACTATTGTCACGCAACCATGTGACATCCGTCACACACATCAATCGAAAGTGTTATAAATCTGTTTATATCTTCAAACTACAGTTCTAATCAAATTTTTGAGTAGTTCACAAGATTAATGAGAGCTGTGATTGTCTTCTATGCTACTCATATTTCAAATTCAGCTGTACGACACGCATAGAACAAGCTTATAATAATGCTTGTATGAACTTCGTTTGCAGTGCGAATTCAAAAACCGTAAAAAGTCAGTCTAGTCAATGCCAAATCACCGTATGAAGTAGAGCCGAGTCAGACAAGGGGGGGGGGGGGAGGAAGCCCAGTCCATCCGCGTCTATGCTCCCGAAATATCCAACTAAACCGTCAGTTGTGAACATACCCACCCGAATTAACACTTTTAAGTGAATATTCACTAAAAATTAGAACATTCCTGATTTAGGAAAAGGAGATACTACTACAATTAAAAAAAAAAAAAAAAAAATTGACCTTGATACGTTCTTCCTTCCGACACCAAAACCACAATTTTTGATCGAGCCTCTGAATACCTGGGAATCAATTTTGAAATTGCTAATTTAAAATTTCAGGCGACAAGATGAGACTTACCAGGCGCAAGGGCAATTTCAAAAATTCTTTTTCCGCAAACCGTTTGATGAAAAACTTTCGAGTTCTGACACAACAAAGTGCTGCCCCAGCACTAACCCTTAACAAAATTTGGAGAGGGTAGGGTTACGGGTATAGCCGGTACAACTATGCAAAAAGTAAAAGTTTCACTAATGTTTGAATTAAATCCTTCCAAAGAAAAGTCGAACAAACACGTCAAGTCAACGTTTTGGGATAGAATCGAGTCAATAAAAGAGTAATGCAAGCTCGATTGTATCTACACTCCAAAACCCGCTGAAATCCATCGAGTAGCCGTCAAGCAAGGAAGAAATTAACCCATTTTTCGAGTAAAATTTAGATAAAAAGTCGAATAACTAAAGATTACATTGATTCATGCGAATAAAACTAATGTCAAATGATAAAGAATAAGCGTTTATAACTTTTTAATAAAATTTGCGGCTCTGAAAACAACAGATTTAGTCATTATTTTAAGAAAACTGAATAATACCTACGGACCGAGGTGATGTAGCTAAGCATTTGATAGGTGGGTGGGAGTGGCGGGCGAATTTTTTTCTCGATTTTCGCTATTACAAAAATTGAAAAAGATGCGCGTTAAATTTAGCAATAAGAATATGTGATTACATCAAAGAATTTACACGAAAAAAGCAGTGAAAAAAATTAAAATGTGTGAAAAATATTTTTACAATTTTTCAAGCGTACAAAATTAAACCTAACCAATACAAACTAACAAGTTTAAAGTAACCCCATTCTACCAAAACGACTTCGTACCTAACCGAATCCATTGGATAAGCGCAACCTAACGAACTTAAACCTTACAAATTCGAAACCAATTGCTTTCAACCTATCAAATTGAAACCTAACCAACTTGAACCTCACCGATTTCATTAGTAATCTCCAACCTAACGAACTTTGTCCTAACAAATTCGAAAATGATTGATTTCAACCTAACAATTTGAAACATAACCATCTTTACCCTAACCGATATCATTCAATGTTTGCAACCTAACAAATTCGAACCCAATTGCTTTCAACCTAACAAATTGGAACCTAACCAACTTGAACCTCACCGATTTCATTAGATATCTCCAACCTAACGAACTTTGTCCTAACAAATTCGAACATGATTGATTTCAACCTAACAATTTGAAACCTAACCATCTTTAACCTAACCAACTTAAACCTAACCGATTTCATTAGATATTTCCAACCTAACGAACTTTGTCCTAACAAACTTGAACCTAATTGATTTCAACCTAACAATTTAAAACCTAACTTTTTTTTTTTTTTTTTTTTTTTTTTTTTTAAATCTAACCGATATCATTCAATATTTGAAACCTAACGAACTGAAACGTATCAAATTAGCACCTAATCGATTTCAGCCTAACAAATCGAAACCAAATGAACATAACCGATTCCATTGAATAAGTGCAACCTAACGGACTTAAACCTAACAAATTCGAACCCAATTGTTTTCAACCTAACAAATTGAAACCTAACCAACTTGAACCTAACAGATTTCATTAGATATTTCCAACTTAACGAACTTTGTCCTAACAAATTAGCACCTAATCCATTTCAACCTAATAAATCGAAAACAAATGAACATAACCGATTCCATCTCCCGGTCCGGTGAAAAAACTCAAACAAAGGCAAAATCAAACTTATGCATAATAATAAAATGACCGAAGATCCTCAATTGATAGGCAACCTATTTAATGAATATTTTATTAACGCGGGTAAGATCACAAATAGTAATTCAGATCATAGCGGTCAGTATATGACGCTCTTACGTAATAAAAACATAAACAACGTACAATCAATGTTCATGCCTCCTATTAGTGAGTCAGAAATTATAAAAATAGTTAAATCTTTAAAAAATACAAGTTCCTGTACTCCCGACGATATAAGTACAGCATTTGTCAAATATAATATTGAAGTTCTGTGTGTTCCGTTGTGTGACATATTTAATGCGTGCGTATTAAGACTTGCGTGCCATATTGTGGCGGAGCATGCATTCATGTAACTGCGTCCAACTGATATGTATAAGTAACACCTGTGTATGTTCCAGCAAAATAAACTCATTTCATTTCATTTTCAATTCATTTTCATTTCATTTCATCTCATTTCATTTCATTGAATAAGTGAAACCTAACGGACTAAAACCTAACAAATTCGAACCCAATTGCTTTCAACCTAACAAATTGA
Organism: Pandemis cinnamomeana; assembly: GCA_932294345.1. NCBI lineage: Eukaryota > Metazoa > Arthropoda > Insecta > Lepidoptera > Tortricidae > Pandemis > Pandemis cinnamomeana. The sequence continues at coordinate 13,800,140 of OW028717.1, forward strand.
AACCTAACCAACTTGAACCTAACCGATTTCATTAGATATTTCCAACGAACTTTGTCCTAACAAATTTGAACCTAATTGATTTCAACTTAACAATTTGAAATCTAACCTTTTTTTTTTTTTTTTTTTTTTTTTTTTTTTAACCTAACCGATATCATTCAATATTTTGAAACCTAAACACCTGAAACGTATCAAATTAGCACCTAATCGATTTCAACCTAACAAATCGAAACCAAATGAACAACCGATTCCATAGAATAAGTGCAACCTAACGGACTTAAACCTTACAAATTCGAAACCAATTGCTTTCAACCTATCAAATTGAAACCTAACAAACTTGAACCTCACCGATTTCATTAGATATCTCCTACCTAACGAACTGCGGGTGGTAGGGCCATGTCCAAGGTCCGTCCGGATCGCTACCACCATCTTACTCGCTAATCCTCGTAAATGATATCGGTTAGGTTAAAGATGGTTTGTAAAGTAATTTCAAAAAGGTTAGGTTAGGTTAGGTTAGGTTAGGTTGAGGCAAAATTTGGTTGAGGCAAAATTTGATGTTACTTTTGCGACTTGCTTTGCTAAATAACTCAAATTTTTGACTTGCGATCGGAATTTTTCCAAATTTTTGATATCTTTGCCTTCTGCATTAGATCCCTGACTTTTTGACATATTTTCGGTACTTCTAGCTTCTCTGGATACCCCAAAATTAATTTTTGCAATTTCTCCGTGAAAACCTTCTGTTTTTGCGGTTGGGAATGCAAAACACAAGTTTTCCAAATTTTTTTAGAAAAATCGTATCTTCCATACGGTTCACATTTTTTAAATTCTTTTTGTTGGGGAATAGGGCGAATTAGTGGCACTACCAAACGCCGTTTACCGAATAATTTTCGAACTTACCATTCGGAAGTTATTTGGTGAAACGTTGGTTGCGGCTATATTTGCTATAGGCGCTAGTGACTTTTTTGATAAGTTTGTCAGGACTTTCAAAAAATCACTGCGCCTATACTATAACGGTCCGGGATTTTATAGTTATAGGGTCATTTAGGAGGTAGTTTGCGCCGCCTAACGGCACCTCACTCGACTCTCTAGCTATTATAGTCTCGTCAGAATTTGGGGAAAACTACCAACTTTTTGATAAGTTGGTAATTTTCCACTGTTCGGACTTGACCGTTTTTTGGTTAGGTTTCGCCCTTCTGGTGAAACCAACCTGGTAGGGGGGGTTTGTGGCAAGGGGGGGGGGTTGTAGAACCTGCAGGGGTTCTGTGGGGGGGGTCCGGTGGGACATCGGACGGGAGGGGGGGGAGCTATGGGCGACCATAGTTCCGGGTTTAGGGGGGGGTAGTAACTCCGAAACGGGAGTAGCTACGGGGGGGGGGATTTTCGGGGGAGGGGGCCGGGTCATCGGCCACTCCTGACAGGGGTCAGGAGAAAAATCGTCGGAGCGGTTCTCCCGCTGGGAATTTTTTGCCGGGGGCATCAGCTCAGTTTCGACTGAATTTCCGTACGATCAAGTACGGGGGAGGGAAAAAGAGCGGGAAATTCGGGAACGGTTCCCTTTTTGAGCCCAACTCAGCGGGCGTAACGAGCCAGTCTGAGGCGCACGAGGGGGGGGACTCCGAGTTCGGAGTGGACCCGTCTGAATCCTCCGACATGGAGGCAGACGCAACTGAGGTTGGGGGTGCCCGTAAAAAGGCCCCCCTTAAGCGAACCATGTCGCTCAGGTCCAGCGGGGACACCGAAGTCCCTGTGAAGGTGAAGACCTCCAGCAGGGGCGGAGGGGGAAAGCGTCCCATGGGTGCCCACGCCTTCCTGGCCAAGGCAAAGAGGGGGTTGGAGGGACTGGGCTCAGACGACGACGTCGAGTTTGAGGATGCCCGGGAAGATCGGACCTACCGTCCGAAGCAGTCCCTGCGAGGGAAGTCAGCACTCGCGGACGAGGAAGAGGACGCACGCACCCCCCGGGAACAGACCAGGGAGGAGCTCGCTGCCGCAGCACTTCGGAATGTACTCCTCATCAAGGAGGACATTTCGAAGTGCTCCCGAATAAATGGGCGGGTCAAGGGCCGCCTGAACGAGGCGACCGCTGAGGCCCTAGTGGCCATCGAGGAGCTGCGGACGGTCTCCCCACTGGAGGAGCAGCGCCGTATTCGCGCAGACAACGCCCGGCTCTCTAGAGAGCTGGAGATCGTCCGCGGCGAACTGAAGGCCTTTAAGGCGGCCTACGCGGAGGCGCAGAGTTCCGCCTTAGCAGTGCGGAGAGGGACCACAGCCGCTGAAGTGGGAGGAGACCTCAAGGAGGCCATTGAGGACCTGAGGCGCGACCTTCTCACATCCCTGGGCGGGATGATAAACGCCCGCCTAGGGGAAGTAGAGGCGCGCCTCCCGCCGGAACCCGTCCTGCGGCCGCCGCTCGCGGCCGACAAGAGGACGCCGCCGCCCCCACGCCCAAGAGCCCAGTCCGGCTTGGTAGGGGGCGACGCGAAGGAGCCCCCAAAGGCCCAGCCGAAGAGGCAAGCGGCCATCCCGATGCCCCCTCCACCGACCCCGCCAGCCCAAAATGGCAAAAAGGCGGGCAAGGAGGCGGCGGGCAAGGCTGGCTCAACGCCAGCCCCGAGGGAGCAGCCGATGGCGCGGCCGAATCACGTGCCGCACAATCCCCCCCCCAAGGCGGGGACTAGTGGACAGGGTGCAGGGCCTCAACCCCAGGCAGCCCCCCAGCCCCAGAAAGAATCCTGGGCATTGGTGGCAAGGAGGAAGGGGAAGGGGAAAAAGGCGAACGCCGCCTCCCCGGTCACCCCCCCCAAGACGACCCCCAAGCCGAAGGTAGTAAAGGTGGTGGTGCCCCGTAATGCAGCTGTGGTCCTGACCCTCAAGGAGGGGGCACAGAGGGGGGGCAAGCTGGCCACATACACCGACGTAATGGTGTGGGCCAGGGCCGGCGTCAGGCTGGCCGACGTCGGACTGGAGTCGGTCCAAATGCGGAAATCCATGACCGGCTCCAAGCTGCTGGAGGTGAGTGGAGACACCCCTGAAGCCACCGCGGACCGCTTAGCGGAAAAGCTCCGCGAGGCGGTGGGGGATGTGGCCGAGATCACCCGGCCCACGAAATTCGCAGAGCTCAAGCTCACTGGGCTTGACGAAACCGTGGGCCGGGACGAGGTGGCGGCGGCCGTTGCGGCTAAAGGGGGCTGCCAGGTGGCCCTAGTCAAGGTTGGGGCCCTCAGTGAGAGAGCCTGGGGGCGGGGCACCGTCATAATACGGTGCCCAGCGACGGCAGCCAAGGAGGTGGCCAAGGAGAGCCACATCCAGATAGGCTGGTCAAGAGCAGCCGTGACGCCCCTGGTGGCCCTGCCCATGCGCTGCTTCAAGTGTATGGCACTGGGCCACACCAGGGCCACGTGCCCCTCCGCCGCGGAGTACACAGGGATGTGCTTCCGATGCGGAAAGGAGGGGCACCTAGCAGCGGACTGCCAGGCGCAGCCCAAGTGCGCGGTATGCGCCGCGGCGGGACGGCCCCATGGCCACGTCATGGGCGGGGACAAATGTGCCCCACCCAATGTTAGGGGGAAGGACCGCGCGCCCCGGGCCAGCCCCCAAGTTGAAAGCCCGAAGGCACAGGAGGAACTCGCAATGCAGGTGTCTTAATGCCAGTACACCAGCATTGCGAGATCCTGCAGGCGAATGTAAACCACTCCGCCAGGGCCCAAGACCTGCTCATGCAGGCCATGGCGGAGTGGGGCATAGCGGTGGCGGTGGTGGCGGAACCCTACTACGTTCCGCCCCAACGGAACTGGGCCGGATCCGCAGATGGCCTCGCGGCCATAGTGGTCCCTACAAATGGGAGCTCCCCCCCCCTCCACAAGATCGGAGAGGGCCCGGGGTACGTAGCGGCCAAGTGGGGAGAGACCGCAATCATTGCGGTCTATTTCTCCCCCAACAGGCCGCTGGCGGCCTTCGAGGCCTTCCTCGTGGACCTAGGGCGAGCCGCAGGGGGGGCTGCCCCAGCGCAGCTGCTGGTGATGGGGGACTTCAACGCCAAGGGCGCGGCGTGGGGTTCCCCCATCACGGACCCAAGAGGGGCCAAGCTGGAGGGCTGGGCGACCGCCATCGGGCTGGAGGTGGCCAACCGGGGAAGCGCAGACACGTGCGTGCGTAGGCAGGGGGGGTCCATCGTGGACATTACGTTCGCGACCCCTGCCCTAGCCGCACGCATCGCGGACTGGCGTGTCCTCGAGGACGTAGAGACCCTCTCCGACCACCGATACATTCGGATGAGGGTCTCCGCCTCACAGCCGACACAGCCGCGGCCGCCGGCGGGGAGGAGGTCGACTTTCCCGCGCTGGGTCCTCTCCAGGTTTGACCCCGGCATGGCGGAGGAGGCGGCGGTGGTAGAGGCCTGGAACGCCCCCCCACCCGACGATCTGGACGTCGACGGGAAGGCGATCCGATTCCGCGAGGCGCTCACCGCGGTGTGCGACGCGGCCATGCCGCGGATGCGGAGGCTCCCGGATAAAACGGGGGTCTACTGGTGGTCCGAGGAAATAGCCAATCTTCGGGCCGCCAGCAACCGCGCGCGCCGCGCCTACACCCGCTGCAGGCGGAGAGTGGCGCACACGGCCGCCGAGGAGGAGGTCCTCTATAGGGCCCTCAAGGAGGCCAAGGAGACCCTCCAGCTGGCAATCTCCAAGGCCAAGGACGCCGCACACGAGGAGTTCCTGGCCACGCTGGAGAGGGATCCATGGGGGCGCCCGTACAAGATGGTGCGGGAAAAGGTCAAGCGTGCCCCCCCCATGGACTCCCTGGAGCCAGGGCTCCTTGAGAGGATCATCGGCGTCCTCTTCCCTCCGGCGCCGGATTTCGAGCCTCCGAGGATGTCGGCCCCCTCGGAGGAGCCAAGAGGGGATCCCATAATTCCCAGGATCAACCAGGATGAAATGATGTGGATCACGGACCGCCTCCGGGCATGCAAAAAGGCCCCAGGCCCGGACGGCGTGCCCGCGAGGGTGATCCCCATCGCCCTTCAATACCTCGGGGAGCGCTTCAAGGACCTCCTGGACCAGTGTCTGCAGGAGGGGCGCTTCCCGAAGGTGTGGAAGGAGGGGCGGCTGGTGCTCATTCCCAAGCCAGGGGGCGCACCTGACTCGCCATCAGGCCATCGGCCCATCGTCCTCCTGGACGAATGCGGGAAGGCGCTGGAGCGGATAATCTCCTCCCGGATCCGCAGCCACCTAGAGGAGGTTGGCCCCAACATCTCGGACCACCAGTTTGGCTTCAGGGCGGGCCGGTCGACGATCGACGCCCTGAAGATGCTGAAAGACTTCAGCGACCTAGCGGCCAGCAAGGGGGAGAGGGTGGTGGCGGTATCTTTAGATATCGCCAACGCCTTTGGCACCCTCCCCTACTCCGTCATTATGGAGTCCCTGCGGTACCATCGGATCCCGTGGTACCTGCAGAGGATCATAGGGCACTACCTGGAGGGAAGGGTAGTGCTCTATGATCACGGCGGCAGGCGTAAGAGCCATCCTATGGCTTGCGGGGTCCCCCAAGGTTCCATACTTGGCCCACTACTATGGAACCTTGGGTTTGACTGGGCAATCCGGGGCGTGCAGCTTCCCCGCATGACCACCATCTGTTACGCCGATGGCACGATGGTGGCCGTCCGGGGAAGGGACCGGCAGGAGACGCTGCGCAGGGCGGCTGTCGCGGCCGAGCTGGTGGTTGACCGCGTCAGCGCGCTCGGCCTCAGGGTCAACGTGCGGAAAACAGACGCCATGGTGTTTGGGGCCCCCGCCTGGCGCATCCCGGCCGACACCTCACTCCTGATCGGAGGAGAACCTGTCCAGGTCAAGGCCAACATAAAGTACCTTGGCCTTGTCCTGGACAGGAAGTGGGACTTTGGCACCCACTTTGCCAAACTCGGCCCCCGACTGATGGGCACTGCGGCAGCCCTCGGCAGACTGCTGCCAAACGTGGGAGGGCCACTCACGCCCTGCCGGAGGCTGTACACCAACGTCGTGAGGAGCATGGCCCTTTACGGCGCCCCGATATGGGCTAGCCAGCTCACAAGGAAGACGAGGGCCCTCCTCCGACGGCCCCAGCGGGTGTGCGCCACCAGAATTGCCAGGGCGTACGTGACGGTGGCCCACATGGCGGCCTGCCTGATCGCCGGCACGCCCCCTTGGGACATAGACGCCGAGGCCATGTCGGCGTCCTATTGGTCCCAAAGGGAGGCTCAGGCGAGGGGGGACCGGCTGGCCCCGGAGGAAATCCTTTTTGCCCGCCGACAAACCCAGCGGCGCATGCGGGATCGATGGAAAGAGGAGCTGGAGGACTGCCGCTATGGAACGCGCACTATAGCGGCTATCCTCCCCTCGCTCGACCTGTGGCTCGACAGGGAGTTTGGTACGATATCGTACCATCTCGTCCAGATCCTGTCGGGCCACGGGTGTTTCGGCGCATATCTCCACCGAATTGGGAGAGAGAGCAGCCCGCAGTGCCACAACTGCGGGGCTGCAGAGGACACAGCCCAGCATACGCTGGAGGAGTGTCCCTGCTGGGCTTACGAGCGCCGCCAGCTCGTGGCCACTGTCGGACAGGACTTGTCACTCCACAGCATAGTTTCGGCTATGCTGGATGGGGGTGACGAGTCCTGGGAGGAGGTGGCTTCCTTCTGCGAGTGCATAATGCTCCAGAAGGAAGCCGAGGAACGGGAGCGCGAGGAGTGCGTCCACGCGCCCCCGTTCCGGCGCAGACGAACGGGGCGAAGGCGGCGGCACTTTGCTGCCCGCCTGAACCCCTAGTGCGACCAGCGGGTTGGGGACGGGGGTCCTCCACCCGCCATTACGGTCCCACGCGTCTGGGGGGGGAGCTGAAGCGTTGCGGCTCCTCCCTCCTAGGTGAGGTGGCCCCGGTGATTTTAACCAAAGCCGGGGCTGGCCGGGGGGCGTCGTCGGCTCGAATCCTCGGGAACCCACGGCGCCTTCCTAAACCCGGCGCGCGGACGATGCCGTAGTGTTTTTAGTGGGTATGTTCCCCCCTCCCCTTCCCGCAGGGGAAGAGGACGGGGGAGAGAGCCCCACATAACCACTCGGGCCCCCCCCGGGCCCGGGGGTACTCGTAAATGAGTTTTCACTACGTTAAAAAAAAAAAAAAAAAAAGGTTAGGTTAGGTTAGGTTAGGTTAGGTTAGGTTAGGTTAGGTTAGGTTAGGTTAGGTTAGGTTAGGTTAGGTTAGGTTAGGTTAGGTTAGGTTAGGTTTTTCCCCCCCGACGTGTACCTACCTTGTCGTGGTGGGGGGGCTCACCGCCGCATGCCATGTGTCCGGCCTGCGGCGGTGCCAAGAGGTACCGGGTGGTGGGCCACTTCCAGTACTCCTCTGATCCAGCAGAGGAGACATGGAAGTGGCAGCGCTTCGGCGCGGGGGTGGCTCCCCTGGGGAGTTAGGAGGGCGGCCATGATGGCTGTCGGGAGTACGGTGGCTCTGAGGGCCATCGTACTTCAAGGGAGGGCTCGCGGCAGAGTGGAGGGGACTGAGCGTCGGCGTACCCGTTGCTCGGACACAAGTTCCCTCAGGGACGGGCGCATGGGCGTGTGAGGGGTGGGGTAGCTCCGGGGGCCTCCTGGAGGAAAAGTATCCTGGGGACTGAGTTCCCCGGGTGGCCGAAGGATTGATGTCCTTCGGTCTTTTCCTGGCCTCAGTGAGGCGAGCTACCCCGCCCCCCACAACGGGGATCCGACCGAGTGTCGGATCGGAGGTGCAGGCGGCAGTCGCCGCTGCCCTCCGTAGTGGTGCCAGCTGGTGGGGGATGGGGATCCCCTGCCAGCCTGTAAAGGCCCACGACTCAGGGGGGGGGGCCAAGTATCCCCGGCCCTCCCTCCTTAGGCGACGGAACCCTGGCGCTTGCGCTGGGGTGGCCGGTGGGGCGTGCGTGGTGACACCATAGTTCTCCCACGGCGCCCCTCCAAATGGCCGAGAGGGAATACCGGTGAGTTTTTAAGGGGTATGCCCCCCTAGCGTGCATCCGGCTAGGGGGGAGAGTCCACTACACCCCCCGCGTCGTCCCCCCTAAGTGCGTGTGGGGGGACATTCCCCAAGGCGCGGGGACCGTGCGTAATTTGCATTTTCCCACCGAATCAAAAAAAAAAAAAAAAAAAAAAAAAAAGGTTAGGTTAGGTTAGGTTAGGTTAGGTTAGGTTAGGTTAGGTTAGGTTAGGTTAGGTTAGGTTAGGTTAGGTTAGGTTAGGTTAGGTTAGGTTAGGTTAGGTTAGGTTAGGTTAGGTTAGGTTAGGTTAGGTTAGGTTAGGTTAGGTTAGGTTAGGTTAGGTTAGGTTAGGTTAGGTTAGGTTAGGTTAGGTTAGGTTAGGTTAGGTTAGGTTAGGTTAGGTTAGGTTAGGTTAGGTTAGGTTAGGTTAGGTTAGGTTAGGTTAGGTTAGGTTAGGTTAGGTTAGGTTAGGTTAGGTTAGGTTAGGTTAGGTTAGGTTAGGTTAGGTTAGGTTAGGTTAGGTTAGGTTAGGTTAGGTTAGGTTAGGTTAGGTTAGGTTAGGTTAGGTTAGGTTAGGTTAGGTTAGGTTAGGTTAGGTTAGGTTAGGTTAGGTTAGGTTAGGTTAGGTTAGGTTAGGTTAGGTTAGGTTAGGTTAGGTTAGGTTAGGTTAGGTTGAGGCAAAATTTGAGCGAGGCAAAATTTGAGCGAGGCAAAATTTGAGCGAGGCAAAATTTGAGCTGACTGAGGCAAAATTTGAGCTGACTGAGGCAAAATTTGAGCTGACTGAGGCAAAATTTGAGCTGACTGAGGCAAAATTTGAGCTGACTGAGGCAAAATTTGAGCTGACTGAGGCAAAATTTGAGCTGACTGAGGCAAAATTTGAGCTGACTGAGGCAAAATTTGAGCTGACTGAGGCAAAATTTGAGCTGACTGAGGCAAAATTTGAGCTGACTGAGGCAAAATTTGAGCTGACTGAGGCAAAATTTGAGCTGACTGAGGCAAAATTTGAGCTGACTGAGGCAAAATTTGAGCTGACTGAGGCAAAATTTGAGCTGACTGAGGCAAAATTTGAGCTGACTGAGGCAAAATTTGAGCTGACTGAGGCAAAATTTGAGCTGACTGAGGCAAAATTTGAGCTGACTGAGGCAAAATTTGAGCTGACTGAGGCAAAATTTGAGCTGACTGAGGCAAAATTTGAGCTGACTGAGGCAAAATTTGAGCTGACTGAGGCAAAATTTGAGCTGACTGAGGCAAAATTTGAGCTGACTGAGGCAAAATTTGAGCTGACTGAGGCAAAATTTGAGCTGACTGAGGCAAAATTTGAGCTGACTGAGGCAAAATTTGAGCTGACTGAGGCAAAATTTGAGCTGACTGAGGCAAAATTTGAGCTGACTGAGGCAAAATTTGAGCTGACTGAGGCAAAATTTGAGCTGACTGAGGCAAAATTTGAGCTGACTGAGGCAAAATTTGAGCTGACTGAGGCAAAATTTGAGCTGACTGAGGCAAAATTTGAGCTGACTGAGGCAAAATTTGAGCTGACTGAGGCAAAATTTGAGCTGACTTTGACGACACGTTTTGCGAATTCACTCAAATTTTTGACTTGCGATCGGAATTTTTCCAAACTTTTTATATCATTGCCTTCCGCAATAGATTCCTGATATTTCGGCATATTTTCGGTAGTTCTAGCTTCTCTGGATACCCCAAAATTAATTTTTGCAATTTCTCCGTGAAAACCTTCTGTTTTTGCGGTTGGAATTGCAAAACACAAGTTTTCCAAATTTTTTAGAAAATTCGTATCTTCTATACGGTTTACATTTTTTAGATTCTTTTTGTTGGGGAATAGGGCGAATTAGTGGCACTACCAAACGTCGTTTACCGAATAATTTTCGAACTTACCACTCGGAAGTTATTCGGTGGAACGTTGGTTGCGGCTATATTTGCCATAGGCGCTAGTGACTTTTTTGATAAGTTTGTCAGGGCTTTCAAAAAATCACTGCGCCTATACCATAACGGTCCGGGATTTTATAGCTACAGGGTCTTTTAGGAGGTAGTTTGCGCCGCCTAACGGCACCTCACTCGACTCTCTAGCTATTATAGTCTCGTCAGAATCTGGGGAAAACTACCAACTTTTTATAAGTTGGTAATTTTCCACGGTTCGGACTTGACCGTTTTTTGGTTAGGTTTCGCCCTTCTGGTGGAACCAACCTGGTAGGGGGGGTTGTGGCAAGTGGGGGGGGGGTTGTAGAACCTGCACGGGTTCTGTGGGGGGGGTCCGGTGGGACATCGGACGGGAGGGGGGGGAGTTATGAGCAATCATAACTCGGGGGTTAGGACCCGGAGTAGCTCCCAAACGGGGGGTGCTACGGGGGGGGTTAGTTCGGGGGAAAGGGGGGCCGGGTCATCGCCCATCCCTGAGGGGGGACAGGGGAAAAACCTGTCGAGCGGTTCACCCGCTGGGAATTCTTTGCCGGAGGTTTCGTCGTACCGGCTCAACTTTCCGGCGTTGTTATACGGGGGCGGAAAAAAGGGGATCAAAGTGGGAAATGGTTCTCTTTTCGAGCCCAGCGTCGAGGGTACAACGGAATCAGAGCCGTTTGAGGGGGGGGACACGGGGTCCGAGCTCGGTTTTCAAACCGTCGAGGTGTCGGAATCCTCAGAAATAGACGAGGAAATGGAGGAGGAAGAGGCTGTTCTGTCCAGCTTCCAACGGGAGGGTCCCAAGGGGGACGCCAGAAGGGCACCCCTTAAAAGGACAAAGTCCAGCGGGGCTGAGGAGGCAGTACCTGCGAAGGTCAAGTCCTCGTCAAGGGGAGGGAAACGGAGCATGGGGGCTTATGCCTTCATGGCCTCTGCGCGGAGGAAGTTGGAGGGCCTCGGCAGTGACGAGGACTCCAACGACCTAGACGACCAGGGCGACCGGACTTACCGCCCTAAACAGGGTCGGAGGAAGAAGTCGCCTAAGGGCGAGGAGGAGGCCCGCACTCCTCAAGAGAAGTGCAGGGAGGAGCTTGCTGCCGCCGCCCTCCGCAGCGTTATCTCCATTAGGGGAAATGTGGCAAAATGCAGCAACATTAACGGCCGAATTAAGAGCCTCCTGAATGAGGCAACAACCGAGGCATTCGAGGCCATAGAGGAGCTGCGGGTGGTCTCTCCGACCGAAGAGCAGCGTAGGCTCCGGGCGGACAACGCCAGGCTCGCGAGGGAGCTGGACAATGTCCGCTCGGAGCTGAGAGCCTTCAAGGCGGCGTATGCGGAGGCGCAAGGAACAGCCTCCGCAGCGCGCAAAGAGGCCCCAGTAGCCGAAGAGAGGGGAGGGCTGAAAGAGGCCATGGAGGATCTCAGGCGCGACCTGCTGACATCCCTGGGCGGGATGATCAACGCCCGTCTGGGGGAGATGGAGGCGCGCCTCCCGCCGGAGCCCGTCCTCAGGCCGCCGCTTGCCGCGGACAGGAAGATGATGCCCCCACCCCGTCCTAGGACTCAGCCGAGCCTGGTAGGGGGGGCCAAGACGGAACCCCCGAAGGTCGCGCAGCAGCAGCCGAAGAAGAGGCAGGGGGGAAACCCCATACCTCTTCCGCCCCCACCCCCGTCAGCCCAAAGTGGCAAAAAGGCGGGGGGAGGGAGCGGCCCAACGCCGGCTAGGAGGACCAAGGCGGTGGAGCCTAATGCTCCGCCAAACCCGCCAAGTCGGTCCAATCCTTCCCCCGAGGCGGGGACGAGCGGGGAGAGGGGGTCCCAACCCCTAGTCACGCCTCAGCCCCAGGAAGCCCCCTGGTCGGAGGTGGCAAGGAGAAAGGGGAAGGGGAAGAAAACCGCTTCCCCGGCCGCCCCCCCCAAGACGACCCCTAAACCGAAGGCGGTTAAGGTGGTAGTGCCCAAAACGGCGGCTGTGGTGCTGACCCTAAAAGAGGGGGCACAGAGGGGGGGCAAAACGCCCACATATACTGATGTGATGGTGTGGGCCAGGGATGGCGTCAGGCTGGCCGACCTCGGATTGGAGTCGGTCCAAATGAGGAAATCCATGACCGGCTCCAAACTGCTGCAGGTGAGGGGAGACGCCCCCGAAACCACTGCGGACCGCCTAGCGGAGAAGCTCCGCGAAGTGGTGGGAGACGTGGCCGAGGTCACCCGGCCCATGAAATTCGCAGAGCTCAAGCTCACTGGGCTCGACGAAACCGTGGGCCGGGATGAGGTGGCGGCGGCCGTCGCGGCCAAAGGGGGCTGCCAGGTGGCCCTTGTCAAGGTCGGGACCCTGAGCGAAAGAGCCTGGGGACGGGGCACCGTCATAGTACGGTGCCCAGCGACGGCTGCTAAGGATGTGGCAAAGGAAAGCCACATCCAAATCGGCTGGAGTAAAGCAGCCGTGACGCCCCTAGTGGCCCTGCCCATGCGCTGCTTTAAGTGCATGGCGCTGGGCCACACCAGGGCCACGTGCCCCTCCGACGCGGAGCACGGAGGGAAGTGCTTCCGATGCGGATTGGAGGGGCACCGAGCAGCGGACTGCAAAGCGCAGCCCAAATGCGCGGTATGCGCTGCGGCGGGACGGCCCCATGGCCACGTCATGGGCGGGGACAAATGCACCCCGCCCACTGTTAGGGGGAAGGACCGCGCGCCCCGGGCCAACCCCCCCGATGAAAGCCTGAAGGCACAGGAGGAACTCGCAATGCAGGTGTCCTAATGTCAGCACACCAGCATTGCGAGATCCTCCAGGTGAATGTGAACCACTCCGCCAGGGCCCAAGACCTGCTCATGCAGGCGATGGCGGAGTGGGGCATAGCGGTTGCGGTGGTGGCGGAACCGTACTACGTTCCGCCCCAACGCAACTGGGTGGGATCCTTGGACGGCCTCGCGGCCATCGTTGTCCCGACAAATGGGAATTCCCCCCCCCTCCACAAGATCGGAGAGGGCCCGGGGTACGTGGCGGCCAAGTGGGGAGAGACTGTAATAATCGCAGTCTATTTCTCCCCCAACAGGCCGCTGGCGGCCTTCGAGGCCTTCCTCGCGGACCTGGGGCGAGCCGCAGGGGGGGCTGCCCCAGCGCAGCTGCTGGTGATGGGGGATTTTAACGCCAAGGGCGCGGCGTGGGGTTCCCCCATCACGGACCAGCGAGGGGCCAAGCTCGAGGGCTGGGCGGCTGCTATCGGGTTGGAGGTGGCCAACCGAGGCGATGCGGACACGTGCGTGCGTAGGCAGGGGGGGGTCCATCGTGGACATAACGTTCGCGACCCCTGCCCTAGCCGCACGCATCGCGGACTGGCGAGTCCTAGAGGACGTAGAGACCCTCTCCGACCACCGCTATATCCGGATGAGGGTCTCCGCCTCGACACAGCCGCAGCCGCCGGTGAGGAGGAGGACGACCTTCCCGCGCTGGGTCCTGTCCAGGTTTGACCCCGGCATGGCGGAGGAGGCGGCTGTGGTGGAGTCATGGAACGCCCCCCCACCCGACGACTTGGGCGTTGACGAAAAGGCGTCCCGCTTCCGCGAGGCGCTCACCGCGGTTTGTGACGCGGCAATGCCCCGGATGCGGAGACCCCTGGACAAAAAGGGGGTCTACTGGTGGTCCGAGGAAATAGCGACTCTTCGGGCCGCCAGTAACCGCGCGCGCCGCGCCTACACCCGCTGCAGGCGGAGAGTGGCGCACACGGCCGACGAGGAGGAGGCCCTCTACAGGGCCCTTAAGGAGGCGAAAGAGGTCCTACAAATCGCGATCTCCAAGGCCAAGGACGCCTCGTACGAGGAGTTCCTGGACACGTTGCAAAGGGACCCATGGGGGCGCCCGTACAAAATGGTACGGGAGAAGGTGAAACGTGCCCCCCCCATGGACTCCCTAGAGCCAGGACTCCTCGACCGAATCATAGGCGTCCTCTTCCCTCCGGCGCCGGACTTTGAGCCTCCGAGGATGTCGGCCCCCTCGGAGGAGCAAAGAGGAGATCGCACCATCCCCAGGATCAACCAGGACGAGATGATGTGGATCCAGGACGAGATGATGTGGATCACAGACCGCCTCCGGGCCTGCAAAAAGGCCCCGGGTCCGGATGGCGTGCCCGCGCGAGTGATCCCCATCGCCTTAATACACCTCGGGGAGCGCTTTAAAAACCTCCTGGATCAGTGTCTGCAGGAGGGGCGCTTCCCGAGTGTGTGGAAGGAGGGGCGGCTGGTTTTAATCCCCAAGCCGGGGGGCTCACCCGACTCGCCCTCAGGCCATAGGCCCATCGTCTTGCTAGACGAGTGCGGAAAGGCGCTGGAGCGGGTGATCTCCTCCCGGATCCGCAGCCATTTGGAGGAGGTTGGCCCCAACATTGCGGACCACCAGTATGGCTTCAGGGCGGGCCGGTCGACGATCGACGCCCTGAAAAAACTGAAGGACTTCAGTGACTTAGCGGCCAGCAAGGGGGAGGGGGTGGTGGCGGTATCGCTAGATATCGCCAACGCCTTCGGCACCCTCCCCTACTCCGTCATACGGGAGTCCCTGCGGTACCACAGGATCCCCTGGTACCTGCAGAGGATCATAGGGCACTACCTAGAGGGAAGGGTAGTGCTCTATGATCACGGCGGCAGGCGGCAGAGCCGGCCCATGGCTTGCGGGGTCCCCCAAGGTTCCATACTTGGCCCGCTATTATGGAACCTTGGGTTCGACTGGGCCATCCGGGGGGTGCAGCTTCCCCGCATGACCACCATCTGTTACGCCGATGATACGATGGTGGCCGTCCGGGGAAGAGACAAGCAGGAGACCCTGCGCAGGGCGGCTGTTGCGGCAGAGCTGGTTGTGGACCGCATCAGCGCACTCGGCCTCAGGGTGAATGTGAGGAAGACGGACGCCATGGTGTTTGGGGCCCCCACCTGGCGTATCCCGGCCGACACCGCACTCCAAATTGGAGGAGAGCCTGTCCAGGTCAAGGCCAATTTAAAATATCTTGGTCTTGTCCTGGACAGGAAGTGGGACTTTGTCGCACACTTCGACAAACTCGGTCCCCGGCTGATGGGCACCGCGGCAGCCCTCGGCAGGCTACTGCCGAACGTGGGAGGGCCTCTCACGCCCTGCCGGAGGCTGTACGCGAACGTCGTACGCAGCATGGCCCTGTACGGCGCCCCGATCTGGGCTAGCAGGCTCACGCGGAGGACGAGGGCCCTCCTCCGACGGCCCCAGCGAGCGTGTGCCACGCGGATCGCTAGGGCATACGTGACGGTGGCCCATATGGCGGCCTGCCTGATTGCCGGTACGCCCCCTTGGGACATAGACGCCGAGACCATGTCGGAGTGCTATTGGTCCCAAAGGGAGGCACAGGCAAGGGGAGACAGACTCGCCCCAGAGGAGATCCTCCACGCACGCCGTCAAACACAGCGGCGCATGCGGGACAGGTGGAAAGAGGAGCTGGAGGACTGCCGCTATGGAACGCGCACTATAGCGGCTATCCTCCCCTCTCTCGACCTGTGGCTCGACAGGGAGTTTGGTACGATGTCGTACCATCTCGTGCAGATCCTGTCGGGCCACGGGTGTTTTGGTGCATACCTGTTCCGCATCGGGCGAGAAGACAGCCCCCGCTGCCACAATTGCGGGGCTCTGGAAGATACAGCCCAGCATACACTGGAGGAGTGTCCCTGCTGGAGCTACGAGCGCAGCCAGCTCGTGGCTGCTGTTGGACAGGACTTGTCACTCCACAGCATAGTTTCGGCTATGCTGGATAGGGGTGACGAGTCCTGGGAGGAGGTGGCTTCCTTCTGTGAGTGCGTAATGCTCCAGAAGGAAGCCGAGGAACGGGAGCGCGAGGAGTGTGTCCACGCGCCCCCGTTCCGGCGCAGACGAACGGGGCGAAGGCGGCGGCACTTTGCTGCCCGCCTGAACCCCTAGTGCGACCAGCGGGTTGGGGACGGGGGTCCTCCACCCGCTTTATGGTCCCACGCGTCTGGGGGGGGAGCCGAAGCGTTGCGGCTCCTCCCTCCTAGGTGAGGTGGCCCCGGTGATTTTAACCAAAGCCGGGGCTGGCCGGGGGGCGTCGTCGGCTCGAATCCTCGGGAACCCACGGCGCCTACCTAAACCCGGCGCGCGGACAATGCCGTAGTGTTTTTAGTGGGTATGTTCCCCCCTCCCCTTCCCGCAGGGGAAGAGGACGGGGGAGAGAGCCCCACATAACCGCTCGGGCCCCCCCGGGCCCGGGGGTACTCGTAAATGAGTTTTCACTACGTTAAAAAAAAAAAAAAAAAAAAAAAAAAAAAAAAAAAAAAGGTTAGGTTAGGTTAGGTTAGGTTAGGTTAGGTTAGGTTAGGTTAGGTTAGGTTAGGTTAGGTTAGGTTAGGTTAGGTTAGGTTAGGTTAGGTTAGGTTAGGTTAGGTTAGGTTAGGTTAGGTTAGGTTAGGTTAGGTTAGGTTAGGTTAGGTTAGGTTAGGTTAGGTTAGGTTAGGTTAGGTTAGGTTAGGTTAGGTTAGGTTAGGTTAGGTTAGGTTAGGTTAGGTTAGGTTAGGTTAGGTTAGGTTAGGTTAGGTTAGGTTAGGTTAGGTTAGGTTAGGTTAGGTTAGGTTAGGTTAGGTTAGGTTAGGTTAGGTTAGGTTAGGTTAGGTTAGGTTAGGTTAGGTTAGGTTAGGTTAGGTTAGGTTAGGTTAGGTTAGGTTAGGTTAGGTTAGGTTAGGTTAGGTTAGGTTAGGTTAGGTTAGGTTAGGTTAGGTTAGGTTAGGTTAGGTTAGGTTAGGTTAGGTTAGGTTAGGTTAGGTTAGGTTAGGTTAGGTTAGGTTAGGTTAGGTTAGGTTAGGTTAGGTTAGGTTAGGTTAGGTTAGGTTAGGTTAGGTTAGGTTAGGTTAGGTTAGGTTAGGTTAGGTTAGGTTAGGTTAGGTTAGGTTAGGTTAGGTTAGGTTAGGTTAGGTTAGGTTAGGTTAGGTTAGGTTAGGTTAGGTTAGGTTAGGTTAGGTTAGGTTAGGTTAGGTTAGGTTAGGTTAGGTTAGGTTAGGTTAGGTTAGGTTAGGTTAGGTTAGGTTAGGTTAGGTTAGGTTAGGTTAGGTTAGGTTAGGTTAGGTTAGGTTAGGTTAGGTTAGGTTAGGTTAGGTTAGGTTAGGTTAGGTTAGGTTAGGTTAGGTTAGGTTAGGTTAGGTTAGGTTAGGTTAGGTTAGGTTAGGTTAGGTTAGGTTAGGTTAGGTTAGGTTAGGTTAGGTTAGGTTAGGTTAGGTTAGGTTAGGTTAGGTTAGGTTAGGTTAGGTTAGGTTAGGTTAGGTTAGGTTAGGTTAGGTTAGGTTAGGTTAGGTTAGGTTAGGTTAGGTTAGGTTAGGTTAGGTTAGGTTAGGTTAGGTTAGGTTAGGTTAGGTTAGGTTAGGTTGAGGCAAAATTTGAGCTGACTGAGGCAAAATTTGAGCTGACTGAGGCAAAATTTGAGCTGACTGAGGCAAAATTTGAGCTGACTGAGGCAAAATTTGAGCTGACTGAGGCAAAATTTGAGCTGACTGAGGCAAAATTTGAGCTGACTGAGGCAAAATTTGAGCTGACTGAGGCAAAATTTGAGCTGACTGAGGCAAAATTTGAGCTGACTGAGGCAAAATTTGAGCTGACTGAGGCAAAATTTGAGCTGACTGAGGCAAAATTTGAGCTGACTGAGGCAAAATTTGAGCTGACTGAGGCAAAATTTGAGCTGACTGAGGCAAAATTTGAGCTGACTGAGGCAAAATTTGAGCTGACTGAGGCAAAATTTGAGCTGACTGAGGCAAAATTTGAGCTGACTGAGGCAAAATTTGAGCTGACTGAGGCAAAATTTGAGCTGACTGAGGCAAAATTTGAGCTGACTGAGGCAAAATTTGAGCTGACTGAGGCAAAATTTGAGCTGACTGAGGCAAAATTTGAGCTGACTGAGGCAAAATTTGAGCTGACTGAGGCAAAATTTGAGCTGACTGAGGCAAAATTTGAGCTGACTGAGGCAAAATTTGAGCTGACTGAGGCAAAATTTGAGCTGACTGAGGCAAAATTTGAGCTGACTGAGGCAAAATTTGAGCTGACTGAGGCAAAATTTGAGCTGACTGAGGCAAAATTTGAGCTGACTGAGGCAAAATTTGAGCTGACTGAGGCAAAATTTGAGCTGACTGAGGCAAAATTTGAGCTGACTGAGGCAAAATTTGAGCTGACTGAGGCAAAATTTGAGCTGACTGAGGCAAAATTTGAGCTGACTGAGGCAAAATTTGAGCTGACTGAGGCAAAATTTGAGCTGACTGAGGCAAAATTTGAGCTGACTGAGGCAAAATTTGAGCTGACTGAGGCAAAATTTGAGCTGACTGAGGCAAAATTTGAGCTGACTTTGACGACACGTTTTGCGAAATCACTCAAATTTTATACTTGCGAGCGGAATTTTTCGGAACTTTTTATATCATTGCCTTCTGCAATAGATTCCTGATATTTTGGCATATTTTCGGTACTTCTAGCTTCTCTGGATACCCCAAAATTAATTTTTGCAATTTCTCCGTGAAAACCTTCTGTTTTTGCGGTTGGGATTGCAAAACACAAGTTTTCCAAATTTTTTAGAAAATTCGTATCTTCTATACGGGTTACATTTTTTAAATTCTTTTTGTTGGGGAATAGGGCGAATTAGTGGCACTACCAAACGTCGTTTACCGAATAATTTTCGAACTTACCATTCGGAAGTTATTCGGTGGAACGTTGGTTGCGGCTATATTTGCCATAGGCGCTAGTGACTTTTTTGATAAGTTTGTCAGGGCTTTCAAAAAATCACTGCGCCTATACCATAACGGTCCGGGATTTTATAGCTACAGGGTCTTTTAGGAGGTAGTTTGCGCCGCCTAACGGCACCTCACTCGACTCTCTAGCTATTATAGTCTCGTCAGAATCTGGGGAAAACTACCAACTTTTTATAAGTTGGTAATTTTCCACGGTTCGGACTTGACCGTTTTTTGGTTAGGTTTCGCCCTTCTGGTGAAACCAACCTGGTAGGGGGGGGTTGTGGCAAGTGGGGGGGGGTTGTAGAACCTGCACGGGTTCTGTGGGGGGGGTCCGGTGGGACATCGGACGGGAGGGGGGGGAGTTATGAGCAATCATAACTCGGGGGTTAGGACCCGGAGTAGCTCCCAAACGGGGGGTGCTACGGGGGGGGGTTAGTTCGGGGGAAAGGGGGGCCGGGTCATCGCCCATCCCTGAGGGGGGACAGGGGAAAAACCTGTCGAGCGGTTCACCCGCTGGGAATTCTTTGCCGGAGGTTTCGTCGTACCGGCTCAACTTTCCGGCGTTGCTCTACGGGGGCGGAAAAAAGGGGATCAAAGTGGGAAATGGTTCTCTTTTCGAGCCCAGCGTCGAGGGCACAACGGAGTCAGAGCCGTTTGAGGGGGGGGACACGGGGTCCGAGCTCGGTTTTCAAACCGTCGAGGTGTCGGAATCCTCGGAAATAGATGAGGAAATGGAGGAGGAAGAGGCTGTTCTGTCCAGCTTCCAACGGGAGGGTCCCAAGGGGGACGCCAGAAGGGCACCCCTTAAAAGGACGAAGTCCAGCGGGGCTGAGGAGGCAGTACCTGCGAAGGTCAAGTCCTCGTCAAGGGGAGGGAAACGGAGCATGGGGGCTTATGCCTTCATGGCCTCTGCGCGGAGGAAGTTGGAGGGCCTCGGCAGTGACGAGGACTCCAACGACCTAGACGACCAGGGCGACCGGACTTACCGCCCTAAACAGGGTCGGAGGAAGAAGTCGCCTAAGGGCGATGAGGAGGCCCGCACTCCTCAAGAGAAGTGCAGGGAGGAGCTTGCTGCCGCCGCCCTACGCAGCGTTATCTCCATTAGGGGAAACGTAGCCAAATGCAGCAACATTAATGGAAGAATCAAGAGCCTCCTGAATGAGGCGACAACTGAAGCATTCGAGGCCATAGAGGAGCTGCGGGTGGTCTCTCCCACCGAAGAGCAGCGCAGGCTCCGGGCGGACAACGCCAGGCTCGCGAGGGAGCTGGACAATGTCCGCTCGGAGTTGAGAGCCTTCAAGGCGGCGTATGCGGAGGCGCAAGGAACAGCCTCCGCAGCGCGCAAAGAGGCCCCAATAGCCGAAGAGAGGGGAGGGCTGAAGGAGGCCATGGAGGACCTCAGGCGCGACCTGCTGACGTCCCTGGGCGGGATGATCAACGCCCGCCTGGGGGAGATGGAGGCGCGCCTCCCGCCGGAGCCCGTCCTCAGGCCGCCGCTTGCCGCGGACAGGAGGGTGGTGCCCCCACCCCGCCCTAGGACTCAGCCGAACCTGGTAGGGGGGGCCAAGACGGAACCCCCGAAGGTCGCGCAGCCGAAGAAGAGGCAGGGGGAAAACCCCATACCTCTTCCGCCCCCACCCCCGTCAGCCCAAAGTGGCAAAAAGGCGGGGGGAGGGAGCGGCCCAACGCCGGCTAGGAGGACCAAGGCGGTGGAGCCTAATGCTCCGCCAAACCCGCCAAGTCGGTCCAATCCTTCCCCCAAGGCGGGGACGAGCGGGGAGAGGGGGTCCCAACCCCCAGTCACGCCTCAGCCCCAGGAAGCCCCCTGGTCGGAGGTAGTAAGGAGAAAGGGGAAGGGGAAGAAAACCGCTTCCCCGGCCGCCCCCCCCAAGACGACCCCTAAACCGAAGGCGGTTAAGGTGGTAGTGCCCAAAACGGCGGCTGTGGTGCTAACCCTTAAGGAGGGGGCACAGAGGGGGGGCAAAACGTCCACATACACGGACGTGATGGTGTGGGCCAGGGACGGCGTCAGGCTGGCCGACATTGGACTGGAGTCGGTCCAAATGAGAAAATCGATGACCGGCTCCAAGCTCCTGGAGGTGAGGGGAGACACCCCCGAAATAACCGCGGACCGCTTGGCGGAGAAGCTCCGCGAAGTGGTGGGGGACGTGGCCGAAATTACCCGGCCCACGAAGTTTGCAGAGCTCAAGCTCTCCGGGCTTGACGATACCGTGGGCCGGGATGAGGTGGCGGCGGCCGTCGCGGCTAAAGGGGGCTGCCAGGTGGCCCTGGTCAAGGTCGGGGCCCTCAGTGAGAGAGGCTGGGGGCGGGGAACCGTCTTCGTACGGTGCCCAGCGACGGCTGCAAAGGAGGTGGCCAAGGAGAGCCACATCCAGATTGGCTGGACGAGAGCGGCCGTGACGCCCCTGGTGGCCCTGCCCATGCGCTGCTTTAAGTGCATGGCGCTGGGCCACACCAGGGCCACGTGCCCCTCCGACGCGGAGCACGGAGGGAAGTGCTTCCGATGCGGATTGGAGGGGCACCGAGCAGCGGACTGCAAAGCGCAGCCCAAATGCGCGGTATGTGCTGCGGCGGGACGGCCCCATGGCCACGTCATGGGCGGGGACAAATGCACCCCGCCCACTGTTAGGGGGAAGGACCGCGCGCCCCGGGCCAGCCCCCCCGATGAAAGCCTGAAGGCACAGGAGGAACTCGCAATGCAGGTGTCCTAATGTCAGCACACCAGCATTGCGAGATCCTTCAGGTGAATGTGAACCACTCCGCCAGGGCCCAAGACCTGCTCATGCAGGCGATGGCGGAGTGGGGAATAGCGGTTGCGGTGGTGGCGGAACCGTACTACGTTCCGCCCCAACGTAACTGGGTGGGATCCGCGGACGGCCTCGCGGCCATCGTTGTCCCAACAAACGGGAACTCCCCCCCCCTCCACAAGGTCGGAGAGGGCCCGGGGTACGTGGCGGCCAAGTGGGGAGAGATTGCAATCATTGCAGTCTATTTCTCCCCCAACAGGCCGCTGGCGGCCTTCGAAGCCTTCCTCGCAGACCTAGGGCGAGCCGCAGGGGGGGCTGCCCCAGCGCAGCTGCTGGTGATGGGGGATTTTAACGCCAAGGGCGCGGCGTGGGGTTCCCCCATCACGGACCAGCGAGGGGCCAAGCTAGAGGGCTGGGCGGCTGCCATCGGGTTGGAGGTGGCCAACCGAGGCGATGTCAACACGTGCGTGCGTAGGCAGGGGGGGTCCATCGTGGACATAACGTTCGCGACCCCGGCCCTAGCCGCACGCATCGCGGACTGGCGGGTCCTTGAGGACGTTGAGACCCTCTCCGACCACCGCTATATCCGGATGAGGGTCTCCGCCTCGGCACAGCCGCAGCCGCCGGTGAGGAGGAGGACGACCTTTCCGCGCTGGGTCCTGTCCAGGTTTGACCCCGGCATGGCGGAGGAGGCGGCTGTGGTGGAGTCATGGAACGCCCCCCCACCCGACGACCTGGACGTCGACGGGAAGGCGTCCCGCTTCCGCGAGGCGCTTACCGCGGTCTGCGACGCGGCAATGCCCCGAATGCGGAGACCCCTCGACAAAAAGGGAGTTTACTGGTGGTCCGAGGAAATAGCGAATCTTCGGGCCGCCAGCAACCGCGCGCGCCGCGCCTACACCCGCTGCAGGCGGAGAGTGGCGCACACGGCCGACGAGGAGGAGGCCCTCTACAGGGCCCTTAAGGAGGCGAAAGAGGTCCTACAAATCGCGATCTCCAAGGCCAAGGACGCCTCGTACGAGGAGTTCCTGGACACGTTGCAAAGGGACCCATGGGGGCGCCCGTACAAAATGGTACGGGAGAAGGTGAAACGTGCCCCCCCCATGGATTCCCTAGAGCCAGGACTCCTCGACCGGATTATAGGCGTCCTCTTCCCTCCGGCGCCGGACTTTGAGCCTCCGAGGATGTCGGCCCCCTCGGAGGAGCAAAGAGGAGATCGCACCATCCCCAGGATCAACCAGGACGAGATGATGTGGATCACAGACCGCCTCCGGGCCTGTAAAAAGGCCCCGGGCCCGGATGGCGTGCCCGCGCGAGTGATCCCCATCGCCTTAATACACCTCGGGGAGCGCTTTAAAAACCTCCTGGATCAGTGTCTGCAGGAGGGGCGCTTCCCGAGTGTGTGGAAGGAGGGGCGGCTGGTTTTAATCCCCAAGCCGGGGGGCTCACCCGACTCGCCCTCAGGCCATCGGCCCATCGTCTTGCTAGACGAATGCGGAAAGGCGCTGGAGCGGGTGATCTCCTCCCGGATCCGCAGTCATTTGGAGGAGGTCGGCCCCAACATCGCGGACCACCAGTATGGCTTCAGGGCGGGCCGGTCGACGATCGACGCCCTGAAAAAACTGAAGGACTTCAGTGACCTAGCGGCCAGCAAGGGGGAGGGGGTGGTGGCGGTATCGCTGGATATCGCCAACGCCTTCGGCACCCTCCCCTACTCCGTCATAAGGGAGTCCCTGCGGTACCACAGGATCCCCTGGTACCTGCAGAGGATCATAGGGCACTACCTAGAGGGAAGGGTAGTGCTCTATGATCACGGCGGCAGGCGGCAGAGCCGGCCCATGGCTTGCGGGGTCCCCCAGGGTTCCATACTTGGCCCGCTATTATGGAACCTTGGGTTCGACTGGGCCATCCGGGGGGTGCAGCTTCCCCGCATGACCACCATCTGTTACGCCGATGATACGATGGTGGCCGTCCGGGGAAGAGACAAGCAGGAGACCCTGCGCAGGGCGGCTGTTGCGGCCGAGCTGATCGTCGACCGCATCAGCGCGCTCGGCCTCAGGGTCAATGTCAGAAAGACAGACGCCATGGTGTTTGGGGCCCCCACCTGGCGCATCCCGGCCGACACCGCACTCCAGATTGGAGGAGAACCTGTCCAGGTCAAGGCCAACATAAAATATCTTGGTCTTGTCCTGGACAGGAAGTGGGACTTTGGTGCTCACTTCACCAAACTCGGCCCACGACTGATGGGCACTGCGGCAGCCCTCGGCAGGCTACTGCCAAACGTGGGAGGGCCTCTCACGCCCTGCCGGAGGCTGTACGCGAATGTCGTACGCAGTATGGCCCTGTACGGCGCCCCGATTTGGGCTAGCCGGCTCACGCGGAGGACGAGGGCCCTCCTCCGACGGCCCCAGCGAGCGTGTGCCACGCGGATCGCTAGGGCATACGTTACGGTGGCCCATATGGCGGCCTGCCTGATTGCCGGAACGCCCCCTTGGGACATAGACGCCGAGACCATGTCGGAGTGCTATTGGTCCCAAAGGGAGGCCCAGGCAAGGGGAGACCGGATGGCCCCAGAGGAGATCCTCCACGCCCGCCGTCAAACACAGCGGCGCATGCGGGACAGGTGGAAAGAGGAGCTGGAGGACTGCCGCTATGGAACGCGCACTATAGCGGCTATCCTCCCCTCTCTCGACCTGTGGCTCGACAGGGAGTTTGGTACGATGTCGTACCATCTCGTGCAGATCCTGTCGGGCCACGGGTGTTTTGGTGCATACCTGTTCCGCATCGGGCGAGAAGACAGCCCCCGCTGCCACAATTGCGGGGCTCTAGAGGATACAGCCCAGCATACACTGGAGGAGTGTCCCTGCTGGAGCTACGAGCGCAGCCAGCTCGTGGCTGCTGTTGGACAGGACTTGTCACTCCACAGCATAGTTTCGGCTATGCTGGATAGGGGTGACGAGTCCTGGGAGGAGGTGGCTTCCTTCTGTGAGTGCGTAATGCTCCAGAAGGAAGCCGAGGAACGGGAGCGCGAGGAGTGTGTCCACGCGCCCCCGTTCCGGCGCAGACGAACGGGGCGAAGGCGGCGGCACTTTGCTGCCCGCCTGAACCCCTAGTGCGACCAGCGGGTTGGGGACGGGGGTCCTCCACCCGCCTTTATGGTCCCACGCGTCTGGGGGGGGAGCTGAAGCGTTGCGGCTCCTCCCTCCTAGGTGAGGTGGCCCCGGTGATTTTAACCAAAGCCGGGGCTGGCCGGGGGGCGTCGTCGGCTCGAATCCTCGGGAACCCACGGCGCCTACCTAAACCCGGCGCGCGGACAATGCCGTAGTGTTTTTAGTGGGTATGTTCCCCCCTCCCCTTCCCGCAGGGGAAGAGGACGGGGGAGAGAGCCCCACATAACCGCTCGGGCCCCCCCGGGCCCGGGGGTACTCGTAAATGAGTTTTCACTACGTTAAAAAAAAAAAAAAAAAAAAAAAAAAAAAAAAAAAAAAAAAAAAAAGGTTAGGTTAGGTTAGGTTAGGTTAGGTTTTTTTTTTTTTTTTTTTTTTTTTTTTTTTTTTTAAAAGTGCTGGAAGGTACGAGGTACCTTTCAGCACTCCATCTCAATACCACAGGTATCTAATCCCGTGTTTTCTGCAAATTAAAATACTTATTCAATTAATATATTAATTCTACAAATTTAAGTGGTTAGGGAAGGGAGGGGAAGGGATGAACTTATTCTAGGGGATGGGGAGGGGGGTGGTTACCGGCACAATAAACTCTGATTCTATTATTCTATCTAACTCCATTATTCCATTCTATTATTTTGTCTATATTTATTCTAACTACTTCTATCTTTATCTTTAGTCTTTCCTATGTTTTCCCTCGCAGCGGAAGGGTGGATCTTTTGATGCTCTTTTCGATCCCGAGGGACGTTTGGTGTCCTCTTTTTGGTGGGGCAGCCTTACTCTTTTCTTTAGGTTGCCCTTCTTTTTCCCTTCCGCTGTTACAATTTTAATTAGGAAGGGATTTGGGGAGGGAATATTGTGCCGGTACCTCATTAAAGTTACATTGCTTACCTAACTTAACCTAGTTCTATTTCTACATCAGCCATAGGCGTGGCCAATGGTTCAGGGCTCCAGTGCCTGTGAAACGCTGTGGTGTCTGTTTACGGGGAACCCCAGCGCTCAGTGTCTGTACCCACTGAGCCGGGGTTTTTAATTTGGTGTGCCCGGCGAATAAACTAAGGGCATGCATTACGGATGAAAATGGGGTAAAAGTATAACAGTTTATGTCAGTTGTAAAATGTAAAGGAACCTAAAACTAGTGCAAGAGGGCATATAAAATAGAATAAAAATATAAATGTCAAGAATATGTATGTATGTCAGTGAGAATCTAAGCTAGAGCAAAAGGGCTAATAAAATATAGTAAAATAATAGTAATGTCTGTAGTGAGTCAGTAAACCTAAAACTAGTGCAAGAGGGCATATAAAATAGGATAAAAAATATAAATGTCAAGAGTATGTATGTATGTCAGTGAGAACCTAAGCTAGGGCAAAAGGGCTAATATAAATAAAATAAAATCAAAATCGAATGTCAATGATACCTAATCTAGTGCAAAAGGGCTTATTAAATGGAGATAAAATGTAAGTGAAATGTCAATGTGTAAAGTGTAAGGGTAAAGTAAAACGGATTAAAATAAAGGCAAAATAAAACAATAAAAACAATAAAACAATAAAATGATGCAGCATGATCCGTGAAGGTGAGGGGCAAGTGACGGTCGCGATTACACTGTGGAGCCGTTGGCTCGGGCCGCCCTCCGGGCAACGCTCAGGGCATAGGGGACGAAGTGCTTCCTCAGCGACTTATCCTCCATCAGGACGGCCAGGCCAGACTCCCCGATGACTGCTCCCATCCTGTGTTCACAGTCTAGTCTGTCTCCCGCATACCTGGGGCATTCACAGAGTATGTGGGCGACAGACTCGACCGACACGTCATCGCATACGCAGAACGGGGAGTCGGCCAGCCTGAACCTGTGGAGGTACTGCCGGAACCCCCCATGGCCCGTGAGGAGCTGCGCCAGAAGGTTCCCAGAGCCCCTATACTCGGCCAAAATCTTGTGTGCCCTGGCTACGTCCCGAAAAAACAACTTAACTCCCGACCCGGTCTGCGCCTGTTCATACCGGAGCTGCCACTCCCTGACACTGTGGGATCTTATGGCGCGCTTTGCGTGGGAAATGGGGAAC
This sequence comes from Pandemis cinnamomeana, assembly GCA_932294345.1. Lineage (NCBI taxonomy): Eukaryota > Metazoa > Arthropoda > Insecta > Lepidoptera > Tortricidae > Pandemis > Pandemis cinnamomeana. The sequence continues at coordinate 13,826,754 of OW028717.1, forward strand.
TTGTCGTAGGCGGGAGCTCGCTTGCAATTGAGGGCAGCGCCCTTAGCAAGCTCGTCCGCCCTCTCGTTCCCCACGATGCCCACGTGCGCCTTCACCCAGTGCAGGGAGATGGGTTTGCCCCGTACGGCAGCCGAGGAGATGTTGCCCCTTATTTCGGCAGCCAGGGGGTTCAGGTTGCTGGGGTCGGTGACGGCCTGCAGGGAGGAGCGCGAGTCACTCAGAATGACGGTCGGGGAGTCGGACAGAAGGGAGAGTTCAGTGGCCCTGACCAGCGCAACCATTTCGGCCTGGAACACCGAGCAGTAGTCAGCCAGGCCAAAACTGGCCTTTTTGGCTTCTTTTGTGTCGCGCCAAATGGTCAAGGCCGCTCCAACTCTCCCCTCTATCTTGCTCCCGTCCGTATAGCATACCTCGCGGTCCCCTCCGTGCAGTCCGTCAGCCTCCCCCTGATTAGTTACCATGCCAAAAGTGATTTCTGGTCTGCAGGCCGGATGCGGGAGCTGGGCAGGGTGCAGTCGCTTCTGTAGCGCTCGGCCCGGGAGGTCACCCAGCCCCTTGCCCCTCTTCACTTCGTAGATCTTGTGCTGTTCTGTAAGTCGGATGTCGAGTGGGAGGACGCCCGCGAGGAGGGCAGCCGCTGTGAGAGAGGAGGTAGAGTGTGCCTTTGCAATTTTTATCGAAAAGTCCCTGGTTATACGGTCTAGTCTCTTTTTTGTGTATACCTTGCCGGCCACGTGGCCCCATGCACCCGCCGCGTATAGGACTGTCGGCTCGATGACTGCCACGTACAAGGTGCGGAGTATCTCGGAATTGAGGCCCCACTGGGCTCTGGCAGCCTTAGATACTGCCTTGTACGTGGCAGCTGCCTTTCCGGTAAGTGAGTCCAAGTGCGGCAGGAAGTTGAGACGCCGGTCAAAAGTGAGGCCCAGGATCTTCAGCGTGTCTTTTAGGTCGATGCTTTCCCCGGCGAGTTCAAAGACCGGGGTGGTATACTTTAGTTTTTTAGTAATCAGTAGTGCCTGGGTCTTGTGGGGGGCGAGCCTCATCTTGTTTCCAGCGCTCCAGGCCTGGACCAGGCTGAGGGTTTCGTTTACCCTCTCCTGGAGCGCTTCCCCCGAAGGGGCCTCTGCTACCAGGATGAGGTCGTCGGCAAAGGCTTGGGCGTGGGCGGGTGCAGTTTCCAGGAGTCTCAGTAGGGGGTCCAACTGGATATTCCATAATATTGGGCCCCCCACCGAGCCCTGGACGCAGCCCTTGCTGGTGTCTCGTACGATTGTTTCCCCCAGGTACGTGAGGGAGACCTGCCTGTCCTCCAGGTAACTGAGGAGGACCCCCATCAACGACTCGTCTATACGTTTTTTAGCGAGCTCGGCGATGATGGAGGGCCACCAGGCGTTGTCGAATGCCCCCTCAACGTCCAGGGAGACCAGCGCCACCACGCCCTTGTTATTAAGGCCCTGCTTAATTCTTGTGACTATATCATAGAGGGCATCTTCGGTGGATCTTTGTGGGAGGAAGCCGTACTGGCGCTGGGATAGGAGGCCTCTACCAGTTACCTCCCACATGAGCCTGTTAATGACCAGCCTCTCGTAGGCCTTCCCCATGACCGGGAGGAGTCCTATGGGCCTGTATGACTTGGGCGCCGTGTAGTCCTCCTTACCCGGTTTGGGGATGATTCTGATGCTCGCCCTCTTCCACAGGCGGGGGAAGTAGCCCGCCTCCAGGCATCGGTTCAGGAAAGCCAGGACCAGTGGGCTGCAACTGTGGGCCCGCCCGCATATGTCGGCGGTCAGGCCGTCCTCGCCAGGGGACTTCTTACAGTCCATTTTGCTGAAGACCTCATTGAGCTCCTGGGAGGTGAACGGCAGGTGCTGGTGGGGGGGGGGGGTGGGGGTCCGGTCCACTCGGGGGCGTCAGTCGCCCGCGCCGCTCCCGGTGTGCCACCCTTATGGCCTCAGCCTCTTCCCTGATCCTCCTCTGATCGGCCGTGTCGCCCGCTGCGTCATCCTGGGGGTAGAAGGTCTCTACGAGTAGGGCGGCTGACTCCCTCTCGCCCAGCATGGTCCCAGTTGAAGGGGACCTTAGAAGCCGCTCATCAGCGTGGTCCGCATCACCGCACGTCTTCAGGACTCTGTACGTGGACTTCCAGATGTCATCCAGTTTCTGGTTCGTACAGAAGTCCCTCCAACTAGCGGTGAGAGCGGCTTCTATGGCCTCCTTGAACTTAGCCTGGGCGAGTTTGTACTCTTCTACCACCAGGGGTCTGCGCAACGGGTTGGCCCCTCCTATTCTCCTCCTCAGTGCGGTCACCCCCCTCCTAGAGGCCTCCAGCTCCTTCGTCCACCATGTACTGCGTTTTGGCTTCATAGTCCGGGGAAGCTCCGGCATGGCCTCGGCGCAGGCATCGTGCATGGCCGCCGTCAGGGTCTCGGCGAGCGTCTCTAGTTTTTCGTCGCTGTCCGCTGCGCCGATTTCCTCCTGTGTGAAGCCCCTGGCTTCAAAGGCCGCCCTCAGTGCTTCATCAAATTTGGGCCAGTCCGCCTTTGCGGTTGCGTATCTCCTGGTGCCTTTCCTCCCTATCTCCGCGCCACCGCCCGAGCGCACCAGGGAGAAAACGATTGGCCTGTGGTCTGACAGGCCGGGGCCATCTGTCACGACGCTCCATCCTCTTACTTCGCCCAGGAGCGAGCCCGAGCATGCTGTGATATCCACGATGCTCGAGTATACTCGCTCGCCCCTGAGCGTGTAGAAGGTGGGGATGCTGCCCCGATTCAGGACGTGGAGGTCGTGCTGGGACATGAGGTCAACCAGCTCGGCCCCCCGTCTGTCCTCGGAATGGCACCCCCACCAGTGGCTGGACGCGTTGACGTCCCCTGCCATGATTACGTCTTGGCCGCTCGTCCCCCCCAGCACCGCCCGGAGTCCCCTGACCTGGTCGGCGATATCAACCGTCCCCTCGAGATATACCCCCACAAGGGTAATGGTGCGTCCTCCCAGGGTGACCTTGGCCACCGCCACGTTCCCGCTGTTGAGGTCCGGGTTGACAACTAGCATCGCGTTGGGATCCAGGATCACGATGGCCGACTTGACAGGGCCCGGGCCTTTCGTGTCCTGGACCACTCTGTGGGCGCACCGCACCGTCGACCCCGAACCCACATACGGTTCCTGGAGGAACAGGATCTGGATTCCCCTCCTCTCCGCCTCACGCAGGCACTCCTTGGTAGCGGCGTGGCCTCTTCCAAGGTTGGCCTGCATGAAGCGCAGGTGAGGGTTCCCGCTCCGTCCCCCAGGGTCCGCTCCTGTCGCCTGGGCGCCCTTAGCAGTAGCGGACGTGGGACCGCGCTATGCGATCCCACTTCCGCCACTCCGGGCACTCAGAGCTGTAGGCAGGGTGCTCGGTTTCCCCGGCCGGCCGACCCATTCCGCAGCAGTTCGTGCATCTCGGTGGCGTCCCTCTGTGCGTGCAGGCCCTGGTATCGTGGTCGCCCGCGCACCTCCCGCAGACCCGCTCCGCCGAGCACCCTCCCGCGAAGTGACCGAAACCCAGACACCGGTAACATTGGATGACCGGAGAGTGGTCCCTTGCCAGCAGCACCTGGTACCCCAGCCGCACCCTCCTGTCTCTGAGGCTGTCCCAGGTCCCCGGGTCGACCTCCAAAATTATATTGGAGACGTCCCGGGTCCTGCCCTTTGTTCGCCTCAGGACCTTGACGTGTGCCGCCTCGGTACCACGCGCTGCCGCCAAGAGGCACCCGTTCTGCCTTTCCAGCGCCGCCGGAATCTGGGCATCGGTCAGGTCCGCGGAGGCGCCCACGAGCCGGATCAGGGGCTTCCTCATTGGGGGGGCGCTCACCTCCAGGTCTGGGCATCTGGTCCCGATCTCGTCCACCATCTTGGTGCGGTCGGACTCCGACGCAAGACCCAGGACCGCCTTCTGATTGCGGACCCCCCTGAAGAAGTTGACGCCCACCCCAAGCTGGGACGCGTCCACCTTCTTCTTAAGGGTGCCGATGATAGTGGAGCTGGTGTGCGCTGGGTCTCTCGACCCCAGGACCAAGGGGAAGCTCTGCAGCGGGGCGGTCGGCCGGCCGTCATCGGCGGTTCTCCTCCTTCTCCTCGCCTCGGCCTTTGACATCACCTCCGTCCACCGGTCGCCCTCGTCGCCCCGGCAGCGGGGGGACCCCGCGCCCCCATGGCCTCCATGGTCTCCTTGGTCACTCAGCTCATCTCTAAGGGATTTGCCCCCCGCGACAGAGACATTGGCGGTGAAAGCTGCCGCCGACTGGACCTCCTCTCTGAGGTCCGCGAAGCCATTCACCGTCACTGCGTGCAGTCGGTCCACCACGGATCTGACTCTCTCTTCCGTGGTCTGGATAATGGCGACTGCCTCCACGACGGCCTCAGGTGCAGCTGTCAACTGCCTCACTCCGTCCGCCAGCTCCGCCATGTCCCGGCCCATCCCCTCCAGGCGGTCCCCCAACAGGCCCCCCCGCTCCGCCGACGCTCGGGTCATGGCCGACGTCGCGACCATCTCCGCCCCCAGAGCCGAGTTGGATGAGGAGAGCTCTCTGATCTCTGCCCGGAGTTTGGATATCTCGAGGACGAGCTCGCGACGCTCAAGCCTCTCCCCCTCCTGGGGTCCCTTGCGGTTCTCCTCCTTGATTCCTTCAATGGCCTGCAGGATCTGTCGATGCAGACGGGTGTCCGCCTCCTTGGCGCACTGGAGACGCTCCGATCCCCCTTGTGTTCCCCCTTTGGGTACCGCGGCCCTCAGGTCCTCCAGAACGTCCCCCACGTCGGACACCAGGATCCTCCTCTGTGCCTTTAACTCCTCGGCGACTGCCTTAAGGAGCTCAGAGTTTTCGACCCTGGCATCGCGTTCCGCCGTGACGGCGGCCTCCAGCCTCGCGGAGTGGGCCCGCTCAAGGACGTTGATCCGCTTTGAAAAAGCCACCTTCTCCCTCTGGAGTTCGGTCATATGGCGTGCCCTAGAATCCGCTAGTCTAAGAACCATCTCATACATCGCATGTAGGGATTCCACCATAGTGTCTCTGACCGACCTCTTGAGGTTTCCTGATGATTCCATTGCGGCCTTTGCTGACAGCAGGATATTGTTGGCCTTCTGCGGCAGCTCACTGATCAGGCCCCCTCCGCATATCATTGAGGAGCACACAGAGCGGTCGTCGAACATGGCGGAAGCGTCCTGGATCTGGTCTAGGTCCGGGGGCTCGCTGGCTAGTTTCGTCCGGTTTCGGACTTCCGCCGCCTCCGCTTCTCGGATCTGTGTCTTTATCCTCAACATCGCTGACTCGGACCTAGACTCGGAGTTGGCCCTCAGTCTCTTGGTGTGCTGAATGCCCTGAGAAGGCGTAGACGCCGCGTTCGGAGTGCCAGCACCACCCTCATTTACAGACTCTTCAGGATGAAGAGCCGCCGAGGGGGTTGCCTCCGCAGGCCCCCTGTGGGGTCCACTCTGCTCGCTCTTGCTGCTACAGGCGAGCTCCTCCTGGGAGTACGTGAACTCCCGCTCAGCCATCGGCTCCTGGATTCCCCCATCCAACAGCCGGTCGGTGCCCCGCAAGGCCTCCAGCTCATCAGCCTCATCGTCATCGTCCAGAGAGATGATCTCAACGTTGGGGGCGGGTCGGTCCCCCTCGCTTGCCTCTCCCCCAGAACCAGAAGTGGTAGGTGCACTCTTCTTCGCGAGCTCAGGTCCGTCAGGGTCGGCCGCGCCTTTGGTTCCTCTCGCAGCTCCGCGCCTTACTCCCGGCTGGCTGCTGCCCGACTCAGAGCCCGATCCTCCGGACGACTGCCCGCCCCCGGGCCTACGCCCATCCGTCCGGCCGGCTTGTTTCTTGGGCTGTGGTCCCGTCGGTATGCGGAGCTTCAGGCGCCCCGATTTCCCGGAGTCCGCGCCGCTTTTTTGCGACATGATGGGCTTATTCAGGCAAACGTGTAGTGGGTGGCAAGGGGCCCGGCAAAGGGCAAAATGGTAGAGTAAAGTGCAATAATGTGCTTAAAACTAGTGCAATAGGGCAATTTAATTGTGTGGGGAAAATAAATGTCAAAATAAATAAAATAAAACTAGTGCAAGAGGGCAATTATATGTTAAAGTGATTAAAGGGTAAATGTCAGTGATCCTAAGCTAATGCAAAAGGGCAATGGGGTGGGAATGTCAAATAAATTAAAAAGTAAAACTAGAATCAAACACAATTTCAAACGTGGGGGAGGAAGTAATGCAAAGGGGGTTTGGGACTTAGCCAATTTCCAGAGAAACCGGACTTAGAAAAATCCAGCCCGCCGGTCACAGTGAAGCTAAGGGGGTCCGGGACTTAGCCGATTTCCGAAGAAACCGGACTTAGAAAAAATTTCACCCCGCCGGTCACAGTAAAGTAAAGGGGGTCTGGGACTTAGCCGATTTCTCGAGAAACCGGACTTAGAAAAAATCCAGCCCGCCGGTCCCAGTAAAGCTAAGGGGGTCCGGGACTTAGTCGATTTCCAGCGAGGCAGGACTTAGAAAAATTTAACCTGGAAATTGGCCAAAGTGGCAAACCCGCCGAAAATACCCGGGGAGCCCGAGGGAGTGCAGGGGAAGGATGGAGAAGGATGGGGGGTCCCTCCCGCAGCTTTTCGGCCAACCCGGCGAAGCTGGCCAAAATGGCAAACCCGCCAAAATTGCCCGGGGAGCCTAGGGGAGTACAGGGGAAGGATGGGAGACCCTCCCGCGGTTTTTCGGCCAACTTGGCGAACCTGGCCAAAATGGCAAACACGCCAAAAATGCCCGGGGAGCCTGAGGGAGTGCAGGGGAAGGATGGGAGACCCCTCCCGCAGCTTTTCGGCCAACTTGGCGAAGTTGGCCAAAATGGCAAACCCGCCAAAATTGCCCGGGGAGCCTAGGGGAGTACAGGGGAAGGATGGGAGACCCTCCCGCGGCTTTTCGGCCAACTTGGCGAACCTGGCCAAAATGGCAAACGCGCCAAAAATGCCCGGGGAGCCTAGGGGAGTACAGGGGAAGGATGGGAGACCCTCCCGCGGCTTTTCAGCCAACTTGGCGAAGTTGGCCAAAGTGGCAAACACGCCAAAAATGCCCGGGGAGCCTGAGGGAGTACAGGGGAAGGATGGGAGACCCTCCCGCGGCTTTTCAGCCAACTTGGCGAAGTTGGCCAAGTGGCAAACACGCCAAAAATGCCCGGGGAGCCTGGGGGAGTACAGGGGAAGGATGGGAGACCCTCCCGCGGCTTTTCGGCCAACTTGGCGAACCTGGCCAAAGTGGCAAACACGCCAAAAATGCCCGGGGAGCCTAGGGGAGTACAGGGGAAGGATGGGAGACCCTCCCGCGGCTTTTCGGCCAACTTGGCGAACTTGGCCAAAGTGGCAAACACGCCAAAAATGCCCGGGGAGCCTAGGGGAGTACAGGGGGAGGATGGGAGACCCTCCCGCGGCTTTTCGGCCAACTTGGCGAACTTGGCCAAAATGGCAAACACGCCAAAAATGCCCGGGGAGCCTGGGGGAGTACAGGGGAAGGATGGGAGACCCTCCCGCGGCTTTTCGGCCAACTTGGCGAACTTGGCCAAAGTGGCAAACACGCCAAAAATGCCCGGGGAGCCTAGGGGAGTACAGGGGAAGGATGGGAGACCCTCCCGCGGCTTTTCGGCCAACCTGGCGAGCTTGGCCAAAATGGCAAACACGCCAAAAATGCCCGGGGAGCCTGGGGGAGTACAGGGGAAGGATGGGAGACCCTCCCGCGGCTTTTCGGCCAACTTGGCGAACTTGGCCAAAGTGGCAAACACGCCAAAAATGCCCGGGGAGCCTAGGGGAGTACAGGGGAAGGATGGGAGACCCTCCCGCGGCTTTTCGGCCAACTTGGCGAACCTGGCCAAAATGGCGAACACGCCAAAAATGCCCGGGGAGCCTGAGGGAGTGCAGGGGAAGGATGGGAGACCCTCCCGCGGCTTTTTCGGCCAACTCGGCGAAGTTGGCCAAAATGGCCAACACGCCAAAAATGCCCGGGGAGCCTGAGGGAGTGCAGGGGAAGGATGGGAGAGAAGAATAAATAATTAAACCAATTAATGTCAGAGGGGTGGTCGGAATGTCAATATATAAGATAGGTATATAATCAGGGAAATAATTAATAATTAAATTAAATTGAGTAATTTAAAATGTCAAACAAACTCAGAATTAAAGTCAAAATAAAGTAAAATAAATCAAGGCTATATCAAAATAAAATCAGTCGAACAAAAATGATGATGATGATGGTTATGGCAATATCGGAATTAAAAACAGATGAAGCAAAATAAAATCCGACTGTACTACGCTACAATCAAAATTAGAGTAGGAATAAAATCAAATTAATAGTCAAATCTAAAACGAATAATGTCGGTATTAAAATCAAAAGAAAGTAAATAATATCCAAACTGGTCTCCGATCTAAAATGATGATGATGATGGGTATAATAGGAACAATCCGTGCAACATGCCGACTACCCACCATTCAAAACACAGTGCCCGGCGGTACAGACACCGAGCGCAAGTTTATCCGAGGGTACAGACACCGGCCTCTAGCACCGGGTTCCGTATACGTAAAAATGTTTTAAAACTGGTGTAGAGAGGTGGAGCAGAGAACCGCTAGTCGCGCAAAATATTTCAATACGGCAATATATTCACAAAGAAACACAAAATAAAGACACAAATAAAACAATAAGAAAATACAGGTAATTAAAGAATTTAAATAATATGTTTGTAAAAGGGTGGCGTCCGTTCTAACAATCTCGGGTATTCCAAGTATCACAATCAAAATTAATCGAATTAATGATCAGAATCAATCACTATAATTAAATCAAAAATTAAAATCTAAATAAATCAAATTTAAAACCAAGATAAACAAAACAATTCATTAATTAGTCAATTCAATCGGATGGTATCAATATAAAATGTCAAAAATAATAAAATTAGATCAAAATCAGAATAAATTAAAGTAAATATAAAATAAAATCAAAATTAAAATCAATCATTCAACACTAAAATCAATCAATCAATCAATATAATTAAATCAAAATTAAAATCTAAGTAAATCAAATTTAAAACCAAGATAAACAGAACAATTCCTTAATTAGTCAATTCAATCGGATGGTATCAAAATAAAATGTCAAAAATAATAAAATTAGATCAAAATCAGAATAAATTAAAGTAAATTTAAAATAAAATCAAAATTGTGAATACTATCGAACTAAAAAGAAGTTATCACTTGTAAAAGTTTGGCTTTTCCGTCTTCTTTACTGGACCCTAATGGTTCAGCATTGACTACCCGAAATTTTCTAAGTCTTTTGGGCTCGTTTGAACTGGCCCCCTTAACGTTAATCTAACGCGGGCTCTTTCTTTTTAATTATTTTTGGGGACCTCAAGGGTCCCACGGAAACCGGAGTGGTATCGGGAGAAGCGCTGTTTATCCGCCGATGTGTGGGGATTTTTTCGTTGGGGCAGAATAAAATCTACCCGCAAAATAAATAGAATAACAAAAATCCGACCTTCCGTTATCTCCCGGCCGGATCTGATGCTTTCCACCGACTTCCTCCTCCGGGCTCTGTTGGTGGTGGTGGTGTCCACCCGATGGACACCCTCCCGGTCCGCAGGCAGGTCCGCCGCGGTGCGCGCCGGATTCGGAAGGGAATTTTCCCTCCGCCAAATTTCTGTTGTTGCGGCCGTAGGGACCGCCACTGGGCCCTCCGTACAGACCGGGTTAAAAATATTCCCGGATTCACTCCGAAAACGGCACTGCACTTATTTTGCTTCTTCCACTTTGGAGCACTATTTTCTCTCCTCTGGAGCACAAAAGCACACAAAAACTCGAACACAGTTCTCGGTGAGTATTTGCTCGATTTCGTCAACTCTAAATACGTTTAGAGGACAATACGGCACGAATTTTGGGGAGTAAAGCTCGCCCCCTTATTGTTATCTCAACCGCCCGCGTTAGATTCGGTTAGGTTAGGTTAGGTTAGGTTAGGTTAGGTTAGGTTAGGTTAGGTTAGGTTAGGTTAGGTTAGGTTAGGTTAGGTTAGGTTAGGTTAGGTTAGGTTAGGTTAGGTTAGGTTAGGTTAGGTTAGGTTAGGTTAGGTTAGGTTAGGTTAGGTTAGGTTAGGTTAGGTTAGGTTAGGTTAGGTTAGGTTAGGTTAGGTTAGGTTAGGTTAGGTTAGGTTAGGTTAGGTTAGGTTAGGTTAGGTTAGGTTAGGTTAGGTTAGGTTAGGTTAGGTTAGGTTAGGTTAGGTTAGGTTAGGTTAGGTTAGGTTAGGTTAGGTTAGGTTAGGTTAGGTTAGGTTAGGTTAGGTTAGGTTAGGTTAGGTTAGGTTAGGTTAGGTTAGGTTAGGTTAGGTTAGGTTAGGTTAGGTTAGGTTAGGTTAGGTTAGGTTAGGTTAGGTTAGGTTAGGTTAGGTTAGGTTAGGTTAGGTTAGGTTAGGTTAGGTTAGGTTAGGTTAGGTTAGGTTAGGTTAGGTTAGGTTAGGTTAGGTTAGGTTAGGTTAGGTTAGGTTAGGTTAGGTTAGGTTAGGTTAGGTTAGGTTAGGTTAGGTTAGGTTAGGTTAGGTTAGGTTAGGTTAGGTTAGGTTAGGTTAGGTTAGGTTAGGTTAGGTTAGGTTAGGTTAGGTTAGGTTAGGTTAGGTTAGGTTAGGTTAGGTTAGGTTAGGTTAGGTTAGGTTAGGTTAGGTTAGGTTAGGTTAGGTTAGGTTAGGTTAGGTTAGGTTAGGTTAGGTTAGGTTAGGTTAGGTTAGGTTAGGTTAGGTTAGGTTAGGTTAGGTTAGGTTAGGTTAGGTTAGGTTAGGTTAGGTTAGGTTAGGTTAGGTTAGGTTAGGTTAGGTTAGGTTAGGTTAGGTTAGGTTAGGTTAGGTTAGGTTAGGTTAGGTTAGGTTAGGTTAGGTTAGGTTAGGTTAGGTTAGGTTAGGTTAGGTTAGGTTAGGTTAGGTTAGGTTAGGTTAGGTTAGGTTAGGTTAGGTTAGGTTAGGTTAGGTTAGGTTAGGTTAGGTTAGGTTAGGTTAGGTTAGGTTAGGTTAGGTTAGGTTAGGTTAGGTTAGGTTAGGTTAGGTTAGGTTAGGTTAGGTTAGGTTAGGTTAGGTTAGGTTAGGTTAGGTTAGGTTAGGTTAGGTTAGGTTAGGTTAGGTTAGGTTAGGTTAGGTTAGGTTAGGTTAGGTTAGGTTAGGTTAGGTTAGGTTAGGTTAGGTTAGGTTAGGTTAGGTTAGGTTAGGTTAGGTTAGGTTAGGTTAGGTTAGGTTAGGTTAGGTTAGGTTAGGTTAGGTTAGGTTAGGTTAGGTTAGGTTAGGTTAGGTTAGGTTAGGTTAGGTTAGGTTAGGTTAGGTTAGGTTAGGTTAGGTTAGGTTAGGTTAGGTTAGGTTAGGTTAGGTTAGGTTAGGTTAGGTTAGGTTAGGTTAGGTTAGGTTAGGTTAGGTTAGGTTAGGTTAGGTTAGGTTAGGTTAGGTTAGGTTAGGTTAGGTTAGGTTAGGTTAGGTTAGGTTAGGTTAGGTTAGGTTAGGTTAGGTTAGGTTAGGTTAGGTTAGGTTAGGTTAGGTTAGGTTAGGTTAGGTTAGGTTAGGTTAGGTTAGGTTAGGTTAGGTTAGGTTAGGTTAGGTTAGGTTAGGTTAGGTTAGGTTAGGTTAGGTTAGGTTAGGTTAGGTTAGGTTAGGTTAGGTTAGGTTAGGTTAGGTTAGGTTAGGTTAGGTTAGGTTAGGTTAGGTTAGGTTAGGTTAGGTTAGGTTAGGTTAGGTTAGGTTAGGTTAGGTTAGGTTAGGTTAGGTTAGGTTAGGTTAGGTTAGGTTAGGTTAGGTTAGGTTAGGTTAGGTTAGGTTAGGTTAGGTTAGGTTAGGTTAGGTTAGGTTAGGTTAGGTTAGGTTAGGTTAGGTTAGGTTAGGTTAGGTTAGGTTAGGTTAGGTTAGGTTAGGTTAGGTTAGGTTAGGTTAGGTTAGGTTAGGTTAGGTTAGGTTAGGTTAGGTTAGGTTAGGTTAGGTTAGGTTAGGTTAGGTTAGGTTAGGTTAGGTTAGGTTAGGTTAGGTTAGGTTAGGTTAGGTTAGGTTAGGTTAGGTTAGGTTAGGTTAGGTTAGGTTAGGTTAGGTTAGGTTAGGTTAGGTTAGGTTAGGTTAGGTTAGGTTAGGTTAGGTTAGGTTAGGTTAGGTTAGGTTAGGTTAGGTTAGGTTAGGTTAGGTTAGGTTAGGTTAGGTTAGGTTAGGTTAGGTTAGGTTAGGTTAGGTTAGGTTAGGTTAGGTTAGGTTAGGTTAGGTTAGGTTAGGTTAGGTTAGGTTAGGTTAGGTTAGGTTAGGTTAGGTTAGGTTAGGTTAGGTTAGGTTAGGTTAGGTTGAGGCAAAATTTGAGCTGACTGAGGCAAAATTTGAGCTGACTGAGGCAAAATTTGAGCTGACTGAGGCAAAATTTGAGCTGACTGAGGCAAAATTTGAGCTGACTGAGGCAAAATTTGAGCTGACTGAGGCAAAATTTGAGCTGACTGAGGCAAAATTTGAGCTGACTGAGGCAAAATTTGAGCTGACTGAGGCAAAATTTGAGCTGACTGAGGCAAAATTTGAGCTGACTGAGGCAAAATTTGAGCTGACTGAGGCAAAATTTGAGCTGACTGAGGCAAAATTTGAGCTGACTGAGGCAAAATTTGAGCTGACTGAGGCAAAATTTGAGCTGACTGAGGCAAAATTTGAGCTGACTGAGGCAAAATTTGAGCTGACTGAGGCAAAATTTGAGCTGACTGAGGCAAAATTTGAGCTGACTGAGGCAAAATTTGAGCTGACTGAGGCAAAATTTGAGCTGACTGAGGCAAAATTTGAGCTGACTGAGGCAAAATTTGAGCTGACTGAGGCAAAATTTGAGCTGACTGAGGCAAAATTTGAGCTGACTGAGGCAAAATTTGAGCTGACTGAGGCAAAATTTGAGCTGACTGAGGCAAAATTTGAGCTGACTGAGGCAAAATTTGAGCTGACTGAGGCAAAATTTGAGCTGACTGAGGCAAAATTTGAGCTGACTGAGGCAAAATTTGAGCTGACTGAGGCAAAATTTGAGCTGACTGAGGCAAAATTTGAGCTGACTGAGGCAAAATTTGAGCTGACTGAGGCAAAATTTGAGCTGACTGAGGCAAAATTTGAGCTGACTGAGGCAAAATTTGAGCTGACTGAGGCAAAATTTGAGCTGACTGAGGCAAAATTTGAGCTGACTGAGGCAAAATTTGAGCTGACTGAGGCAAAATTTGAGCTGACTGAGGCAAAATTTGAGCTGACTGAGGCAAAATTTGAGCTGACTGAGGCAAAATTTGAGCTGACTGAGGCAAAATTTGAGCTGACTGAGGCAAAATTTGAGCTGACTGAGGCAAAATTTGAGCTGACTGAGGCAAAATTTGAGCTGACTGAGGCAAAATTTGAGCTGACTGAGGCAAAATTTGAGCTGACTGAGGCAAAATTTGAGCTGACTGAGGCAAAATTTGAGCTGACTGAGGCAAAATTTGAGCTGACTGAGGCAAAATTTGAGCTGACTGAGGCAAAATTTGAGCTGACTGAGGCAAAATTTGAGCTGACTGAGGCAAAATTTGAGCTGACTGAGGCAAAATTTGAGCTGACTGAGGCAAAATTTGAGCTGACTGAGGCAAAATTTGAGCTGACTGAGGCAAAATTTGAGCTGACTGAGGCAAAATTTGAGCTGACTGAGGCAAAATTTGAGCTGACTGAGGCAAAATTTGAGCTGACTGAGGCAAAATTTGAGCTGACTGAGGCAAAATTTGAGCTGACTGAGGCAAAATTTGAGCTGACTGAGGCAAAATTTGAGCTGACTGAGGCAAAATTTGAGCTGACTGAGGCAAAATTTGAGCTGACTGAGGCAAAATTTGAGCTGACTGAGGCAAAATTTGAGCTGACTGAGGCAAAATTTGAGCTGACTGAGGCAAAATTTGAGCTGACTGAGGCAAAATTTGAGCTGACTGAGGCAAAATTTGAGCTGACTGAGGCAAAATTTGAGCTGACTTTGACGACACGTTTTGCGAAATCACTCAAATTTTATACTTGCGAGCGGAATTTTTCGGAACTTTTTATATCATTGCCTTCTGCAATAGATTCCTGATATTTTGGCATATTTTCGGTACTTCTAGCTTCTCTGGATACCCCAAAATTAATTTTTGCAATTTCTCCGTGAAAACCTTCTGTTTTTGCGGTTGGGATTGCAAAACACAAGTTTTCCAAATTTTTTAGAAAATTCGTATCTTCTATACGGGTTACATTTTTTAAATTCTTTTTGCTGGGGAATAGGGCGAATTAGTGGCACTACCAAACGTCGTTTACCGAATAATTTTCGAACTTACCATTCGGAAGTTATTCGGTGGAACGTTGGTTGCGGCTATATTTGCCATAGGCGCTAGTGACTTTTTTGATAAGTTTGTCAGGGCTTTCAAAAAATCACTGCGCCTATACCATAACGGTCCGGGATTTTATAGCTACAGGGTCTTTTAGGAGGTAGTTTGCGCCGCCTAACGGCACCTCACTCGACTCTCTAGCTATTATAGTCTCGTCAGAATCTGGGGAAAACTACCAACTGTTTATAAGTTGGTAATTTTCCACGGTTCGGACTTAACCGTTTTTTGGTTAGGTTTCGCCCTTCTGGTGAAACCAACCTGGTAGGGGGGGTTGTGGCAAGTGGGGGGGGGGTTGTAGAACCTGCACGGGTTCTGTGGGGGGGGTCCGGTGGGGCATCGGACGGGAGGGGGGGGAGTTATGAGCAATCATAACTCGGGGGTTAGGACCCGGAGTAGCTCCCAAACGGGGGGTGCTACGGGGGGGGGGAGTTCGGGGGAGGGGGCCGGGTCATCGGCCACTCCTGACAGGGGTCAGGAGAAAAATCGTGGGAGCGGTTCACCCGCTGGGAATTTTTTGCCGGGGGGTTCTTCGTACCGGCTCAACTTTCCGGCGTTGTTGTACGGAGGGGGAAAAAAGGGAATCAAGGTGGGGAATGGTTCTCTTTTAGAGCCCAGCGTCGAGGGCACGACGGAGTCAGAGCCGTTTGAGGGGGGGGACACGGGGTCCGAGCTCGGTTTTCAAACCGTCGAGGTGTCGGAATCCTCAGAAATGGAGGAGGAAATGGAGGAAGAAGAGGCTGTTCTGTCCAGCTTCCAGCGGGAGGGTCCCAAGGGGGACGCCAGAAGGGTACCCCTTAAAAGGACGAAGTCCAGCGGGGCTGAGGACGCAGTGCCTGCGAAGGTCAAGTCCTCATCAAGGGGAGGGAAACGCAGCATGGGGGCTTATGCCTTCATGGCTTCTGCGCGGAGGAAGTTGGAGGGCCTCGGCAGCGACGAGGACTCCAACGACCTTGACGACCAGGGCGACCGAACATACCGCCCTAAACAAGGTCGCAGGAGGAAATCGCCCAAGGGCGATGAGGACGCCCGCACTCCGCAAGAGAAGTGCAGGGAGGAGCTTGCTGCCGCCGCCCTCCGCAGCGTAATCTCCATTCGGGGAAATGTGGCGAAATGCGGCAACATTAATGGTAGGATCAAGAGCCTCCTGAACGAAGCGACAACCGAGGCTTTCGAGGCCATTGAAGAGCTGCGGGTGGTCTCTCCCACCGAAGAGCAGCGCAGGCTCCGGGCGGACAACGCCAGGCTCGCGAGGGAGCTGGACAATGTCCGCTCGGAGTTGAGAGCCTTCAAGGCGGCGTATGCGGAGGCGCAAGGAACAGCCTCCGCAGCGCGCAAAGAGGCCCCAGTAGCCGAAGAGAGGGGAGGGCTGAAAGAGGCCATGGAGGATCTCAGGCGCGACCTGCTGACATCCCTGGGCGGGATGATCAATGCCCGTCTGGGGGAGATGGAGGCGCGCCTCCCGCCGGAGCCCGTCCTCAGGCCGCCGCTTGCTGCGGACAGGAAGATGATGCCCCCACCCCGTCCTAGGACTCAGCCGAGCCTGGTAGGGGGGGCCAAGACGGAACCCCCGAAGGTCGCGCAGCAGCAGCCGAAGAAGAGGCAGGGGGGAAACCCCATACCTCTTCCGCCCCCACCCCCGTCAGCCCAAAGTGGCAAAAAGGCGGGGGGAGGGAGCGGCCCAACGCCGGCTAGGAGGACCAAGGCGGTGGAGCCTAATGCTCCGCCAAACCCGCCAAGTCGGTCCAATCCTCCCCCCGAGGCGGGGACGAGCGGGGAGAGGGGGTCCCAACCCCTAGTCACGCCTCAGCCCCAGGAAGGCCCCTGGTCGGAGGTGGTAAGGAGAAAGGGGAAGGGGAAGAAAACCGCTTCCCCGGCCGCCCCCCCCAAGACGACCCCTAAACCGAAGGCGGTTAAGGTGATGGTGCCCAAAACGGCGGCTGTGGTGCTGACCCTAAAAGAGGGGGCACAGAGGGGGGGCAAAACGCCCACATATACAGATGTGATGGTGTGGGCCAGGGATGGCGTCAGGCTGGCCGACCTTGGATTGGAGTCGGTCCAAATGAGGAAATCCATGACCGGCTCCAAACTGCTGCAGGTGAGGGGAGACGCCCCCGAAACCACTGCGGACCGCCTAGCGGAGAAGCTCCGCGAAGTGGTGGGAGACGTGGCCGAGGTCACCCGGCCCACGAAGTTCGCAGAGCTCAAGCTCTCCGGGCTTGACGATACCGTGGGCCGGGATGAGGTGGCGGCGGCCGTCGCGGCCAAAGGGGGCTGCCAGGTGGCCCTGGTCAAGGTTGGGGCCCTTAGCGAAAGAGCCTGGGGACGGGGCACCGTCATAGTACGGTGCCCAGCGACGGCCGCTAAGGATGTGGCAAAAGAAAGCCACATCCAAATTGGCTGGAGCAAAGCAGCCGTAACGCCCCTAGTGGCCCTGCCCATGCGCTGCTTTAAGTGCATGGCGCTGGGCCACACCAGGGCCACGTGCCCCTCCGACGCGGAGCACGGAGGGAAGTGCTTCCGATGCGGATTGGAGGGGCACCGAGCAGCGGACTGCAAAGCGCAGCCCAAATGCGCGGTATGCGCTGCGGCGGGACGGCCCCATGGCCACGTCATGGGCGGGGACAAATGCACCCCGCCCACTGTTAGGGGGAAGGACCGCGCGCCCCGGGCCAGCCCCCCCGATGAAAGCCTGAAGGCACAGGAGGAACTCGCAATGCAGGTGTCCTAATGTCAGCACACCAGCATTGCGAGATCCTCCAGGTGAATGTAAACCACTCCGCCAGGGCCCAAGACCTGCTCATGCAGGCGATGGCGGAGTGGGGCATAGCGGTTGCGGTGGTGGCGGAACCGTACTACATTCCGCCCCAACGCAACTGGGTGGGATCCCAGGACGGCCTCGCGGCCATCGTTGTTCCGACAAATGGGAACTCCCCCCCCCTCCACAAGATCGGAGAGGGCCCGGGGTACGTGGCGGCCAAGTGGGGAGAGACTGCAATAATCGCAGTCTATTTCTCCCCCAACAGGCCGCTGGCGGCCTTCGAGGCCTTTCTCGCGGACCTGGGGCGAGCCGCAGGGGGGGCTGCCCCAGCGCAGCTGCTGGTGATGGGGGATTTTAACGCCAAGGGCGCGGCGTGGGGTTCCCCCATCACGGACCAGCGAGGGGCCAAACTCGAGGGCTGGGCGGCTGCTATCGGGTTGGAGGTGGCCAACCGAGGCGATGCGGACACGTGCGTGCGTAGGCAGGGGGGGTCCATCGTGGACATAACGTTCGCGACCCCTGCCCTAGCCGCACGCATCGCGGACTGGCGGGTCCTAGAGGACGTAGAGACCCTCTCCGACCACCGCTATATCCGGATGAGGGTCTCCGCCTCGACACAGCCGCAGCCGCCGGTGAGGAGGAGGACGACCTTCCCGCGCTGGGTCCTGTCCAGGTTTGACCCCGGCATGGCGGAGGAGGCGGCTGTGGTGGAGTCGTGGAACGCCCCCCCACCCGACGACTTGGACGTCGACGGGAAGGCGTCCCGCTTCCGCGAGGCGCTCACAGCGGTCTGTGACGCGGCAATGCCCCGGATGCGGAGACCCCTAGACAAAAAGGGAGTCTACTGGTGGTCCGAAGAAATAGCGAATCTTCGGGCCGCCAGTAACCGCGCGCGCCGCGCCTACACCCGCTGCAGGCGGAGAGTGGCGCACACGGCCGACGAGGAGGAGGCACTCTACAGGGCCCTTAAGGAGGCAAAAGAGGTCCTCCAAATTGCGATCTCCAAGGCCAAGGACGCCTCGTACGAGGAGTTCCTGGACACGTTGCAAAGGGACCCATGGGGGCGCCCGTACAAAATGGTACGGGAGAAGGTGAAACGTGCCCCCCCCATGGACTCCCTAGAGCCAGGACTCCTCGACCGGATCATAGGCGTCCTCTTCCCTCCGGCGCCGGACTTTGAGCCTCCGAGGATGTCGGCCCCCTCGGAGGAGCAAAGAGGAGATCGCACCATCCCCAGGATCAACCAGGACGAGATGATGTGGATCACAGACCGCCTCCGGGCCTGCAAAAAGGCCCCGGGCCCGGATGGCGTGCCCGCGCGAGTGATCCCCATCGCCTTAATACACCTCGGGGAGCGCTTTAAAAACCTCCTGGATCAGTGTCTGCAGGAGGGGCGCTTCCCGAGTGTGTGGAAGGAGGGGCGGCTGGTCTTAATCCCCAAGCCGGGGGGCTCACCCGACTCGCCCTCAGGCCACAGGCCCATCGTCCTGTTAGACGAGTGCGGAAAGGCGCTGGAGCGGGTGATCTCCTCCCGGATCCGCAGCCATTTGGAGGAGGTCGGCCCCAACATCGCGGACCACCAGTATGGCTTCAGGGCGGGCCGATCGACGATCGACGCCCTGAAAAAACTGAAAGATTTCAGTGACCTAGCGGCCAGTAAGGGGGAGGGGGTGGTGGCGGTATCGCTAGATATCGCCAACGCCTTCGGCACCCTCCCCTACTCTGTCATAAGGGAGTCCCTGCGGTACCACAGGATCCCCTGGTACCTGCAGAAGATCATAGGGCACTACCTGGAGGGAAGGGTAGTGCTCTATGATCACGGCGGCAGGCGGCAGAGCCGGCCCATGGCCTGCGGGGTCCCCCAAGGTTCCATACTCGGCCCATTATTATGGAACCTTGGGTTCGACTGGGCCATCCGAGGGGTACAGCTTCCCCGCATGACCACCATCTGCTACGCCGATGATACGATGGTGGCCGTCCGGGGAAGAGACAAGCAGGAGACCCTGCGCAGGGCGGCCGTTGCGGCCGAGCTAGTCGTGGACCGCATCAGCGCGCTCGGCCTCAGGGTCAACGTGCGGAAGACGGACGCCATGGTGTTTGGAGCCCCCACCTGGCGCATCCCGGCCGACACCGCACTCCAGATTGGAGGAGAACCTGTCCAGGTCAAGGCCAACATAAAATATCTTGGTCTTGTCCTGGACAGGAAGTGGGACTTTGGTGCTCACTTCACCAAACTCGGCCCACGACTGATGGGCACTGCGGCAGCCCTCGGCAGACTACTGCCAAACGTGGGAGGGCCTCTCACGCCCTGCCGGAGGCTGTACGCGAACGTCGTACGCAGTATGGCCCTGTACGGCGCCCCGATTTGGGCTAGCAGGCTCACGCGGAGGACGAGGGCCCTCCTCCGACGGCCCCAGCGAGCGTGTGCCACGCGGATCGCAAGGGCATATGTGACGGTGGCCCATATGGCGGCCTGCCTGATTGCCGGTACGCCCCCTTGGGACATAGACGCCGAGACCATGTCGGAGTGCTATTGGTCCCAAAGGGGGGCTCAGGCAAGGGGAGACAGGATGGCCCCAGAGGAGATCCTCCACGCCCGCCGTCAAACACAGCGGCGCATGCGGGACAGGTGGAAAGAGGAGCTGGAGGACTGCCGCTATGGAACGCGCACTATAGCGGCTATCCTCCCCTCTTTCGACCTGTGGCTCGACAGGGAGTTTGGTACGATGTCGTACCATCTCGTGCAGATCCTGTCGGGCCACGGGTGTTTCGGGTCATACCTGTTCCGCATCGGGCGAGAGGACAGCCCCCGCTGCCACAATTGCGGGGCGCCGGACGATACAGCCCAGCATACACTGGAGGAGTGTCCCTGCTGGAGCTACGAGCGCAGCCAGCTCGTGGCTGCTGTTGGACAGGACTTGTCACTCCACAGCATAGTCTCGGCTATGCTGGATAGGGGTGACGAGTCCTGGGAGGAGGTGGCTTCCTTCTGTGAGTGCGTAATGCTCCAGAAGGAAGCCGAGGAACGGGAGCGCGAGGAGTGTGTCCACGCGCCCCCGTTCCGGCGCAGACGAACGGGGCGAAGGCGGCGGCACTTTGCTGCCCGCCTGAACCCCTAGTGCGACCAGCGGGTTGGGGACGGGGGTCCTCCACCCGCTTTATGGTCCCACGCGTCTGGGGGGGGAGCTGAAGCGTTGCGGCTCCTCCCTCCTAGGTGAGGTGGCCCCGGTGATTTTAACCAAAGCCGGGGCTGGCCGGGGGGCGTCGTCGGCTCGAATCCTCGGGAACCCACGGCGCCTACCTAAACCCGGCGCGCGGACAATGCCGTAGTGTTTTTAGTGGGTATGTTCCCCCCTCCCCTTCCCGCAGGGGAAGAGGACGGGGGAGAGAGCCCCACATAACCGCTCGGGCCCCCCCGGGCCCGGGGGTACTCGTAAATGAGTTTTCACTACGTTAAAAAAAAAAAAAAAAAAAAAAAAAAAAAAAAAAAAAAAAAAAAAAAAAAGGTTAGGTTAGGTTAGGTTAGGTTAGGTTAGGTTAGGTTAGGTTAGGTTAGGTTAGGTTAGGTTAGGTTAGGTTAGGTTAGGTTAGGTTAGGTTAGGTTAGGTTAGGTTAGGTTAGGTTAGGTTAGGTTAGGTTAGGTTAGGTTAGGTTAGGTTAGGTTAGGTTAGGTTAGGTTAGGTTAGGTTAGGTTAGGTTAGGTTAGGTTAGGTTAGGTTAGGTTAGGTTAGGTTAGGTTAGGTTAGGTTAGGTTAGGTTAGGTTAGGTTAGGTTAGGTTAGGTTAGGTTAGGTTAGGTTAGGTTAGGTTAGGTTAGGTTAGGTTAGGTTAGGTTAGGTTAGGTTAGGTTAGGTTAGGTTAGGTTAGGTTAGGTTAGGTTAGGTTAGGTTAGGTTAGGTTAGGTTAGGTTAGGTTAGGTTAGGTTAGGTTAGGTTAGGTTAGGTTAGGTTAGGTTAGGTTAGGTTAGGTTAGGTTAGGTTAGGTTAGGTTAGGTTAGGTTAGGTTAGGTTAGGTTAGGTTAGGTTAGGTTAGGTTAGGTTAGGTTAGGTTAGGTTAGGTTAGGTTAGGTTAGGTTAGGTTAGGTTAGGTTAGGTTAGGTTAGGTTAGGTTAGGTTAGGTTAGGTTAGGTTAGGTTAGGTTAGGTTAGGTTAGGTTAGGTTAGGTTAGGTTAGGTTAGGTTAGGTTAGGTTAGGTTAGGTTAGGTTAGGTTAGGTTAGGTTAGGTTAGGTTAGGTTAGGTTAGGTTAGGTTAGGTTAGGTTAGGTTAGGTTAGGTTAGGTTAGGTTAGGTTAGGTTAGGTTAGGTTAGGTTAGGTTAGGTTAGGTTAGGTTAGGTTAGGTTAGGTTAGGTTAGGTTAGGTTAGGTTAGGTTAGGTTAGGTTAGGTTAGGTTAGGTTAGGTTAGGTTAGGTTAGGTTAGGTTAGGTTAGGTTAGGTTAGGTTAGGTTAGGTTAGGTTAGGTTAGGTTAGGTTAGGTTAGGTTAGGTTAGGTTAGGTTAGGTTAGGTTAGGTTAGGTTAGGTTAGGTTAGGTTAGGTTAGGTTAGGTTAGGTTAGGTTAGGTTAGGTTAGGTTAGGTTAGGTTAGGTTAGGTTAGGTTAGGTTAGGTTAGGTTAGGTTAGGTTAGGTTAGGTTAGGTTAGGTTAGGTTAGGTTAGGTTAGGTTAGGTTAGGTTAGGTTAGGTTAGGTTAGGTTAGGTTAGGTTAGGTTAGGTTAGGTTAGGTTAGGTTAGGTTAGGTTAGGTTAGGTTAGGTTAGGTTAGGTTAGGTTAGGTTAGGTTAGGTTAGGTTAGGTTAGGTTAGGTTAGGTTAGGTTAGGTTAGGTTAGGTTAGGTTAGGTTAGGTTAGGTTAGGTTAGGTTAGGTTAGGTTAGGTTAGGTTAGGTTAGGTTAGGTTAGGTTAGGTTAGGTTAGGTTAGGTTAGGTTAGGTTAGGTTAGGTTAGGTTAGGTTAGGTTAGGTTAGGTTAGGTTAGGTTAGGTTAGGTTAGGTTAGGTTAGGTTAGGTTAGGTTAGGTTAGGTTAGGTTAGGTTAGGTTAGGTTAGGTTAGGTTAGGTTAGGTTAGGTTAGGTTAGGTTAGGTTAGGTTAGGTTAGGTTAGGTTAGGTTAGGTTAGGTTAGGTTAGGTTAGGTTAGGTTAGGTTAGGTTAGGTTAGGTTAGGTTAGGTTAGGTTAGGTTAGGTTAGGTTAGGTTAGGTTAGGTTAGGTTAGGTTAGGTTAGGTTAGGTTAGGTTAGGTTAGGTTAGGTTAGGTTAGGTTAGGTTAGGTTAGGTTAGGTTAGGTTAGGTTAGGTTAGGTTAGGTTAGGTTAGGTTAGGTTAGGTTAGGTTAGGTTAGGTTAGGTTAGGTTAGGTTAGGTTAGGTTAGGTTAGGTTAGGTTAGGTTAGGTTAGGTTAGGTTAGGTTAGGTTAGGTTAGGTTAGGTTAGGTTAGGTTAGGTTAGGTTAGGTTAGGTTAGGTTAGGTTAGGTTAGGTTAGGTTAGGTTAGGTTAGGTTAGGTTAGGTTAGGTTAGGTTAGGTTAGGTTAGGTTAGGTTAGGTTAGGTTAGGTTAGGTTAGGTTAGGTTAGGTTAGGTTAGGTTAGGTTAGGTTAGGTTAGGTTAGGTTAGGTTAGGTTAGGTTAGGTTAGGTTAGGTTAGGTTAGGTTAGGTTAGGTTAGGTTAGGTTAGGTTAGGTTAGGTTAGGTTAGGTTAGGTTAGGTTAGGTTAGGTTAGGTTAGGTTAGGTTAGGTTAGGTTAGGTTAGGTTAGGTTAGGTTAGGTTAGGTTAGGTTAGGTTAGGTTAGGTTAGGTTAGGTTAGGTTAGGTTAGGTTAGGTTAGGTTAGGTTAGGTTAGGTTAGGTTAGGTTAGGTTAGGTTAGGTTAGGTTAGGTTAGGTTAGGTTAGGTTAGGTTAGGTTAGGTTAGGTTAGGTTAGGTTAGGTTAGGTTAGGTTAGGTTAGGTTAGGTTAGGTTAGGTTAGGTTAGGTTAGGTTAGGTTAGGTTAGGTTAGGTTAGGTTAGGTTAGGTTAGGTTAGGTTAGGTTAGGTTAGGTTAGGTTAGGTTAGGTTAGGTTAGGTTAGGTTAGGTTAGGTTAGGTTAGGTTAGGTTAGGTTAGGTTAGGTTAGGTTAGGTTAGGTTAGGTTAGGTTAGGTTAGGTTAGGTTAGGTTAGGTTAGGTTAGGTTAGGTTAGGTTAGGTTAGGTTAGGTTAGGTTAGGTTAGGTTAGGTTAGGTTAGGTTAGGTTAGGTTAGGTTAGGTTAGGTTAGGTTAGGTTAGGTTAGGTTAGGTTAGGTTAGGTTAGGTTAGGTTAGGTTAGGTTAGGTTAGGTTAGGTTAGGTTAGGTTAGGTTAGGTTAGGTTATTGGCCTTGTCCTGGACAGGAAGTGGGATTTCCACGAACACTTCGTGAGGCTGGCGCCCCGATTGGTGGGGACCGCGTCGGCACTGGCAAGACTGATGCCGAATGAAGGCGGCCCGGGCGGCGTCTGCAGAAGGCTGTACACGGGGGTCGTCCGCAGTATGGCGCTCTACGGGGCGCCAATATGGGCGGACCGCATAAAGGAGCGGACGAAGGCCCTGCTTAGACGGCCACAGAGGGTGTGCGCCATCCGCTTAATTAAAGCGTACGTCACGGTGGCGCACATGGCCGCGTGCCTAATTGCTGGAACCCCGCCATGGGATATAGACGCCGCCACCATGGCGGAGACCTACCGCGAGGGGAAGGAAGCCCTGGCGAGAGGGGAAAGGCCGGCCCCGCAGGAACTCCTGCACGCCCGCCGTCAAGCCGCAAGGCGAATGCGAGACCGGTGGAAAGATGAGCTGGAGGATTGTCGATATGGAACGAGGACCATAGCGGCAATCCTCCCCTCGATGGACCTCTGGCTGGACCGGCAGGGCGGGTCAGTAACGTACAGGCTAGTACAGATTCTGACGGGGCACGGGTGCTTCGGGCACTATTGCTTCGGGCACTATCTGCACCGCATTGGAAGAGAGGCAAGCACTCAGTGCTACAATTGCGGTGCAGACGACGACACAGCCCAACACACCCTGGAAGAGTGCCCCTGTTGGGAGTTCGAGCGCCGTCAGCTCATCGCGAGCATCGGACGTACGGACTTGTCGCTCCACAGCATAGTGGAAGCTATGCTTGGGGGCGACGAGTCCTGGGAGGAGGTGGTCTCCTTTTGTGAAGCAGTAATGCTCCAAAAGGAGGCCGAGGAACGGGAGCGCGAGGAGTGTGTCCATGCGCCCCCGTTCCGGCGCAGACGAACGGGGCGAAGGCGGCGGCAGTTTGCTGCCCGCCTGAACCCTTAGTGGGACCAGCGGGTTGGGGACGGGGGTCCTCCACCTGCATTGCACGGTCCCACACGTCTGGGGGGGGAGTCGAAGCGTTGCGATTCCTCCCTCCTTGGTGCGGGTGGCCCCGGTGATTTTCACCAAAGCCGGGGCTGGCCGGGGGGCGTCGTCGGCTCGAATCTTCGGGATCCCACGGCGCCTACCTAAACCCGGCAAGTGGTCAATGCCGCAGTGTTTTTAGTGGGTATGTTCCCCCCTCCCCTTCCCGCAGGGGAAGAGGACGGGGGAGAGAGCCCCACATAACCGCTCGGGCCCCCCCGGGCCCGGGGGTACTCGTAAAGGAGTTTTCACTGCGTTAAAAAAAAAAAAAAAAAAAAAAAAAAAAAAAAAGGTTAGGTTAGGTTAGGTTAGGTTAGGTTAGGTTAGGTTAGGTTAGGTTAGGTTAGGTTAGGTTAGGTTAGGTTAGGTTAGGTTAGGTTAGGTTAGGTTAGGTTAGGTTAGGTTAGGTTAGGTTAGGTTAGGTTAGGTTAGGTTAGGTTAGGTTAGGTTAGGTTAGGTTAGGTTAGGTTAGGTTAGGTTAGGTTAGGTTAGGTTAGGTTAGGTTAGGTTAGGTTAGGTTAGGTTAGGTTAGGTTAGGTTAGGTTAGGTTAGGTTAGGTTAGGTTAGGTTAGGTTAGGTTAGGTTAGGTTAGGTTAGGTTAGGTTAGGTTAGGTTAGGTTAGGTTAGGTTAGGTTAGGTTAGGTTAGGTTAGGTTAGGTTAGGTTAGGTTAGGTTAGGTTAGGTTAGGTTAGGTTAGGTTAGGTTAGGTTAGGTTAGGTTAGGTTAGGTTAGGTTAGGTTAGGTTAGGTTAGGTTAGGTTAGGTTAGGTTAGGTTAGGTTAGGTTAGGTTAGGTTAGGTTAGGTTAGGTTAGGTTAGGTTAGGTTAGGTTAGGTTAGGTTAGGTTAGGTTAGGTTAGGTTAGGTTAGGTTAGGTTAGGTTAGGTTAGGTTAGGTTAGGTTAGGTTAGGTTAGGTTAGGTTAGGTTAGGTTAGGTTAGGTTAGGTTAGGTTAGGTTAGGTTAGGTTAGGTTAGGTTAGGTTAGGTTAGGTTAGGTTAGGTTAGGTTAGGTTAGGTTAGGTTAGGTTAGGTTAGGTTAGGTTAGGTTAGGTTAGGTTAGGTTAGGTTAGGTTAGGTTAGGTTAGGTTAGGTTAGGTTAGGTTAGGTTAGGTTAGGTTAGGTTAGGTTAGGTTAGGTTAGGTTAGGTTAGGTTAGGTTAGGTTAGGTTAGGTTAGGTTAGGTTAGGTTAGGTTAGGTTAGGTTAGGTTAGGTTAGGTTAGGTTAGGTTAGGTTAGGTTAGGTTAGGTTAGGTTAGGTTAGGTTAGGTTAGGTTAGGTTAGGTTAGGTTAGGTTAGGTTAGGTTAGGTTAGGTTAGGTTAGGTTAGGTTAGGTTAGGTTAGGTTAGGTTAGGTTAGGTTAGGTTAGGTTAGGTTAGGTTAGGTTAGGTTAGGTTAGGTTAGGTTAGGTTAGGTTAGGTTAGGTTAGGTTAGGTTAGGTTAGGTTAGGTTAGGTTAGGTTAGGTTAGGTTAGGTTAGGTTAGGTTAGGTTAGGTTAGGTTAGGTTAGGTTAGGTTAGGTTAGGTTAGGTTAGGTTAGGTTAGGTTAGGTTAGGTTAGGTTAGGTTAGGTTAGGTTAGGTTAGGTTAGGTTAGGTTAGGTTAGGTTAGGTTAGGTTAGGTTAGGTTAGGTTAGGTTAGGTTAGGTTAGGTTAGGTTAGGTTAGGTTAGGTTAGGTTAGGTTAGGTTAGGTTAGGTTAGGTTAGGTTAGGTTAGGTTAGGTTAGGTTAGGTTAGGTTAGGTTAGGTTAGGTTAGGTTAGGTTAGGTTAGGTTAGGTTAGGTTAGGTTAGGTTAGGTTAGGTTAGGTTAGGTTAGGTTAGGTTAGGTTAGGTTAGGTTAGGTTAGGTTAGGTTAGGTTAGGTTAGGTTAGGTTAGGTTAGGTTAGGTTAGGTTAGGTTAGGTTAGGTTAGGTTAGGTTAGGTTAGGTTAGGTTAGGTTAGGTTAGGTTAGGTTAGGTTAGGTTAGGTTAGGTTAGGTTAGGTTAGGTTAGGTTAGGTTAGGTTAGGTTAGGTTAGGTTAGGTTAGGTTAGGTTAGGTTAGGTTAGGTTAGGTTAGGTTAGGTTAGGTTAGGTTAGGTTAGGTTAGGTTAGGTTAGGTTAGGTTAGGTTAGGTTAGGTTAGGTTAGGTTAGGTTAGGTTAGGTTAGGTTAGGTTAGGTTAGGTTAGGTTAGGTTAGGTTAGGTTAGGTTAGGTTAGGTTAGGTTAGGTTAGGTTAGGTTAGGTTAGGTTAGGTTAGGTTAGGTTAGGTTAGGTTAGGTTAGGTTAGGTTAGGTTAGGTTAGGTTAGGTTAGGTTAGGTTAGGTTAGGTTAGGTTAGGTTAGGTTAGGTTAGGTTAGGTTAGGTTAGGTTAGGTTAGGTTAGGTTAGGTTAGGTTAGGTTAGGTTAGGTTAGGTTAGGTTAGGTTAGGTTAGGTTAGGTTAGGTTAGGTTAGGTTAGGTTAGGTTAGGTTAGGTTAGGTTAGGTTAGGTTAGGTTAGGTTAGGTTAGGTTAGGTTAGGTTAGGTTAGGTTAGGTTAGGTTAGGTTAGGTTAGGTTAGGTTAGGTTAGGTTAGGTTAGGTTAGGTTAGGTTAGGTTAGGTTAGGTTAGGTTAGGTTAGGTTAGGTTAGGTTAGGTTAGGTTAGGTTAGGTTAGGTTAGGTTAGGTTAGGTTAGGTTAGGTTAGGTTAGGTTAGGTTAGGTTAGGTTAGGTTAGGTTAGGTTAGGTTAGGTTAGGTTAGGTTAGGTTAGGTTAGGTTAGGTTAGGTTAGGTTAGGTTAGGTTAGGTTAGGTTAGGTTAGGTTAGGTTAGGTTAGGTTAGGTTAGGTTAGGTTAGGTTAGGTTAGGTTAGGTTAGGTTAGGTTAGGTTAGGTTAGGTTAGGTTAGGTTAGGTTA
The DNA here is from genome assembly GCA_932294345.1 of Pandemis cinnamomeana. Classification (NCBI taxonomy): domain Eukaryota; kingdom Metazoa; phylum Arthropoda; class Insecta; order Lepidoptera; family Tortricidae; genus Pandemis; species Pandemis cinnamomeana. The sequence continues at coordinate 13,854,105 of OW028717.1, forward strand.
GGTTAGGTTAGGTTAGGTTAGGTTAGGTTAGGTTAGGTTAGGTTAGGTTAGGTTAGGTTAGGTTAGGTTAGGTTAGGTTAGGTTAGGTTAGGTTAGGTTAGGTTAGGTTAGGTTAGGTTAGGTTAGGTTAGGTTAGGTTAGGTTAGGTTAGGTTAGGTTAGGTTAGGTTAGGTTAGGTTAGGTTAGGTTAGGTTAGGTTAGGTTAGGTTAGGTTAGGTTAGGTTAGGTTAGGTTAGGTTAGGTTAGGTTAGGTTAGGTTAGGTTAGGTTAGGTTAGGTTAGGTTAGGTTAGGTTAGGTTAGGTTAGGTTAGGTTAGGTTAGGTTAGGTTAGGTTAGGTTAGGTTAGGTTAGGTTAGGTTAGGTTAGGTTAGGTTAGGTTAGGTTAGGTTAGGTTAGGTTAGGTTAGGTTAGGTTAGGTTAGGTTAGGTTAGGTTAGGTTAGGTTAGGTTAGGTTAGGTTAGGTTAGGTTAGGTTAGGTTAGGTTAGGTTAGGTTAGGTTAGGTTAGGTTAGGTTAGGTTAGGTTAGGTTAGGTTAGGTTAGGTTAGGTTAGGTTAGGTTAGGTTAGGTTAGGTTAGGTTAGGTTAGGTTAGGTTAGGTTAGGTTAGGTTAGGTTAGGTTAGGTTAGGTTAGGTTAGGTTAGGTTAGGTTAGGTTAGGTTAGGTTAGGTTAGGTTAGGTTAGGTTAGGTTAGGTTAGGTTAGGTTAGGTTAGGTTAGGTTAGGTTAGGTTAGGTTAGGTTAGGTTAGGTTAGGTTAGGTTAGGTTAGGTTAGGTTAGGTTAGGTTAGGTTAGGTTAGGTTAGGTTAGGTTAGGTTAGGTTAGGTTAGGTTAGGTTAGGTTAGGTTAGGTTAGGTTAGGTTAGGTTAGGTTAGGTTAGGTTAGGTTAGGTTAGGTTAGGTTAGGTTAGGTTAGGTTAGGTTAGGTTAGGTTAGGTTAGGTTAGGTTAGGTTAGGTTAGGTTAGGTTAGGTTAGGTTAGGTTAGGTTAGGTTAGGTTAGGTTAGGTTAGGTTAGGTTAGGTTAGGTTAGGTTAGGTTAGGTTAGGTTAGGTTAGGTTAGGTTAGGTTAGGTTAGGTTAGGTTAGGTTAGGTTAGGTTAGGTTAGGTTAGGTTAGGTTAGGTTAGGTTAGGTTAGGTTAGGTTAGGTTAGGTTAGGTTAGGTTAGGTTAGGTTAGGTTAGGTTAGGTTAGGTTAGGTTAGGTTAGGTTAGGTTAGGTTAGGTTAGGTTAGGTTAGGTTAGGTTAGGTTAGGTTAGGTTAGGTTAGGTTAGGTTAGGTTAGGTTAGGTTAGGTTAGGTTAGGTTAGGTTAGGTTAGGTTAGGTTAGGTTAGGTTAGGTTAGGTTAGGTTAGGTTAGGTTAGGTTAGGTTAGGTTAGGTTAGGTTAGGTTAGGTTAGGTTAGGTTAGGTTAGGTTAGGTTAGGTTAGGTTAGGTTAGGTTAGGTTAGGTTAGGTTAGGTTAGGTTAGGTTAGGTTAGGTTAGGTTAGGTTAGGTTAGGTTAGGTTAGGTTAGGTTAGGTTAGGTTAGGTTAGGTTAGGTTAGGTTAGGTTAGGTTAGGTTAGGTTAGGTTAGGTTAGGTTAGGTTAGGTTAGGTTAGGTTAGGTTAGGTTAGGTTAGGTTAGGTTAGGTTAGGTTAGGTTAGGTTAGGTTAGGTTAGGTTAGGTTAGGTTAGGTTAGGTTAGGTTAGGTTAGGTTAGGTTAGGTTAGGTTAGGTTAGGTTAGGTTAGGTTAGGTTAGGTTAGGTTAGGTTAGGTTAGGTTAGGTTAGGTTAGGTTAGGTTAGGTTAGGTTAGGTTAGGTTAGGTTAGGTTAGGTTAGGTTAGGTTAGGTTAGGTTAGGTTAGGTTAGGTTAGGTTAGGTTAGGTTAGGTTAGGTTAGGTTAGGTTAGGTTAGGTTAGGTTAGGTTAGGTTAGGTTAGGTTAGGTTAGGTTAGGTTAGGTTAGGTTAGGTTAGGTTAGGTTAGGTTAGGTTAGGTTAGGTTAGGTTAGGTTAGGTTAGGTTAGGTTAGGTTAGGTTAGGTTAGGTTAGGTTAGGTTAGGTTAGGTTAGGTTAGGTTAGGTTAGGTTAGGTTAGGTTAGGTTAGGTTAGGTTAGGTTAGGTTAGGTTAGGTTAGGTTAGGTTAGGTTAGGTTAGGTTAGGTTAGGTTAGGTTAGGTTAGGTTAGGTTAGGTTAGGTTAGGTTAGGTTAGGTTAGGTTAGGTTAGGTTAGGTTAGGTTAGGTTAGGTTAGGTTAGGTTAGGTTAGGTTAGGTTAGGTTAGGTTAGGTTAGGTTAGGTTAGGTTAGGTTAGGTTAGGTTAGGTTAGGTTAGGTTAGGTTAGGTTAGGTTAGGTTAGGTTAGGTTAGGTTAGGTTAGGTTAGGTTAGGTTAGGTTAGGTTAGGTTAGGTTAGGTTAGGTTAGGTTAGGTTAGGTTAGGTTAGGTTAGGTTAGGTTAGGTTAGGTTAGGTTAGGTTAGGTTAGGTTAGGTTAGGTTAGGTTAGGTTAGGTTAGGTTAGGTTAGGTTAGGTTAGGTTAGGTTAGGTTAGGTTAGGTTAGGTTAGGTTAGGTTAGGTTAGGTTAGGTTAGGTTAGGTTAGGTTAGGTTAGGTTAGGTTAGGTTAGGTTAGGTTAGGTTAGGTTAGGTTAGGTTAGGTTAGGTTAGGTTAGGTTAGGTTAGGTTAGGTTAGGTTAGGTTAGGTTAGGTTAGGTTAGGTTAGGTTAGGTTAGGTTAGGTTAGGTTAGGTTAGGTTAGGTTAGGTTAGGTTAGGTTAGGTTAGGTTAGGTTAGGTTAGGTTAGGTTAGGTTAGGTTAGGTTAGGTTAGGTTAGGTTAGGTTAGGTTAGGTTAGGTTAGGTTAGGTTAGGTTAGGTTAGGTTAGGTTAGGTTAGGTTAGGTTAGGTTAGGTTAGGTTAGGTTAGGTTAGGTTAGGTTAGGTTAGGTTAGGTTAGGTTAGGTTAGGTTAGGTTAGGTTAGGTTAGGTTAGGTTAGGTTAGGTTAGGTTAGGTTAGGTTAGGTTAGGTTAGGTTAGGTTAGGTTAGGTTAGGTTAGGTTAGGTTAGGTTAGGTTAGGTTAGGTTAGGTTAGGTTAGGTTAGGTTAGGTTAGGTTAGGTTAGGTTAGGTTAGGTTAGGTTAGGTTAGGTTAGGTTAGGTTAGGTTAGGTTAGGTTAGGTTAGGTTAGGTTAGGTTAGGTTAGGTTAGGTTAGGTTAGGTTAGGTTAGGTTAGGTTAGGTTAGGTTAGGTTAGGTTAGGTTAGGTTAGGTTAGGTTAGGTTAGGTTAGGTTAGGTTAGGTTAGGTTAGGTTAGGTTAGGTTAGGTTAGGTTAGGTTAAGGCAAAATTTGATGTTCCTAAGGCAAAATTTGATGTTCCTAAGGCAAAATTTGATGTTCCTTTGCGGATACTGACGGCTAGCCTTGCGATTTTTTGTGGTATTTCGATTGATTTGGATAAAAGACGACCCCGGCTTTCATCCCCTGACTCGATTTCTACCCTCACTTGATATTTGGCTTTTGTATAACGGATTTCCGATTTTGCATACGAAATTTAGTTGGTTTAGAACGTTTGCTAACTTTTACTATTTGGCGCTTAATAACTTTGATACCCGGTGACCTACCCCCACCAAATTCCTGTGGTGGGTAGAGGAGGGGAAGAAGTTATTAAGTTGTTAATTAGCATAGCTAGCAACTAGCGGTTATTTAATTACAGATTTTCAAACTAAGGTCTGAAAATCTGCTAATTAAATCGTTAAAGTTTTTGAACAATCTATAAATCCTCTTATAGATTGTTCAAAAAACGCTGTAGAGGGGTGGTTTTGGTGTCGAAAGGTAGGCTTTATTTTTCGCCCCATAATTGCCCTTTGCAGCGAGGGGGTATCTCCGCCCTAAACGGAGATATTAATTTTTTAAATTTCCGGCCGGCTAATTGTAACGGTGGTGAGTGGGAGCCCACCGTGAAAGGTTTGTTTACATAGTTGGGCAAAACTGTGGAATTTTGAAAAAAAATTCTTATTGTTACCAAAAAGTTCCCGGAAGGCTCCAGGAGGAAGGGGGGGGGTCCCAACCTCCACTTTTGGACTTTTTGGAGTACTTTAGAAGCGGATAAAGGTGGTGAAAAGTGAGGAGAGTTCGGGTTTTTAACTCGATCTCCGAATTTTTCCCGGGAGTGATCGCAGGTGGTGGGGGGTGTCCCACACCCACCTTCTGGGTGTTTTTTAAAACGGCTCGCCCCATAAAGGGGCCAAACTAAAACTGAGAGATTCGGTGTTTTCCATAAAAATGGAAAGCAAACCAGCAGCGGACTTATCGGAACCATTCCAAGACGCAATGGAAATGGTTTCGAACCCCATGAAGAGGGGCATTGTTGGCGGAAGGAACACCGGGGCAGGAACTCTGTCCCCGAAAGTCAGCAGTGCTGCAAGAGGGCGCACTCCCACGGCTTTGGGAGCATATTCCGGACTGGCCGCCGCCAAGGCTAAACTGCGGGGATCCGACAGCGAGGATTACCAATCCCAGGCGGACAAAACCAAGACGTACCGCCTGGAGTTCCCAGCACTGCGCTCCCTCTCGCAGGGGAGCAGGAAGGCTGCGAAGAGGGACAGGAGCCCCGTCCGCTCCGTCCACGTGTCCGACGCGTCGGATGACGAGGAAGAGGACGACACTCGCCGGCCGCCGAACGCGCGCGACCCGGCTCTGGAGAACGGCCGTTTGGAGCCCGAAGGAGCCGGCGTCGTTGACTGCGCGCGCAGGGCGGCCCGCCTTGTGCTGTCTGAGGCGGCCAAGTCCGGCAACCTAAATGGGGTCGTGCGGGGCAACATCAACGCGGCTTGTCGAGAGATTCTACAGTGTATGGAGTCTCTTGACAACCGCGTTGAGAGCGAAGAGATCCGTAAGCTCCAAGCGGACAATAAGAGAATGCGGGAGCAACTGGCTTTGCTCACGGCGGAGACAAAGGCGCTGCGCACCGCATTCTCGGAGCGGAGAGGAGCCCCTCAACCCACGGCTCCAGGACTCACAGACGGATTGCAGGAGGCACTCGCAAATCACTCGAGGGAGCTGTTTATTAGCTTGGGAAACATGATTAACGCCCGGTTGGAGGCGGTAGAGAGCCGCCTGCCTCCGGAGCCAATCATGCGCCCCCCGCTAGCGGCAGACAGAGCTAGCCGAGCGCAAGAGGCGCCTAGGGGGAAAAAGGCTAAGGGTGGACGCTCCGCCAGCCAGCCCGAACCCCGTTCGTCGCCGCAAACGACGCAGGCCAAAGCCAAAACCCAGCCTAAGGCCCAGCCGAAGGCGCAGTCGGGGGCCCAGCCTAAAGCGCAAAAGGCGCAGCCTAAGGCAAGGACGGTGGCAAAGAGCCAAAATAGAACGCCGTCGACGCAAGAGCCGGTACCCTCGTCCTCGGCGGCAACACAGCCGAGCACGCAGTCTTCTTGGACGGAGGTGGTTAGAAGGAAACCCAAGTCCAAGAAGACCCAGCAGACGGCACCAGCGGCTAACAAGAAGACAGCCGGACCTAAAAAGCTGGCAGCCCCCAAAAGTTCGGCTGTCATAATCACGTTAAAGCCGGACACAGAGGTCACCTACGTGCAAGCCATGCAGAAGGCTGCAACATCGCTCCAGTTAGCCGACGTGGGACTGGAGAGCGTGAGGATACGCAAGGCGGCCACGGGCGCTCGGCTCATAGAGGTGGCGGGGGCCGATAGCGGCCGAATTGCGGATGACCTGGCCGAGAGAATTAGGCAGGTTATCGGTGAAGTGGCCACGGTAAACAGACCGTACAAGACGGCGGACCTCCGGGTTACCGGCTTTGATGAGTCGGTAACTACGGAGGACGTCAGGACGGCAGTGGTCCTGAAGGGCGGCTGCACAGTGGAACAAGCGAAGGTGGGCCCAATCCGGCTACTGGCCAACGGTACCGGGTCAGTACTGGTGCGGTGCCCGGTGCTAGCCGCCAAAGCCTTACTCCAGGCGGGGAAATTGCTGGTCGGATGGTCGGCGGCCAAGATTGTGGCCCTTGAACCCCAACCGATGCGATGCTATCGTTGCATGGGGACGGGCCACACGAGGGCGCGGTGTCCGTCATCGACAGAAAGAGGGGACCTGTGCTTCCGGTGCTCCAGGCCGGGACACAGAGCAGCGGAATGCGAGGCGGATCCCTTCTGCAGCGCCTGCCACCACGCCAGGCGCCCAGCGGGCCACGTGATGGGAGGGCACGCGTGCACCCCCCCTCCCACCAAAGGGAGGGACGAAGCCCAAAAGACCCAGCAGGGTCCGACGATTGCCCCAAGGGCTGAAGAGGATAACCGCATGGATGTCTAAATGCCAGTACACCCGCATTTAGACATCCTGCAGTGTAACCTCAACCACTCCGCCCGCGCTCAAGATCTGCTCATGCAGAACATGGCGGAGTGGGGTGAGGCTATGGTGGTAATGGCGGAGCCGTACTACGTCCCCCCCCAGCCTAATTGGGTGGGATCGACGGACACTACGGTGGCGATGGTGACACCGTCGACGGGGGATTTCCCCCCAATCATTAGGATCGATAGCGGACCGGGGTACGCAGCGGCCAAATGGGGGGAAGCCGTCGTCATCGGCGTGTACTTCTCCCCCAACAGGCCGCTGTCTGACTTCGAGTCGTACCTCGAAGGATTGGGACGTGTGGTGAGGCGGGCCGCCCCTGCACAGGTGATCGTGATGGGGGACCTCAACGCCAAGAGCGCCGCGTGGGGTTCCCCCCACACAGATCTCAAAGGGGCCGCTCTTGCAGACTGGGCGGTGGCTACCGGGTTGGTGGTCATGAACCGGGGCGATGCCAACACGTGTGTGCGTCGGCAGGGGGGGTCCATCGTGGACATTACGTTCGCGACCCCCGCCCTAGCCACACGGATCACCGAGTGGCGCGTCCTGGAGGACGTGGAGACCCTCTCCGACCACCTGTACATACGGATGAGGGTCTTGCCCGGGGCACCGCAACCACAACCCGGCAGACAGGGCGGTAACGCCGGTAGCTTCCCACGCTGGGTGCTGGCGAAGTTCGACTCAGGCATGGCAGAAGAGGCGGCAATCGTGGCGGCGTGGGGTGCCCCCCCGCCGGACACAATGGGAACCGAGGAAAAAGCCGCCCGATTCCGAGCCGCTCTCACGTCGGTGTGCGATGCGGCCATGCCCAGGATAAAGAAGCTACCGGCCAAACAGACTGTTTACTGGTGGTCGGACGAAATCGCTGCCCTCCGTACCACCAGTAATCAGGCGCGCCGAGCCTACACGCGGTGCAGGAGAAGACGGACGCACTCTGCCGAGGAGGAGGAGCGCCTTCATGCTGCTCTGAAAGGAGCCAAAGAAGCGCTGAAGACGGCCATCGCCAAGGCCAAGGATAAGGCCCATGAGGAGTTCCTCGCCTCCTTGGAGAGAGATCCATGGGGGAGACCGTACAAAATGGTCCGGAACAAATTGAGACGTGGTCCTCCCCCCATGGACTCCATGGAGCCTGAGCTCGTGGGAAGAGTTGTGGAGACCCTCTTTCCCCCGGCGCCAGATTTTGCTCCGCCGAGGATGTCGGCCCCCTCGGAGGAGCAAAACAATGATTATCGTCCTATAAACGAGGACGAGTACATGATGGTTGTGGACCGGCTCCGAGTGTGTAAGAAGGCACCGGGGCCGGACGGCGTTCCGGCAAGGGTCATACCGGTGGCCCTCCAACACCTTGGGGGCCGGTTCAAAGACCTCCTAGACGAGTGCCTGGAGACCGGATGCTTCCCCAGAGTCTGGAAAGAGGGAAGGTTGGTCCTACTAAGGAAAGAGGGGCGACCACCGGACTCCCCATCCGGGTACCGGCCAATCGTGCTGTTGGACGAATCCGGGAAGGCGCTTGAAAGAATCATCGCCCACCGGATTACACGGCACCTGAACGAGGTGGGCCCGAATCTGTCGGAGCGGCAATTTGGTTTCCGGGCGGGCCGCTCCACTATTGACGCCATACAGGCGTTAAAAGAATTTAAAGACGAGGCGGCAAGCAAAGGGGAGGGCGTAGTAGCAGTATCGCTTGATATAGCAAACGCATTCGGCACCCTCCCCTATGCTGTAATAAAGGAGGCCCTTAGGTACCATGGGGTGCCGGGGCACCTGCAAAGGATCATAGGGCACTACCTAGAGGAGAGGGTAGTGCTCTATGATCACAACGGCCAGCGGAAACAAAGGCCTATGGCCTGCGGCGTGCCCCAGGGGTCCGTGCTCGGGCCCCTACTTTGGAACATGGGGTTCGACTGGGCCATAAGAGGAGTACAACTTCCCCGCATGGCCACGATTGTCTACGCCGATGACACACTTGTGGTCGTGCGGGGAGAAGACATGGAGGAGACCCTACGCAGAGCGACCGTTGCGGCCGAACTGGTGATTGGCCGCATCAGAATGCTCGGGCTGGAGGTGTCGGTCTCGAAAACCGAGGCCATGGTGTTCGGGGCCCCTAGATGGCGCATTCCAGCTGACACCGCCCTACCAATCGGGGGCGAACCTGTCCAGGTCAAGGCCAACATCAAGTACCTTGGCCTTGTCCTGGACAGGAAGTGGGACTTCCACGAACATTTCGTCAGGCTGGCCCCCCGATTGGTGGGGACCGCGTCGGCACTGGCCAGGCTAATGCCGAACGAAGGCGGCCCGGGCGCCGTCTGCAGAAGACTGTACACGGGGGTCGTCCGCAGTATGGCGCTCTATGGAGCGCCAATATGGGCGGACTGCATTAAGGAGCGGACGAAGGCCATACTCCGACGACCACAGAGGGTGTGCGCCATCCGCTTGATCAGAGCGTACGTCACGGTGGCGCACATGGCCGCGTGCTTGATTGCCGGAACTCCGCCATGGGATATCGACGCCGCTTCCATGGCGGAGACATACCGCGAGGGGAAGGAAGCCCAGGCGAGAGGGGACAGGCAGGCCCCCCAGGAACTCCGGCACGCCCGCCGACAAGCCGCCAGGCGAATGAGGGACCGGTGGAAGAATGAGCTGGAGGATTGCCGATATGGAACGAGGACCATAGCGGCAATCCTCCCCTCGATGGACACCTGGCTGGATCGGCAAGGCGGATCGCTCACGTACAGGCTGGTACAGATCCTGACGGGGCACGGGTGCTTCGGGCATTATCTGCACCGCATTGGCAGAGAGGCTAGCACCCAGTGCTACAATTGCGGTGCAGACGACGACACAGCCCAGCACACGGTGGAGGAGTGCCCCTGTTGGGAGTTTGAGCGCCGCCAGCTCATTGCGAGCATAGGACGGACGGACTTGTCGCTCCACAGCATAGTGGAAGCTATGCTTGGGGGCGACGAGTCCTGGGAGGAGGTGGCCTCCTTTTGCGAAGCAATAATGCTTCAAAAGGAGGCCGAGGAACGGGAGCGCGAGGAGTGTGTCCATGCGCCCCCGTTCCGGCGCAGACGAACGGGGCGAAGGCGGCGGCAATTTGCTGCCCGCTTGAACCCTTAGTGGGACCAGCGGGTTGGGGACGGGGGTCCTCCACCTGCATTGCACGGTCCCACACGTCTGGGGGGGGAGTCGAAGCGTTGCGATTCCTCCCTCCTTGGTGCGGGTGGCCCCGGTGATTTTCACCAAAGCCGGGGCTGGCCGGGGGGCGTCGTCGGCTCGAATCTTCGGGATCCCACGGCGCCTACCTAAACCCGGCAAGTGGTCAATGCCGCAGTGTTTTTAGTGGGTATGTTCCCCCCTCCCCTTCCCGCAGGGGAAGAGGACGGGGGAGAGAGCCCCACATAACCGCTCGGGCCCCCCCGGGCCCGGGGGTACTCGTAAAGGAGTTTTCACTGCGTTAAAAAAAAAAAAAAAAAAAAAAAAAAAAAAAAAAAAGGTTAGGTTAGGTTAGGTTAGGTTAGGTTAGGTTAGGTTAGGTTAGGTTAGGTTAGGTTAGGTTAGGTTAGGTTAGGTTAGGTTAGGTTAGGTTAGGTTAGGTTAGGTTAGGTTAGGTTAGGTTAGGTTAGGTTAGGTTAGGTTAGGTTAGGTTAGGTTAGGTTAGGTTAGGTTAGGTTAGGTTAGGTTAGGTTAGGTTAGGTTAGGTTAGGTTAGGTTAGGTTAGGTTAGGTTAGGTTAGGTTAGGTTAGGTTAGGTTAGGTTAGGTTAGGTTAGGTTAGGTTAGGTTAGGTTAGGTTAGGTTAGGTTAGGTTAGGTTAGGTTAGGTTAGGTTAGGTTAGGTTAGGTTAGGTTAGGTTAGGTTAGGTTAGGTTAGGTTAGGTTAGGTTAGGTTAGGTTAGGTTAGGTTAGGTTAGGTTAGGTTAGGTTAGGTTAGGTTAGGTTAGGTTAGGTTAGGTTAGGTTAGGTTAGGTTAGGTTAGGTTAGGTTAGGTTAGGTTAGGTTAGGTTAGGTTAGGTTAGGTTAGGTTAGGTTAGGTTAGGTTAGGTTAGGTTAGGTTAGGTTAGGTTAGGTTAGGTTAGGTTAGGTTAGGTTAGGTTAGGTTAGGTTAGGTTAGGTTAGGTTAGGTTAGGTTAGGTTAGGTTAGGTTAGGTTAGGTTAGGTTAGGTTAGGTTAGGTTAGGTTAGGTTAGGTTAGGTTAGGTTAGGTTAGGTTAGGTTAGGTTAGGTTAGGTTAGGTTAGGTTAGGTTAGGTTAGGTTAGGTTAGGTTAGGTTAGGTTAGGTTAGGTTAGGTTAGGTTAGGTTAGGTTAGGTTAGGTTAGGTTAGGTTAGGTTAGGTTAGGTTAGGTTAGGTTAGGTTAGGTTAGGTTAGGTTAGGTTAGGTTAGGTTAGGTTAGGTTAGGTTAGGTTAGGTTAGGTTAGGTTAGGTTAGGTTAGGTTAGGTTAGGTTAGGTTAGGTTAGGTTAGGTTAGGTTAGGTTAGGTTAGGTTAGGTTAGGTTAGGTTAGGTTAGGTTAGGTTAGGTTAGGTTAGGTTAGGTTAGGTTAGGTTAGGTTAGGTTAGGTTAGGTTAGGTTAGGTTAGGTTAGGTTAGGTTAGGTTAGGTTAGGTTAGGTTAGGTTAGGTTAGGTTAGGTTAGGTTAGGTTAGGTTAGGTTAGGTTAGGTTAGGTTAGGTTAGGTTAGGTTAGGTTAGGTTAGGTTAGGTTAGGTTAGGTTAGGTTAGGTTAGGTTAGGTTAGGTTAGGTTAGGTTAGGTTAGGTTAGGTTAGGTTAGGTTAGGTTAGGTTAGGTTAGGTTAGGTTAGGTTAGGTTAGGTTAGGTTAGGTTAGGTTAGGTTAGGTTAGGTTAGGTTAGGTTAGGTTAGGTTAGGTTAGGTTAGGTTAGGTTAGGTTAGGTTAGGTTAGGTTAGGTTAGGTTAGGTTAGGTTAGGTTAGGTTAGGTTAGGTTAGGTTAGGTTAGGTTAGGTTAGGTTAGGTTAGGTTAGGTTAGGTTAGGTTAGGTTAGGTTAGGTTAGGTTAGGTTAGGTTAGGTTAGGTTAGGTTAGGTTAGGTTAGGTTAGGTTAGGTTAGGTTAGGTTAGGTTAGGTTAGGTTAGGTTAGGTTAGGTTAGGTTAGGTTAGGTTAGGTTAGGTTAGGTTAGGTTAGGTTAGGTTAGGTTAGGTTAGGTTAGGTTAGGTTAGGTTAGGTTAGGTTAGGTTAGGTTAGGTTAGGTTAGGTTAGGTTAGGTTAGGTTAGGTTAGGTTAGGTTAGGTTAGGTTAGGTTAGGTTAGGTTAGGTTAGGTTAGGTTAGGTTAGGTTAGGTTAGGTTAGGTTAGGTTAGGTTAGGTTAGGTTAGGTTAGGTTAGGTTAGGTTAGGTTAGGTTAGGTTAGGTTAGGTTAGGTTAGGTTAGGTTAGGTTAGGTTAGGTTAGGTTAGGTTAGGTTAGGTTAGGTTAGGTTAGGTTAGGTTAGGTTAGGTTAGGTTAGGTTAGGTTAGGTTAGGTTAGGTTAGGTTAGGTTAGGTTAGGTTAGGTTAGGTTAGGTTAGGTTAGGTTAGGTTAGGTTAGGTTAGGTTAGGTTAGGTTAGGTTAGGTTAGGTTAGGTTAGGTTAGGTTAGGTTAGGTTAGGTTAGGTTAGGTTAGGTTAGGTTAGGTTAGGTTAGGTTAGGTTAGGTTAGGTTAGGTTAGGTTAGGTTAGGTTAGGTTAGGTTAGGTTAGGTTAGGTTAGGTTAGGTTAGGTTAGGTTAGGTTAGGTTAGGTTAGGTTAGGTTAGGTTAGGTTAGGTTAGGTTAGGTTAGGTTAGGTTAGGTTAGGTTAGGTTAGGTTAGGTTAGGTTAGGTTAGGTTAGGTTAGGTTAGGTTAGGTTAGGTTAGGTTAGGTTAGGTTAGGTTAGGTTAGGTTAGGTTAGGTTAGGTTAGGTTAGGTTAGGTTAGGTTAGGTTAGGTTAGGTTAGGTTAGGTTAGGTTAGGTTAGGTTAGGTTAGGTTAGGTTAGGTTAGGTTAGGTTAGGTTAGGTTAGGTTAGGTTAGGTTAGGTTAGGTTAGGTTAGGTTAGGTTAGGTTAGGTTAGGTTAGGTTAGGTTAGGTTAGGTTAGGTTAGGTTAGGTTAGGTTAGGTTAGGTTAGGTTAGGTTAGGTTAGGTTAGGTTAGGTTAGGTTAGGTTAGGTTAGGTTAGGTTAGGTTAGGTTAGGTTAGGTTAGGTTAGGTTAGGTTAGGTTAGGTTAGGTTAGGTTAGGTTAGGTTAGGTTAGGTTAGGTTAGGTTAGGTTAGGTTAGGTTAGGTTAGGTTAGGTTAGGTTAGGTTAGGTTAGGTTAGGTTAGGTTAGGTTAGGTTAGGTTAGGTTAGGTTAGGTTAGGTTAGGTTAGGTTAGGTTAGGTTAGGTTAGGTTAGGTTAGGTTAGGTTAGGTTAGGTTAGGTTAGGTTAGGTTAGGTTAGGTTAGGTTAGGTTAGGTTAGGTTAGGTTAGGTTAGGTTAGGTTAGGTTAGGTTAGGTTAGGTTAGGTTAGGTTAGGTTAGGTTAGGTTAGGTTAGGTTAGGTTAGGTTAGGTTAGGTTAGGTTAGGTTAGGTTAGGTTAGGTTAGGTTAGGTTAGGTTAGGTTAGGTTAGGTTAGGTTAGGTTAGGTTAGGTTAGGTTAGGTTAGGTTAGGTTAGGTTAGGTTAGGTTAGGTTAGGTTAGGTTAGGTTAGGTTAGGTTAGGTTAGGTTAGGTTAGGTTAGGTTAGGTTAGGTTAGGTTAGGTTAGGTTAGGTTAGGTTAGGTTAGGTTAGGTTAGGTTAGGTTAGGTTAGGTTAGGTTAGGTTAGGTTAGGTTAGGTTAGGTTAGGTTAGGTTAGGTTAGGTTAGGTTAGGTTAGGTTAGGTTAGGTTAGGTTAGGTTAGGTTAGGTTAGGTTAGGTTAGGTTAGGTTAGGTTAGGTTAGGTTAGGTTAGGTTAGGTTAGGTTAGGTTAGGTTAGGTTAGGTTAGGTTAGGTTAGGTTAGGTTAGGTTAGGTTAGGTTAGGTTAGGTTAGGTTAGGTTAGGTTAGGTTAGGTTAGGTTAGGTTAGGTTAGGTTAGGTTAGGTTAGGTTAGGTTAGGTTAGGTTAGGTTAGGTTAGGTTAGGTTAGGTTAGGTTAGGTTA
>OW028718.1:0-17500 GCA_932294345.1 Pandemis cinnamomeana
ATCACACTGACCCCTCGCGCCCAGCAACAGGGCTTCCACGACCGCCCCGGCTCCGCGCGCCCAGCAGCGAGACCCCGATAGCGCCCCCGACCGAGGCCCCCGCGACCCTATCAAAGCGCACCCAGCAGCGACGCATCCGCGATCTCCCCAGCTCCGCGCGCCCAGCAGCGGACCCCCGCAACCGTCCCGCGCCGAGGCCCCCGCGACCCCCCTAGCAACGCGCGCCCAGCAGCGACGCATCCGCGATCTCCCCAGCTCCGCGCGCCTAGCAGCGAGACCCCGATAGCGCCCCCGACCGAGGCCCCCGCGACCCTATCAACGCGCATCCAGCAGCGACGCATCCGCGATCTCCCCAGCTCCGCGCGCCCAGCAGCGAACCCCCGCAACCGTCCCGCGCCGAGGCCCCCGCGACCACCCTAGCAACGCGCCTAGTAGCAATAGCTCCGCAATCTCCCCAGCTCCGCGCGCCCAGCAGCGAGACCCCGCGGCCGTCCCCAGCACCCGAGCCCGGCAGCACCGCACCCCTCGGCCGGCGTCGTCGCCCTCACCCCGAGCGGCGCGCATACACATTGCTGGATAGCCATACATGTATACATCATCCTTATCACAATCAACATCATCCTCTCATCATACGTACTCCCCCCCCCCCCCTGCACTACTTCAGTCGTCCCGCAAACCTATTTTAGCTATAACAATAACATAACCATCCATGTTTGAGGTTGGCCGACCCGGCTCATTATATAAATTAATAACTCCTTAGTTCGATTAATAACACATTAATTCAGTTAATAACATATAAATCAATTAATATAGCAAATTGCTCTATTCGCCCATTTGCATGAATTCCATCATACCTACAAACAGCCGGGGCGAACCGGCAGCTCCCACATTCCCCCGAGCGCGTCACGTGCGCCCGCCGTGCAAGGCCACTATAGTGCGTTCCATGTGGTGCGCCAACAATGTCAACAAGCCGCCATGTTAAAATTATTAAATGTTGAGTTTATTAAATATGATGTTCCCAGGGCTGGCAGTGCTTGTTCGCATAGCTAGCAGGCCCCACAGAAGCCCCCACATGTTCCATAGACGGGCATTTCTCAAGAGTTTTTCGTGTTTCCTCTTGTATTTCCCAATAAGTTATATTGTTGTAAACTTTAGTAATTTATAGTAGATCACGATAACCCTACTAACTACCACAAAATATGAGATAAGATCATTTTCAATTATCACTTTGACGATACGCCCGTCTACACGATGAGACACGCCGTAGCGAACAGACTATAGTCATATATTCATCCCGATTCCAAAATTGGGGTGTCTAGGTTCGTCGAGAGCTAGGGCAGGGGAGTCGCCTTAGAAAAGAATGCTTTATTCGGTAACTACTGGTTAGAAAATTCTGAAATTTGGAATGTGTGATCTTTATTAGATGGACTATCATATACAATTTCAAAAAAGGGGGGGTAACAGGTTAACTTTCCGAGCTATGGAGGGGAGGAGTTTCCGTAATTTTAAATGCATTTTAGACATAGAAATAATTGAGCTACAGGATTGGGATCAACACAGATCTTATTTAATACTTAGTCTCCTCTTTAACAACTTGAAAATTTTGAAAATTTGGAGAAAGGTCGAAGGGAAAAAGTCAGAAATGAAATATGTTT
Organism: Pandemis cinnamomeana; assembly: GCA_932294345.1. NCBI lineage: Eukaryota > Metazoa > Arthropoda > Insecta > Lepidoptera > Tortricidae > Pandemis > Pandemis cinnamomeana. The sequence goes on from OW028718.1 coordinate 1,656, forward strand.
ACGTAAATTGCCTCCAAAGCGGGGGACTTGCTTCAAATAAAGTTGCTTTACTCAAGAACTACAGCTTAGAAAAATCTGAAATTTGGAATATATGTTCTCTATTAACTGGGCTATCGAGCGCAATTCCCAAAATGGGGGGTAACAGATCTACTTTACGAGATATAAAGGGGGGAAGTTGACTGACCCTCGGCCGTTTTTCAAATAGTTCCAATAGTTTACCGAGAGTCATATCTTCATCCTAATTCCAAGATTGGGGTGTCTAGGTTCGTCGGGAGCTAGAGCAGGGGAGTCGCTTTAGAAAATAATGTTTTATTCTGTAACTACTGGTTAGAAAATTCTGAAATTTGGAATGCGTGATCTTTATTAGATGGTCTTTCATTTACAGTTTCAAAATGGGGGGTAACAGGTTAACTTTCCGAGCTATGGGGGGGGGAAAGGTTGAGAGCTATTCCAATACCAGACCGTCAAGCAGAAGGAAAGGGGGGGGAGGGCGCGACTCCTGTGCACTAACATAGTACCTATTTAGTCCTAGGCTATTGTTAACAATTTAGATTCCATGTTTGGAACAGGTTTGGACTTGTTTAAACTTACACGTGTTACAATATTCCGTAAATTTTAAATGCGTTTTAGACATAGAAATAGTTGAGCTACAGAGTTGGGACCAACACAGATCTTATTTTTAGATTTAGCCTAATCTTTAACAACTTGAAAATTTTGAAAAACCAAAGGGAAAAGTCAAACTGAAAATATTTACGTAGATTGCCTCCAAAGCGGGGGACTTACTTCAGATAAAATTACTTAACTCGAAAACTACAGCTTAGAAAAATCTGAAATTTGGTATATATGATCTTTATTAACTGGGCTATCGAGCGCAATTCCCGAAATGGGGGGTAACAGATCTACTTTACGAGATATAAGGGGGGAGTTGACTGACCTTCGGTCGGTTTTTCAAATAGTTTCAATAGTTTACCGAAAGTCATATATTCATCCCAATTCCAAGATTGGGGTGTCTAGGTTCGCCGAGAGCTAGGGCAGGGGAGTCGCTTTAGAAAAGAATGTTTATTCGGTAACTACTGGTTAGAAGATTCTGAGATTTGGGATGTGTGATCTTTATTCTTATATGAACTTTCATATACAGTTTCAAAATGGGGGTAGCAGGTTAACTTTCCGAGCTATGGGGGGGGGGAGAAGTTGAGAGCTATTCCAACCAGCCCGTCAGCAAAGAGGGGAAAAAAGGGGGGGGGGGGGCGCGACTCCCGTGCACTAACATAGTACCTATTTAGACCTAGGCTATTGTTAGCTATTTAGTTGAGTTTAGGTTCCATGTTTGGAACAAGTTTGGACTTGTTTAAGCTTACACGTGTTACAATATTCCGTGATTTTAAATGCGTTTTAGACATAGAAATAATTGAGCTACAGAGTTGGGACCAACACAGATCTTATTTTTAGACTTAGCCTAATACTTAACAACTTGAAAATTTTGAAAAAAGTCAAAGGGAAAAAAGTCAAAAATAAAATATATTTACGTAAATTGCCTCCAAAGCGGGGGACTTGCTTCAGTTAAAATTACTTTACTCAAAAACTACAGCTTAGAAAAATCTGAAATTTGGAATATATGATCTCTATTAGCTGGGCTATCGAGCGCAATGCCCAAAATGGGGGGTAACAGATCTACTTTACGAGATATAAGGGGGGGAAAGTTGACTGACCTTCGGCCGGTTTTTCGAAGCTCGATATCTCAGCTTCCCCTTGGCCTTTTTCAATTTTGAAAACTGGGCCGTGGTCGGCTTAGTGCCCCTCACAATGCTGTATACACAGAACTAACCGAAACGCTTCGGTTCAGAACCTCGTGGCCACGCGGTTTTAGTTTTTTGGGTATTGTGCTTAACTCGCTTATCAGAAAAATCTGAACTAGGTATCAAATGAAAGGTCTTGATGAGACGGACACGCACACACCAAAAAACCACCACCTCAAGGCGACTAATCGAGCAGCGTTTCACTTTGAAGATTTTGCACGTCACCGTTTTCACTTTTTGTCACTTAGCACTTCGAGTATCACTCCGCGGCACTTGGCACTTACACTGTTAGATGCGGAACGTTAATCCGCATCTTTTGATGTATCACTCGCGAAGATCGGGCGAAAAAAATCCTATTTTCTTGATTTTTCGAGCGCGGAGCGTCGGATTTTCGTGGCGTTCGGGGCGGCAGGCAGCGCGCGACTCAACCTAACCTAACCTAACCTAACCTAACCTAACCTAACCTAACCTAACCTAACCTAACCTAACCTAACCTAACCTAACCTAACCTAACCTAACCTAACCTAACCTAACCTAACCTAACCTAACCTAACCTAACCTAACCTAACCTAACCTAACCTAACCTAACCTAACCTAACCTAACCTAACCTAACCTAACCTAACCTAACCTAACCTAACCTAACCTAACCTAACCTAACCTAACCTAACCTAACCTAACCTAACCTAACCTAACCTAACCTTTTTTTTTTTTTTTTTTTTTTTAACGTGTGGAAAATGCGCCTTATGCATCTCCGCGCTCGGGGCAGCACGAACGGAGGTATGACGGGTTCTCCATCTCGCCGCTACCATCCCTAATGGATGGAGGGGAGAGGCCTACCGTCTAAAAACACACACGTTCCCTCCAGGCCTTGAACTGCGGGCGTTGCGGGCGAACACCGTGACCACCGCAACGTCCACTGGCCGCCCCGGGATGGGGCAGGTGGCGACGGCACCGTTGAATGCGGGTTCCGGATTCCCCGCCCTCCCCCGCCGGTGACCGTCTGTTTTTTTAAAGAGGTTGACTCCTCGTAGCCCCCTCAGCGGCCCACGTTCCCAGCGCCAGCGGGCCGGGGTTACGTGACGGCCGACATGACCGAGATCACGCCGCCCTGTTGATTTTTATAGAGGTTTACTCCTCGCGGCCCCCCTATCTTGAAAAAGACGAGGCGGCCCACGGTCCCGGCCCTGCGGACCGGGTAACCTAACCTAACCTAACCTAACCTAACCTAACCTAACCTAACCTAACCTAACCTAACCTAACCTAACCTAACCTAACCTAACCTAACCTAACCTAACCTAACCTAACCTAACCTAACCTAACCTAACCTAACCTAACCTAACCTAACCTAACCTAACCTAACCTAACCTAACCTAACCTAACCTAACCTAACCTAACCTAACCTAACCTAACCTAACCTAACCTAACCTAACCTAACCTAACCTAACCTAACCTAACCTAACCTAACCTAACCTAACCTAACCTAACCTAACCTAACCTAACCTAACCTAACCTAACCTAACCTAACCTAACCTAACCTAACCTAACCTAACCTAACCTAACCTAACCTAACCTAACCTAACCTAACCTAACCTAACCTAACCTAACCTAACCTAACCTAACCTAACCTAACCTAACCTAACCTAACCTAACCTAACCTAACCTAACCTAACCTAACCTAACCTAACCTAACCTAACCTAACCTAACCTAACCTAACCTAACCTAACCTAACCTAACCTAACCTAACCTAACCTAACCTAACCTAACCTAACCTAACCTAACCTAACCTAACCTAACCTAACCTAACCTAACCTAACCTAACCTAACCTAACCTAACCTAACCTAACCTAACCTAACCTAACCTAACCTAACCTAACCTAACCTAACCTAACCTAACCTAACCTAACCTAACCTAACCTAACCTAACCTAACCTAACCTAACCTAACCTAACCTAACCTAACCTAACCTAACCTAACCTAACCTAACCTAACCTAACCTAACCTAACCTAACCTAACCTAACCTAACCTAACCTAACCTAACCTAACCTAACCTAACCTAACCTAACCTAACCTAACCTAACCTAACCTAACCTAACCTAACCTAACCTAACCTAACCTAACCTAACCTAACCTAACCTAACCTAACCTAACCTAACCTAACCTAACCTAACCTAACCTAACCTAACCTAACCTAACCTAACCTAACCTAACCTAACCTAACCTAACCTAACCTAACCTAACCTAACCTAACCTAACCTAACCTAACCTAACCTAACCTAACCTAACCTAACCTAACCTAACCTAACCTAACCTAACCTAACCTAACCTAACCTAACCTAACCTAACCTAACCTAACCTAACCTAACCTAACCTAACCTAACCTAACCTAACCTAACCTAACCTAACCTAACCTAACCTAACCTAACCTAACCTAACCTAACCTAACCTAACCTAACCTAACCTAACCTAACCTAACCTAACCTAACCTAACCTAACCTAACCTAACCTAACCTAACCTAACCTAACCTAACCTAACCTAACCTAACCTAACCTAACCTAACCTAACCTAACCTAACCTAACCTAACCTAACCTAACCTAACCTAACCTAACCTAACCTAACCTAACCTAACCTAACCTAACCTAACCTAACCTAACCTAACCTAACCTAACCTAACCTAACCTAACCTAACCTAACCTAACCTAACCTAACCTAACCTAACCTAACCTAACCTAACCTAACCTAACCTAACCTAACCTAACCTAACCTAACCTAACCTAACCTAACCTAACCTAACCTAACCTAACCTAACCTAACCTAACCTAACCTAACCTAACCTAACCTAACCTAACCTAACCTAACCTAACCTAACCTAACCTAACCTAACCTAACCTAACCTAACCTAACCTAACCTAACCTAACCTAACCTAACCTAACCTAACCTAACCTAACCTAACCTAACCTAACCTAACCTAACCTAACCTAACCTAACCTAACCTAACCTAACCTAACCTAACCTAACCTAACCTAACCTAACCTAACCTAACCTAACCTAACCTAACCTAACCTAACCTAACCTAACCTAACCTAACCTAACCTAACCTAACCTAACCTAACCTAACCTAACCTAACCTAACCTAACCTAACCTAACCTAACCTAACCTAACCTAACCTAACCTAACCTAACCTAACCTAACCTAACCTAACCTAACCTAACCTAACCTAACCTAACCTAACCTAACCTAACCTAACCTAACCTAACCTAACCTAACCTAACCTAACCTAACCTAACCTAACCTAACCTAACCTAACCTAACCTAACCTAACCTAACCTAACCTAACCTAACCTAACCTAACCTAACCTAACCTAACCTAACCTAACCTAACCTAACCTAACCTAACCTAACCTAACCTAACCTAACCTAACCTAACCTAACCTAACCTAACCTAACCTAACCTAACCTAACCTAACCTAACCTAACCTAACCTAACCTAACCTAACCTAACCTAACCTAACCTAACCTAACCTAACCTAACCTAACCTAACCTAACCTAACCTAACCTAACCTAACCTAACCTAACCTAACCTAACCTAACCTAACCTAACCTAACCTAACCTAACCTAACCTAACCTAACCTAACCTAACCTAACCTAACCTAACCTAACCTAACCTAACCTAACCTAACCTAACCTAACCTAACCTAACCTAACCTAACCTAACCTTTTTTTTTTTTTTTTTTTTAACGTGTGGAAAATGCGCCTTATGCATCTCCGCGCTCGGGGCAGCACGAACGGAGGTATGACGGGTTCTCCATCCCGCCGCTACCTTCCCTATGGAAGGAGGGGAGAGGCCTACCGTCTAAAAACACACACGTTCCCTCCAGGCCTTGAACTGCGGGCGTTGCGGGCGAACACCGTGACCACCGCAACGTCCACTGGCCGCCCCGGGATGGGGCAGATGGCGACGGCACCGTTGAATGCGGGTTCCGGATTCCCCGCCCTCCCCCGCCGGTGACCGTCTGTTTTTTTAAAGAGGTTGACTCCTCGTAGCCCCCTCAGCGGCCCACGTTCCCAGCGCCAGCGGGCCGGGGTTACGTGACGGCCGACATGACCGAGATCACGCCGCCCTGTTGATTTTTATAGAGGTTTACTCCTCGCGGCCCCCCTATCTTGAAAAAGACGAGGCGGCCCACGGTCCCGGCCCTGCGGACCGGGTTTGCGTGCCGTCCGACCGTGACCGAGGTCACGTCATCCTCTGGATTATTATAGAGGTTTACTCCTCGCGGCCCCCTTATCTTGAAAAAGACGAGGCGGCCCACGGTCCCGGCCCTGCGGACCAGGTTACGTGTCGACCGAAAATGACCGAGGTCACTCCGCTCCGCGATCGCGTCCCTTGCGGAACGCACCGCTTCGACGGCAGGCTTTCGCCCGCTGCCAGCATGAGGCTCGCCCTTCCGTTCCCCGCCCGGGGCGAACAGCAGGTACAAGGTTGGACTCGCCCCCGTCCCTCCCCGTACGAGGCGTTTGGCGCCTCCAGGTTTGGTGCAGAGCTGCGCTACCTTTCAATGTAACTTTACTCGGCCGCAGATGCAGAGCAGCTCCCCGGCAGCTACCGCACGCCCCGTCCCCCCCTAGGCACCCCCCCCCTCAGAGAGCGAAAGGCCTGCCGGTAATTAACCGCAAAGCAATACCTACTTTTCGCCAGCTCCAGGCCGAGGGGTCGAAGCTCGGCGGGAGGGGCTACTCAGTAGGCAGCTCAGCTCGGCCCGACAGTACCCAACGCTTCTGTCCCTCGTCTCCCCAAGGCTCCCCTTCCCCCCCAAAAGGCGTTTGGTGCCTTCAGGCCTGGTGCAGAGCTACGCCTCCTTTCACCATCTGGCACTGGCCCCCCGACCTGCACCAGTGGCTACTCGGCCGCAGATGCAGAGCAGCTTCCCGTCAGCTACCGCCCGCCTTTCCCCACCTAATCTCGATCCCTCCCTTGATAAAAAGAGGCTTTCGCCCCGGCCCTCGCCAAAAAATAGATACATAAACATAATACTTCGCCCCGCCCTACCCCCCCACCCCCCCAGGTCGGATATTTGCCACCAGCTAACTAATATCCCCGAGGGGTTTAATCAGCCGTTGTTGCCCAGGGTGCACCGGCCTAAGCGTTACCCTTCCCCCCCCATGGGACCAAAGTCCCTGATAGAAGGGAACTGTAACGCTAGAGCTCTCGGGGAGGTTTCCGACATAGCACCCCACGAACCTAACCTAACCTAACCTAACCTAACCTAACCTAACCTAACCTAACCTAACCTAACCTAACCTAACCTAACCTAACCTAACCTAACCTAACCTAACCTAACCTAACCTAACCTAACCTAACCTAACCTAACCTAACCTAACCTAACCTAACCTAACCTAACCTAACCTAACCTAACCTAACCTAACCTAACCTAACCTAACCTAACCTAACCTAACCTAACCTAACCTAACCTAACCTAACCTAACCTAACCTAACCTAACCTAACCTAACCTAACCTAACCTAACCTAACCTAACCTAACCTAACCTAACCTAACCTAACCTAACCTAACCTAACCTAACCTAACCTAACCTAACCTAACCTAACCTAACCTAACCTAACCTAACCTAACCTAACCTAACCTAACCTAACCAAAATGAACCGATTTCATTCAATAAGTGCAACCTAACAAATGAAAACCAAACAAATTTTAAACCTTTTTTTTTTTTTTATATTATTCAATAATTGCAACCTAACGAACTTAAACCTAACAAATTTGAACCTAATCGATCAAAACCTAACCAAAATGAACCGAATCGATTTCACTCAATAAGTGCAACCCAAAAAACTTAAACCTGACAAATTTGAACCTAATCGATTTAAACCTAACCAAAATGAACCGATTTCATTCAATAAGTGCAACCAAACAAACGAAAACCAAACAAATTTAAAACTTTTTTTTTTTTATATTATTCAATAATTGCAACCTAACGAACTTAAACCTAACAAATTTGAACCTAATCGATTTAAACCTAACCAAAATGAACCGAATCGATTTCACTCAATAAGTGCAACACAAAAAACTTAAACCTGACAAATTTGAACCTAATCGATTTAAACCTAACCAAAATGAACCGATTTCATTCAATAAGTGCAACCTAACAAATGAAAACCAAACAAATTTAAAACGTTCATTTTGGTTAGGTTTGAATCGATTAGGTTCAAAATTTGTCAGGTTTAAGTTTTTTAGGTTGCACTTATTGAATAATATAAAAAAAAAAAAGTTTTAAATTTGTTTGGTTTTCGTTTGTTTGGTTGCACTTATTGAATGAAATCGGTTCATTTTGGTTAGGTTTAAATCGATTAGGTTCAAATTTGTCAGGTTTAAGTTTTTTGGGTTGCACTTATTGAGTGAAATCGATTCGGTTCATTTTGGTTAGGTTTTGATCGATTAGGTTCAAATTTGTTAGGTTTAAGTTCGTTAGGTTGCAATTATTGAATAATATAAAAAAAAAAAAAAAAGGTTTAAAATTTGTTTGGTTTTCATTTGTTAGGTTGCACTTATTGAATGAAATCGGTTCATTTTGGTTAGGTTTAAATCGATTAGGTTCAAATTTGTCAGGTTTAAGTTTTTTGTGTTGCACTTATTGAGTGAAATCGATTCGGTTCATTTTGGTTAGGTTTAAATCGATTAGGTTCAAATTTGTTAGGTTTAAGTTCGTTAGGTTGCAATTATTGAATAATATAAAAAAAAAAAAAGTTTTAAATTTGTTTGGTTTTCGTTTGTTTGGTTGCACTTATTGAATGAAATCGGTTCATTTTGGTTAGGTTTAAATCGATTAGGTTCAAATTTGTCAGGTTTAAGTTTTTTGGGTTGCACTTATTGAGTGAAATCGATTCGGTTCATTTTGGTTAGGTTTTGATCGATTAGGTTCAAATTTGTTAGGTTTAAGTTCGTTAGGTTGCAATTATTGAATAATATAAAAAAAAAAAAAGTTTTAAATTTGTTTGGTTTTCGTTTGTTAGGTTGCACTTATTGAGTGAAATCGATTCGGTTCATTTTGGTTAGGTTTTAATCGATTAGGTTTAAGTTCGTTAGGTTGCAATTATTGAATAATATTAAAAAAAAAAAAAAAAAAGTTAAATTTGGTTTTCGTTTGTTAGGTTGCACTTATTGAAGGAAATCAGTTCATTTTGGTTAGGTTTAAATCGATTAGGTTCAAATTTGTCAGGTTTAAGTTTTTTGGGTTGCACTTATTGAGTGAAATCGATTCGGTTCATTTTGGTTAGGTTTAAATCGATTAGGTTCAAATTTGTTAGGTTTAAGTTCGTTAGGTTGCAATTATTGAATAATATTAAAAAAAAAAAAAAAAAGTTAAATTTGGTTTTCGTTTGTTAGGTTGCACTTATTGAAGGAAATCAGTTCATTTTGGTTAGGTTTAAATCGATTAGGTTCAAATTTGTCACGTTTAAGTTTTTTAGGTTGCACTTATTGAGTGAAATCGATTCGGTTCATTTTGGTTAGGTTTTGATCGATTAGGTTCAAATTTGTTAGGTTTAAGTTCGTTAGGTTGCAATTATTGAATAATATAAAAAAAAAAAAAAAGGTTTAAAATTTGTTTGGTTTTCGTTTGTTAGGTTGCACTTATTGAATGAAATCGCTTCATTTTAGTGTGGTTTAAATCGATTAGGTTTAAATTTGTTAGGTTTAAGTTCGTTAGGTTGCAATTATAATATAAAAAAAAAAAAAAAAATAAGGTAAATTTGTTTGGTTTTCGTTTGTTAGGTTGCACTTATTGAGTGAAATTGATTCGGTTCATTTTGGTTAGGTTTTAATCGATTAGGTTCAAATTTGTTAGGTTTAAGTTCGTTAGGTTGCAATTATTGAATAATATAAAAAAAAAAAAAAAGTTAAATTTGGTTTTCGTTTGTTAGGTTGCACTTATTGAAGGAAATCGGTTCATTTTGGTTAGGTTTAAATCGATTAGATTCAAATTTGTCAGGTTTAAGTTTTTAGGTTGCACTTATTGAGTGAAATCGATTCGGTTCATTTTGGTTAGGTTTTGATCGATTAGGTTCAAATTTGTTAGGTTTAAGTTCGTTAGGTTGCAATTATTGAATAATATTAAAAAAAAAAAAGTTAAATTTGGTTTTCGTTTGTTAGGTTGCACTTATTGAAGGAAATCGGTTCATTTTGGTTAGGTTTAAATCGATTAGATTCAAATTTGTCAGGTTTAAGTTTTTTAGGTTGCACTTATTGAGTGAAATCGATTCGGTTCATTTTGGTTAGGTTTTGATCGATTAGGTTCAAATTTGTTAGGTTTAAGTTCGTTAGGTTGCAATTATTGAATAATATAGAAAAAAAAAAAAGTTTTAAATTTGTTTGGTTTTCGTTTGTTAGGTTGCACTTATTGAGTGAAATCGATTCGGTTCATTTTGGTTAGGTTTAAATCGATTAGGTTCAAATTTGTTAGGTTTAAGTTCGTTAGGTTGCAATTATTGAATAATATTAAAAAAAAAAGTTAAATTTGGTTTTCGTTTGTTAGGTTGCACTTATTGAAGGAAATCAGTTCATTTTGGTTAGGTTTAAATCGATTAGGTTCAAATTTGTCAGGTTTAAGTTTTTTAGGTTGCACTTATTGAGTGAAATCGATTCGGTTCATTTTGGTTAGGTTTTGATCGATTAGGTTCAAATTTGTTAGGGTTAAGTTCGTTAGGTTGCAATTATTGAATAATATAAAAAAAAAAAAAAAGTTTTAAATTTGTTTGGTTTTCGTTTGTTAGGTTGCTTTTATTGAATGAAATCGGTTCATTTTGGTTAGGTTTGAATCGATTAGGTTCAAATTTGTCAGGTTTAAGTTTTTTAGGTTGCACTTATTGAGTGAAATCGATTCGGTTCATTTTGGTTAGGTTTTAATCGATTAGGTTCAAATTTGTTAGGTTTAAGTTCGTTAGGTTGCAATTATTGAATAATATAAAAAAAAAAAAAGTTTAAAATTTGTTTGGTTTTCGTTTGTTTGGTTGCACTTATTGAATGAAATCGGTTCATTTTGGTTAGGTTTTAATCGATTAGGTTCAAATTTGTCAGGTTTAAGTTTTTTGGGTTGCACTTATTGAGTGAAATCGATTCGGTTCATTTTGGTTAGGTTTAAATCGATTCGGTTCAAATTTGTTAGGTTTAAGTTCGTTAGGTTGCAATTATTGAATAATATTAAAAAAAAAAAAAAAGTTAAATTTGGTTTTCGTTTGTTAGGTTGCACTAAACTTATTGAATGAAATCGGTTCATTTTGGTTAGGTTCAAATTTGTTAGGTTTAAGTTCGTTAGGTTGCAATTATTGAATAATATAAAAAAAAGGGTTTAAATTTGTTTGGTTTTCGTTTGTTAGGTTGCACTTATTGAATGAAATCGGTTCATTTTGGTTAGGTTCAAATTTGTTAGGTTTAAGATCGTTAGGTTGCAATTATTGAATAATATAAAAAAAAAATCATAGGTTTTAAATTCTTAGGTAAGGTCAAGGTGTTTTTAGAGGAAATTTGTTAGTTTAGATTTGTAAGGTTTAATTTTGTTTTCTTTAAAATTTGAAAAATATATTTTTTTTACACATTTTATTTTTTTTCCACTGCCTTTGTCGTGTAAATTGTTTCTTGTATTCACATATTCGTATTGCTAAATTTAACGCGCATTTATTTCAATTTTTATAATTGCGAAAAACGCGAAAAAAATTCGCCCGCCACTCCCACCCACCTGTCAAACGCTTAGCTACATCACCTCGGTCGGTATTATTTAAGCGGTTTTCTTGTAATAATGACAAAATCTCTTGTTTTTAGAGACGCAAATTCTACCAAAAAATTAAAAGCGATTATTCTTTATCTTTTGGGATTAGTTTTATTCGCATAAATTAATGTAATCTTATGTTATTTGACTTTTACCTAATTTTGACTCGAATAAAATGATGAAATTTCTTTCTAGCTGGACGGTTTCTTTGTGGATTTAAGCGATTTTTGAAATGTAGATAGAATCAACTTTTGTTTACCCTTATAATAACTTTATTTTATCCCAAACCGTTGACTTGGCTTGTTTTTTCGGTTTTTCTTTGGACGAATTTAATTCAAATATTAGTAAAACTTTTACTATTTGGATAGTTGTAGCGGTTATACCCTTTGCCCTACCCTCAGCAAATTTTAATGGTGGATAGTGCTGGGGCAGTACTACAATCTGTCAGAATTTGGAAACCTTACATAGCGTAGTTTACGGAAAATTAATTTTCAAAATTGCCCTTGCGCCTGATGAAAGTCTCGTTTTGTCGCCTGAAATTTTAAATTAGCAATTTTAAAATTGATTCCCAGGAATTCAGAGGCTTGACCAAATACTGTGTTTTGGTTACGAAAAGAAGAACTCGTCAAACTTTACAATTTTGTTTGAATTGTAGGGGAATATTCCCCTCCTTTCTTGAATTAGGAATGGTCTAATTATTAGAGAATTTGCACCTAAAAGTGTTTATTCGGGTGGGAATATCCACATTTGGCGGTTTTGTGGGTGATTTTCCGAGTATGGACGCAGTCAAACTGTCGCCTTCTCTGGCTCCGACGCGCTGATCTGGCGCTGTCCAAACTGGTCTACTTGGTCTTTTCAATTAATTTGAACATAAGCTTAACTTTTACTATTTGGGTCATTGTAGTAGCTGTTCCCGTGATCTTGCCGCTGCCAAAGTGTGGTGGTGGACAGTGCTAGGGCAGCTTTAAATTACCCATGAGTGTAGAGTTTTACTATAGAGCGGTTCTCGGACAATCAGTTTTTGAAATTACCCTGTGCTTTAAGTAAATTTCACCTCGACGCCTGAAATATTTTATGGAGCACTTTTGAAATTGATTTCCAAAAATCCGTTTTTAGTGTCGAACGCTATTTGAAGGATTTATAAGAGTAGAAGACACCGAATTGGAGGTGGGGCACTGGCTGTTTGTCTGGTGCTCGGTAGTGGTTTGCCCCATCCTGTAGCTAGGTTTCCTTGTTGGGTTTCCCGATATTTCCCTCTAAGAGAGAGAGAGAAATGTCCGAAGGAGGTGAGAGCTTCCAAGGCTATTAACCTTTTCGACGCCAACGACACAACAAATCAGCACCGCAGGTTCAACACGGGTTAAGACCCACCATACCCCTAGGGGTAGGGTGGAACTGATGGGGTGCGACGTCGGAAACCTCCTCGAGAGCTCTAGCGTTACAGTTCCCTTCTAACAGAGGCTCTTGGCCTCACGGGGGGGGGGGGGGGGTAACGCTTAGGCCGGTGCACCCTGTGCAACAACGGAATTTATTTTGTAAGTTAGTTAACTGTGGACTAATATCCGTCTGGGGGGGAGGGGTGGTAAGGTGAACCCGCAACTCGTTGCGGGGGATCTGAGCCAGCGGGTCCAGAAATGGACCTGCAGTGAGGGCGGCGCCTCTGGGCGCCTTTTTGATGGAGGCGAACCTGAGCCAAGTACTTAAAGGGAAAGGTGAGGGCAAGCCTTATTGGACGGGGGGAAAGTTCAACACGTAACCCGGCCCGTGGGGTCGGAACGTGGGCTGCTTGTCTTTTTCAAGACAGGGAGCCGCGAGGAGTAAACCTCTATAAAAAATCCAGGAGGTCGCACCCGTGGGTGCTTTTGGGGACTGACGCGATCATGCCTTCGGTACCGCTCTGCTTTCAGAGTAGGTAGTACATGAGGGTGTGAGAACTCTCGTGAGGGTCGGCGGGCATAAGCCTGCCGTCGGAGCGGTGCGCCCCGTGAGGGACGCGATCGCGGAGCGGCGTGGCTGCGGCCACTGTCGGTCAACACGTGACCCCGCCCCGTAGGAGCCTGGAGCGTTGGCCGCTGTCTTTTTCAAGACGGGGGCCGCGAGGAGACAACCTCTATAAAAAATCCAAGCGGCACCAGCAGGGGAGGGCGGGACTTCCCAAACCTGCATTGCACGGGTGCCGCGAAGAGGGAACCCCATCCCGGGGTGGTCGTGGGGCGTCGCGGTGACACAGAGTGCTCCCGTAACGCCTCACATACGACTGAATAGGGAATCCGTGTGGTTTTTAGTGGGTATGCTTGCCGTCGCGGGAGAGCCCCACATACCCCCGGTAAACCCGTAGTGGGCGGATGCATAGGGCGCATTTGCCACACCAAAAAAAAAGGCTCTGTCTACCCCGTAAGGGATAAAGACGTGATTTATGTATGTATGTATGTATGTAAAAAAAAAGGGTGAAACTGAACAATACCACCGTAGTGCTGTAAGCTACGGGTATTAGGTAGGCTTTTATTTCCCGTGGCACTGCTGTCCAAAGATTTCTTTTTCCAAATCAAGTTTAACATAGCCGACAGAGCTCCTATCTCTGAGTATTTTTGGCCTTTCAGGACTGCTGAAGATCTAACATAACCTAAACCTACTTGCCATTTATGTTTATTTTGGTCTGTAGTGCCATGGGTAATACACCGTATTAGGTAGCTCCTTTTGTCCGAAGGACAAACCCCCCGGGAACAGGAGCCCCGCGCAGCGTAGCGTAGAGGTATGGCAGGTCTGAAGGGTTCAACGCCAAGGACCTGTATTTATGTCCATTATCTCAATGCAAAAGCAACCTTCGTTCAATCGGCTTGAGGTTCAACTTGAGGCGTCGCTATTAAGAATTATTATTATTATTCTTAAGAAGTCTGGCGTACAGAGGCGCCGACTCCGTGGGTGCTCGGGGGCTCGAGCACCCATGAGAAATAAACAGTGGGTGCCGAGCACCCCTGAGAATATAGACATCACGAGACAGATCAGTAATCGCCTTTTAGGGATAGGTGTTTTTTCATTACCTGACGACCCGTTTTCGAGTCATCAAATAAGCATGAGCACCCACGAGGTTTTCTAAAAGTCGGCGCCCCTGCTGGCGTACGGGTGACGTGTCCTTGTATTTGACGTGGCGGCGAAAAGGCCACTGATATTTTATTTTCTTGCAGTAATCGTGAAAAGTATCAATGTGTCGTCTTTCCCGAAAGGTTCCCTCTACCTTCTGTTGTAGCCAACCGCTTGCGGGGATTTCAGGGTTTCAGGACGAGGAACAAAAACAACCGTTCATTTTATAAGTAGGTTATATTTAATTTTAATAGTCATAATGCATATTTATTACACGTACAATAATTAATCTTACGTTACTCGTCTAGTCGCTCGGGCCGCCGCCCTCACGGATACACGACCGATCTCAACTCATAGTTCAGGCGACCGAACGTCACGGGCTGCACTCTAAAAGAAATAGTCACCCGCCTAGTTCAAAACAATCTGTACACACAGCCCACGGCGGAGGCACCGCCGATTACTTTTTTTGAGCAAGCAAGAACGTAAATCACTAGCCCGGCGTATCACCCCACAATTCCCTATCGATAGATGTACAATATTTTACATTTTTAAGAGCGAAATCGTAATTTTTATCTAACCGTCACACCGAAACGGCGCAGGCCGACAGTCGGATAAAGATTTAATTATTTTTAATCTACAGCGGAGCGATCGGACCGCTCGACGCCCACCGTACATCACAAAGTATAAATTCTGGACACGCACCCGAGGCCCGAGACTCGGGTTCTTTTGTGATGATTTTTACCAGGTTTTTTTTACATTATTTCTAGACGCCACACGGTCCAAACTAATAGAACGCGAACAAGTCGAAGGCGAGAGGTGCCGCTCTTTGTAATGTATATAATGAGAGCGTTGACGTATTTGGTAATGTACAGCGGGCGTGTTTCGGCGGGCCCCCCCCGCTAGCCGGACAGGTCGCCGTGGTCGAACAGCTCCTGGTCGTAGAGCGCGGCGCGCACGGTGCGGCCGCCGAAGTAGCGCCCGTTCAGCGCCGCCGCCGCCGCCGCCGCCTCTGCAACCACAACACGCTGCAGCCGCCGCGCTGCGAGAGATTCTCTGCACGTCTAGCACGAAAGCGTACAAGTCGCGTCGCGCGCGAGTTAGATTGCCCGTCTTTTTCTTATTATTCGTTCTAGAAAGAGACGGGTAACATATCCCGCGCGCGACGCGACTTTCGTATGCTTTCGTG